>JAJHZJ010000119.1:4204817-4594030 GCA_023548195.1 Bettongia penicillata ogilbyi
AATCATATGAAAAAGTGCTCTAAATCACTATTGATTAGAGAGATGCAAATCAAAACAACTCTGAGGTACCATATCACACCTATAAGATTGGCAAACATGACAGAACAAGAAAATGATAAATGCTGGAGAGGATGTGGGAGAGTTGGAATACTAATTCATTGTTGGTGGAGCTGTGAGATCATCCAACCATTCTGCAGAATGGTTTGGAACTATGCCCAAAGGGCTATCAAAATGTGCATACCCTTTGACCCAGAAATATCACTACTAGGACTGTATCCCCAAGAGATTATAAAAACGGGAAAGGGTCCCACGTGTACAAAAATATTTATAGCAGCACTCTTTGTAGTTGCCAAAAACTGGAAGTCAAGGGGATGCCCATCAATTGGGGAATGGCTGAATAAATTATGGTATATGAATGTAATGGAGTACTATTGTGCCATAAGAAATGATGAACAAGAAGACTTCAGGGAGGCCTGGAAGGACTTATATGATCTGATGCTGAGCGAAAGGAGCAGAACCAGGAGAACTTTGTGCACAGCAACGACCACAGTGTGTGAGAGTTTTTTCTGGTAGACTTGGAACTTTGCAATAACACAAGAACTTAGTGAGAAAAAAAAAATCCCAATGTCAGTCTTCTAAGGCAAAATGCCTTCCACACTCAGAGAAAGAAATATGGAAGTCATTCGCAGAATGCAGCAGATCATGTTTGTGTGTGGGTGGGTTTCAGTGTATTATGTTTTGATTTGTTATATGATTTCTTCCATTTATTTTAGTTCGACTACATAGCATGACTATAGTGAAAATGTGCTCAATAGGAAAGTATATGTAGAACCTAAACAGATTGTATGCTGTCATGGGGAGGGAGGGGGGAAGGGGGGGAAGGGTGGGGGGGATAAAATCTTAACTTTAAGGAAATGATTGTAAAACATTAAAAAAATAAAATAAAAATAAAAAATCCTTACTTGATCTTTCCACACCTGATAACTATCATCCTCTCTTGCTTTTGCAGCTAAATTCCTCAAAAAGGTCATGTGCCTCCACATTCTCTTCTTTCACTCTCTTCCTAACCCCTTACTGTCTGGCTTCTTACCTTATCATTCCACCAAAACTGATCTCTCCAAAGTTACTAATGTCCTCAGTTGCCAATTCCAATGGCCTTTGCTCAGTCCTCATTCTCCTTGATCTCTCTGCAGCCTTTGTCCCTCTTAATAACTCTCTCCTCTTTGCTACTCTCTTCTCTCTAGGTATTAATGACAGTACTCTCTCCTGGTTCTCCTCCTACCAGTCTGATCACTCTTTCTCTGTCTCCTTGGCTGGACCTTTATCAGATCATGCCTGTCCTGGGTCCTCTTCTCTCCTCCCTTTATACTGCTTTGCTTGATGATCTCATCAGCACCCATGGATTTAGTTACCACGTCTCTGTTAATGATTCTCAAATCAACGTCTCTTGCTCTAGTTTCTTCTGACCTTCAATTTTGCATCTCCAACTGCCTTTCGGACATCTCAAGCTGAATGTCCAGTAGACATCTTGAACACAACTGTTCCAAAATGGAACCCATTATCTTCCCCCAAAACCCTCCCCATACCCTACCTTACCTATTACTTACTCTACTACTACCGTAGAGGGCAACATCAGCCTCCCAGTTCCTCAGGTACATAACCTAGGTGTCATCAGTCTCCTCACTATTCTCTTAAACTGCCAACCCCCATCCAACCTGTTGTCAAAGCCTGTCAATTTCACCTTTACAGAATCTCTCAGAAAGCTGAAGGTGACTTGACCAAGGCCACTCAGCTATTATGTATCACAGGTGGATTTGAGCCCAGGTCTCTCTAGTTCCAAGCCCAACAGACAATGACTGAATGAATAAAAAAAATGTATTAAGTATTATATGCCACACACTGTGATGAGCCCTGAAGATACAAATACAAAAACTAAGACAGTCCCAAGGAACTTACATTCTAATTGGAGGTGACCACACATAATAATAATGGCTAGCATTTATATCATAATTATGATATAAGGTTTGATTAAGATATAAAGATATGGTATAAGGTTTGCAAAGACCTTTCCTTATATTATCTCATTTGAATTTCACAAAAATTCTGTGAGGTACATGCATTTTACAGTTGAGGAAACTGAGGTAGATAGAGTTTAAATGACTTGTCCAAGGTCACATCACTAGGAATTGTCTGAGGCTGGATTTTAATTCAAGTCTTCCTGAATCTAAGTACAACACTCTATCTACTGTGACATCTATCTGTTGCCTCAGTGTAGGTAAGTTGAGTTGGAAGGTGGAGGGAAAGGCCCAAAAATCCTATGCCTGCCCCTGTGTATGCAGCAAGGTCTAAGGATCCTTGGGGTGCATCAGCAAGTAAGATGGAAGTCTGCAGGGTTATGTAGGATGTAGCAGCATGACCGATGGCATCTTCCTGGGAATATTATAGCTAGTGTTCATCCAACTGGTATGAGCAGCTCTAGAAAGCTGGGGGCCTGGATGAGTGCTGTCCAGTACCAGTAGAAAGAAGAGAATGAGCCTGAAGGTCCAAGTGAAACAGGAATCCTGGGTTCCCTCTTGTAGAGGTGGGTAGGACATCAGGGTCTAACTAGGACTAAGATCCCCCGTTCCATTTGGACCTTCAGGCTTATTCTCCCCTTTCCATTGGTAGTGGGCCACCTGGAGCACTGAGAAATGAAGTGACTTGCCCAGGGCTACACTGTTAGTATGTATCAGAGGAGGGACTTCCTTGAACCCAGATCTGAGATCCAAGTCCAGCTCTCTATTGATCAGGTCAAACTGCCGCAGAAGCAATATAAAATAAGAAAAAATAATACTGTTGCAATATGATTAATTCAGACAGAAAAGAAATAAAATGAATACGGATTAATTTGCATTTATATTGAGTACTATCTCTTGAAAAAAAGCAGACAATGAGACTGTCTGAGACTTCTATTGAGGATTCTGTCAGAGATCCCAGACTACATTCTGGAGCTGATTTCCAAGCTAAAAATGAATGGCTCAGGGTACTTTATTATATTCCTTTAATTTAGAAATTTATGGATTTCTTTCTCTTTGGTGAAGGTAAATCACTAGCATGACATTTATTAGCCATGACTGGGGTGAATTTTTGATCCTTAACTGGAATGAACAATGATGGACAGAAACTTTCTTGAGTAACTGGGTAAGACGTAAGGCCTAAAGAGGCTGCACATACACAATAAAGAGCTTATCAGAGGTGGAATTAACCAAACTATGAGCAAAGAAAGGAAAAAAAAACACTGAATATTTACAGTCGCCCTCAAAGGGAAGGAGTGTTATTGTACAGCAATTCCCTGCCTGGGCTCCCAGGTGGTGCTGTTGGTTCAGAATGTCTTGGTCATTTTCAGAGCATCCTTGAAGAGATTGGAGGAGGATGCCAAAGTGCCACTGACCATTTGGATGTACAAAGCATTTTCATTTTAACTCAGAAGAGTGCTTGCATATGACTAAGTGCTCAAAGGAGTTGTACGGGCAGTTAGAACTTTAAAGTGCAGAAGTAAAGATGGGAAGCAGTGTAGTTCCAAGGAAAAAATGTTGTATTTGGAGTCAGAGATCTGGGCTCAAATCCTGACTTTGTTCCTTCCACCTGTATGACCTTAAGCAAGTCACTTAAACTCTCTCAGAGGTGATATTTGAATCAAGCTCTCCCTAGTCCCTGTGTCCTCAGTTTCCTCAACTATGAACTGAAGAAGATGGACTCAGATGACTTCCAGGTCCCTTCTGTCCCTAAATCTATGATATTATGATCATTTATTCAGCGTTTCAGAAGAAGGGTGAGACATGAGCTGCACCTTTAAAAATACATAGGAAAAGCAGACAGGAAAGGAAAGGGCATATACAGGATAGGAGGCACTGCATATTTGGGAAATAGTGAGGACATCAGATGAACTATTGCAAAATATTTGTGTTGAAGAATAAACAGTGGGAGATAAGATTTTTAAAAGTAGGTTATGAAGAGCCTTGAATACCAGATTGAGTTTGAACTTGATATTGTTGGCAATTGAGAGCCATTGAAGGATTCTATGCAGGAAGTAACCATATTTTAGAGATTCGCTGGGTGGCAGATGGGATGGAGGAGAAACTGAGGCAGGGGCACAATTAGAAAATAATTGCAGCAGTCCAGGTATGAGATGATGAAACTATGAGCTAGGATGGTGTCAGTGGGGTAGTTAAGAAGGAGATAGGTACAAAATATATTTCAAAAGAATAATAGATAAACTGAGATAAATGACCGAACATAGATGAAAGAAGGAAACAGTGTAGAGTCAAAAATATTTTTAAGCTTTGGCGATTGGGAGAATGGTAGTATCTGTTGACAGAAATATAGAAATTGAGTGTTAGCCACTGAAGAGGAAGTAAAGAAGTTTGATTTTGGACATGCCAAGTAAAAAGTTACAGTAGAACATCCATGTGGAGATGTCCTATACTCGTGTAGTCCTGGGAATTGAAGTTAGAGGAGCCGTCAGGAGATAGATATACAAGAGTCATCAACATAGAAGCAATCGTTGAAGTTGGTATGATCAGATCACAGAGGGAAAGAATGTAGCCAGAGAAGAGCTGAGAGAAAGAAGGTCAAGGACAGAGTCCAGGGACAGAGCTTCCCAGTTATGGAAGGAAGAGGAAATAGTGTAGGAGAGAGAGGAGGTGTAACTAGATTCAAACCATACTTTCAATCAAAATCATTGTAGTTTCCAATCTTGTCTTCCAAGTGCTGGCAATTCATCAAGTCTGGTACCGTTGCATGATATTATAGTCACAATGTCCATTTCAGTGTCCAAGGCAGGGCTAAAAATATCTATCGATACAGGGCCAGAGGAAACTGTGAAACTGAATCCCTCCACTTGATCTTTCTACTCCTTGGACCATCAAAACAAGGAGCAGCTAAAGAATTATTCTTAGTTGGTTCCATGTCCCTCCCTCGTCAAATCCTAGCCTGTTAGTTTGGCATAAGACCACTGATGAAGACAGAGTACTTTTTGCTACAGTCTCTCTTGACTGAAGTCAGTCCTCACACACACAAAAGAAGAAATCAGCTTTCCATGGCATGACTTACTTTTCACAAACCTTTGTTTGTTATTCCATGTTCCTGCTTCCCTCAAAGGGGTTTGCTAATCGATTTGTTGTTGTTTTTCTGGGTTTGAAAAGGAAGCCTAGTGATTTAGAATTTCCAGGCAAGTCTTATTTTCCTTTAGGAAACTAGATGTCACCTCAATTGAAATGGTGAGGGCAGAGAGTAAAAGGACCCAGACAAACATTTTCTAGAAGACAGTGTTATTATTTTACGAAGAAATTAGGCTGGTTGGTTCCTAGAATATCAGAAATGTAGACGGGGAGGGAGAGGAGGCAAATCCCTAAGAGGAAACTTAGGGGACTTCATTATCTGCCTAGTGTTTTCTTCCTGTGTCCAAAATTTGCTGGCCTTTTTTGAAAAAAAGTAAATATAACTAAAACCTATCCTTAACTGAGGTAGGATGAATGTAATTAGGAGTTTTTTTTCTTTCTACTTGTATTGGGTCACAATAGACATTTTGACTACCTGTAACTGTCCTGTTATCATGTGGAGAAATGACAAGATGCTTTGTTAAGTCAATCAAAAAAGATTTATTAAGTACTTGATATGTGCCATGGCAGGGTGCTAACTACTGGGGAAAAGCATAGCTTCTACCATCAGAGAGCTTATATTCTAATGGAGAAGATGACATATAAATAACTAGGTAGATATATGATATATAGAGAGTACATAAAGGTAATTTCAGAGGGAAGGGACTAAGGCGTAGGAAAAGGGTAACCAGGAAAAGCTTCCTTCCTACAGAAAATGGGATTTGAGTTACCATGAAGGAAGTCAGGGAATCTGAGAAGTAGAGGTGAGGAGGGAGAGCCTTTCAGGGAAGGAGGGGTGTAGGGCAGGGAGAAGGGGAGGTGGTGGCACCCACCTAATGCAAATTCAGGAGATGAAATGTGACATTTATGGATGGTAGAATTTGTGGAGCAGAGTGAATGTAAGTGGACTGGAAAGGCAGCAAGGGGCCATGTTGTGGAGGTCTTTAAATGCCAGGTAGAGGCTTTTGTAATTGACGTTGGTGGTAATAGGGAACCAATGGAATTTATTGAGTAGGGAGACGGGGTGGAAGGAGAATCTCTCTGCTTTACGGAACAAAACTTTTGACTCTCCTAGAGCAAGGCTGGTGCTCTGGGAAAGGCTCCATTTTCCCCTGAGGCTTTATGGGAGTACCCTTGAAGGATTAGGGCAGTTTTTCCTCTAGTCCCAAGTACAGTAGGTTCTCTATGCATGATTATTGGCTAATTATCATGTGGTCAGTCAGTCTTAAGTATCTTTTAGAAAAGAATATTTACCATGGCGTTGAGGTTAAAAGATAGTACAAAAGCTCCCCATGAGTCTGTGACATGTCCCACATTGATGTAGGGATGATAGGGGAAAGAGGGCTCAAGCTTAGAGAGCTTTTGTGGCAAAACTTAAAGTTTCTGGTTGTTAGGAGTCCCTTTTTCCCCTTGGTGGGATACTCCAGAAGCCATAATCTGTGTCCAGTCTGTCTTTGGCTCCCAGTACAGCTACTGCTGTCAGCTGATTTGGGATACTGCTAGTATGCCAGTGGGAAGATGGAAAGTTCTAAATCTTCCATATTCTTCAAAGTCAAAAAAGTGGGAGAGGGACCCAGATTGAGGCTGGAGCCAAGGTCTCTCTCTTCCCAACCATATCCTCCTCAGGAGTTTTACTGGAATGCCATGCTTGATCTCAAATAATTTTGGTTTTTAACTTCCTTGATAATTTATACACAACCTGTAGTATAGAACCAAGATTCCTTGGCCTATCCAAACAGGATTCCTGTGTTGGGTCATTCCAAGTGCTTTTTTGAACTTAGTTTAAAGCCTATTATTATTTCCTATTTTTAAGATTTATAATATTTAATATTTATTAAATAATTTATTTAAATTAATTAAATTGTTAGTCAATAATTAATATTTATTTAATTTTGTTTCAGTTAACAAATTAACTTTCTCTTCCTCTTACCTCTTTCTGCTATTGGGGAAAAAAAAATAAAAACAAAATCCTTGTAACAATTATGCATAGTTAGGGAAAATGAAGTCTCATGCTTGTTGAGTACAAAAAGTATATTTCATTCCAGCAGGGGTGGGGAACCTGTGGCCTTGAGGTCCTCAAGTGTGGCCCTCTAGGTCCTCAAGTGTGGCCCTTTGACTGAATCCAAACTTCACAGAACAAATCCCCATAATAAAAGGATTTGTTCTGTAAAACTTGGACTCCACCAAAGGATCTAGAATGTGGGCTTGAGGTCACGTGTGGCCTCAAGGCTGAACATTTCCCACCCCTGTATATAAACTCTCAGTTTATCAGCTCTGTCAAAAAGAAGTAGCATTCTTTTTCATCCCTCCTCGGAATCATGGTTGACCATTTAATTGGTTAGAGTTCTGAATTCTTTTGTCAAAGTTGTTTATTTTCACAATATTGTTTTTTATACAAAAATTGTCCTCCTGATTCTGCTCACCTCATTTTGAATCAATGCATGCAAGTCTTCCTAACTTCTCTACAAGTGTCCCTTTCACTGTTTCTTATAGTCCAAATAATATTCCAATTACACTCAGACCATTATTTAGTCAGCCGCTGCCCAGTTGATGGCTACTCCATTTCTAGTTCTTTGATTTCACAAAAAGAGCTGCTATAAATATTTTTGTAAATAAGGGTCTTTTTTCTCTTTGTTTGAGGTAGTGCTAGGTATGCACAGATTAGTAATTATTACGTGGATAGAGCCAAATGAAAATATGATGACTGAGACTTGTTCTCATCTGATCAAAGTATCAAGACATATTATCACTTACTTTAAGTGGGTGGGGGTGATTTGTTTGAAGAAATCAATTGACTTCACCCTTAAATTCATGGAAATCACTTTGGCAGCTAATGCAGGATGGATTGAGGTGGATAGAGTTGAATCAGAGAGGTCAAATAAAAGGCTATTGCAAGAGTCTAAGAGAAAACTGATTGAGCGCCTGAACTAGGTTGACAGCTGTGTGAATGGAGAGAAAGGGTTTCATTTGGGAGATATTGTGAAGGTAAAAATGATAACATTTGACAACATTTTGGATATGTGAGATCACTGGAGATGAAGAGTTGAAGATTAGACTGAATTTGCCGTGTGGGTGACTAAAGGGTAATAGTGCCCTTGACAATAATGGTGAAGCATGAAAGAAGGGATAATTTGGGGTGAAAGATAAAGAAATCAGTTTGGGACATGTGAAGTTTGATATGCCCATGGAATATTTGGAAGAGGAAGTTATAGTTGATATGAGATGATGAAACAGTACTGAGGTGTTGAAGTGTTTATACACACATATCCAATATAATATACATTATAATAGATAATAAATATATAATATATTAATACCAGCATATTAATATAATATACACACATTTATTTATACAGATACATATTATATCTTTACATACATGTATGTATGATATGTAAGATATACATATATGTATATATGTATTTGTAAAAATGTATATATAGCTCATTTATACATACATTTATACAAAGACATTTATATTTATTCATCCATTCTGGATGAATAAATATAAATGTCTTTGTATAAATGTATGTATATATACATTCATTTATTTATGTGTTTGAGTTGGAACAGCTGGGTGGTGCAGTGGTTAGAGTGTCAGGTCTGAAGTCAGGAAGACTCCTCTTCCTTCCTCTTCAAATATGGTCTCTGACACTTATTAGCTGTGTAACCCTGGGCAAATCACTTAATTCTGTTTGCCTTGGTTTCCTCACCGGTAAAATGATTTGGAGAAGAAAGTGGCAAACCACTCCAGTATCTTTGCCAAGAGAACCCCAAATGGGGTCATCAAGAGTCTGAGACGACTGAACAACAGCGCTATTATCTCTAGCGTGCGCTGACGTTACCCTGCACACTAATGTGGATAAGGGGAAAGCGAAGAAACACTAGTCCCCTCAGAAGGTCCATTTCAGTCTTTTGCTTATGAACCTCAACAGGAACCTTTGCTCCCTGAAAGAAGCACTGGTATGGGAGTTGAGACATGACTTCTAGTCCTGCCTCTGGGCCTTGGTCAAGTCACTTCATCACTATGGGTCTTTGTGTTCTCCTCTATAAACATAAGCGTTTGGGACAGGACAACCTTTGGGGTCCCTTCCAGACCTAACTTCATTCCTGTTAGTTCATCTTACTGACCACAAGATGGTGCCTTCTCCCTGGGAAAACCTTGATGCTAAACCAATGGAGGCAGAAACTCAGCTTCTGGGCTAAGCTTCCTTTTGGCAGTAGATTTGTTATAGATTACCACAGAATGCCAAAGCTGGAAGGCATTTTAACAACTTCCTTACTTTCCAGTGGAAGAAACCAAAGGTTCCAAAAGTTCAAATGATGCCTAAGGTCACCCGGTTTATAAGTGGCAGAGCTAGTTTCTGAACCTAGACTCATCACCATGATGAAAAATACTATCCACATCCAGAGAAAGGGAGGTGAAAGATTCATTCTTTTTCTTTTCTTTTGAATATGGATAATGTAGGAATTTATTTTGTTGACTACACACACACACACACACACACACACATAACCGATTTTGTTTCTGTTACCTTCTTAATGGATAGAATAGGGGGAGGTGGGTGAGAGAGAATTCAGAACCAAAAATAAAATAAAATAGAATTTTTAGAAAGCTCCTAGGTCCTCTCCAGGACTTGACCCTGAGTCTAATGTTGTGTTTCAGGAAAGAAGACTTTCATGTTCATTGTTCTTTATTTGTCTTGAACTGGTCTTTTTTCTTCACAAAGATTGTAAGGATGAGGATATATCTGCCAGTTTGTAAGCTCCAGAATCCATATCTTATGTAAATCTTGTATTTCTCCCAGTACTTACCAAAGTGCTGTTAATACTAGGTGCTTAATAAATATTTGTCATGTCGTATTATATTTCCCATACACCTAGCACATAATAAGAAGAACAGCTTCAATATTTCTGTACTAAGTAAGTATAAAAGATTTTTTTTTTTTAAATAAGAAATCTAGATAGATTATTATTAGCTCTAAAACTAAATCATGGAGACTTGTTCAGGGCCACGTAGACAGTGTGAGGGCTGGTCTTCTGACATCAAGTCTACAACAACACTATGAGAGGCACTTTATAAACATACTTTGTAGGGAAAAGGGAAAAATGTATTCCCTCTAATTGTAATAGCCCGACTCTATATGCCCTCTCTTACAGAAACTACAGCGTCGTCCCCAGGGAGACAATACCCAAAACTCTTTCTAATTCCAGGCCTTTCCCTCTGTCTCCATGGCTGGAGTGTTCTTGGTCTCCTGGTTTTCCCTCCACCCTCATTCTGTCTACCTTTGTTTGGTCTCTCCAGGGCCAGGAGAAGGTAAAGACATTGCTGAACAATGAGTGTGAGTGTGTCTATCAATATGAGCCCTCACCCCTGATGGTGAATACATCTTTCAAGTACTCCATGGTCCTCTGTCAATGTTGCCACCTACCGAGGTCTGATGGTCATGTGCTATGATGAGTGCAGTACAGTTGAATCAAGTCCTTCAGCTTTGTTATCCTGGGTCTCCTCTGCAACCAGTTTGGAATACAAGAACCAGGGCAGAACTCAGAAATCTTCTTGCCCTCAAGTATATATGCCCAAGTCAAGGCTTCATGCCCAATTCCAAGTTATTTGAGAAAAGGGGATGTGAATTGAATAAAAAAGATGGAGAATTCAGAAAAAGTATCTAGCCTTCAGGAGTTCCATTTCACATCAGATCCAAAGTTCTACATTTCTGCTGTGAGAAGTACCAGGGCCTAAATTCGTCTTCTCTCCATCTAGTGACCAGCCCTATTAGGTACATAAATTAAATAGCATTTGGGAACCGTACTGAGTGATTGACAGTCCTATACCTCCTCTCAGGAGGAGTGGTGGGCAGTAACCAAACCGAACCATATATTTTCTAGGCGTGTGTGTGTGTGTGTGTGTGTGTGTGTGTAAACTGCATTGTACCAAGGTCAGGCTGCCCTGCACCCTTTAAAATATAGCAAATGCCATAGAGAGCAAGTCAGTGATTCCCTGAAGAGAAGTGGAGCTAAGGGTTATAAAGTGATCTGTTCTTGAAGAGCCATAAAGAGTTCGAAACCTGTTAGAGAGGTGCATATGCGTTATCACCAGGGATACCCACCAGCAGAACTTTCCTATTGAATAGAGCCAGAAGAGCGGTTACCAACTGCCACCTGCTGGCTAAATAATTATAACAACAAGTTCATTATAGGGAGCAGAAGCTCAGACTTCCTCCCCTTCTCACCCTTAAATTTACGAGCTAGATAGAGGCTAGACAAGACTTTTACAGTAACCGAGAAAATATCTCCTTTAATGCAGTTACAGCTAGGGGGCCAATGAGAAAGTGTTTGACTAGGGTCTCAGATGCCTCTACTCTAAATAAGAAAGTAGCCATACTTGTGAGACAAGTAGATTCTTGATCCTGCCTGGAGAAGAATTCCTAAATTCATCTTCCAAGAAATAGCCAGAGATGTATACTATTCTAAAGTTAGTGGCTTATTATAAGTATGACTTCCAAAGTGTTTCCTGTTTTCTATGAGACATCCAATTCCAAATAGAGCTAAAGGCAGGGAAATAATTGCAGTAATGAAAGGTTTAGCTTGTAGTTTTTCACATTGGTTTAAACTTGCAGTTTAATTAGTATGGATCAGATACAGATCAGCTACTCACCCCTGATTTATGGACACGTACACACATACACAACTCCTCCTGAGAGCAGGTAAAGGACTGTAAATTTAGGTGCTGAGAGGTGAATAGCTTGTCCAGGGTCTTGGAGCTAGTATGTGTCAGAAACGGAACTTGAACTCAGATCTTCATGATTCCAAAGCAGATCCTCTATCCACATAAATACTGCCACATAGGTGATGGAGCGGTCACCTATTTCTAGGGAGTCCAGTTATTGAGAGGAACTGTTCAAGATTTCGTTGTTCTAAGTGAGGGACATACAGTAGTGAATTTTAGTAGTCATGGCCTGGAAATATGGCTCACAGTCCAAGACAGTATATTGGAAGTCTCGTAACATACTTGATATTTGAATGACCAAAATGCATCTACAAATGTAACTGTCTTTTTTTTTGTCTTGTGCACAGGTATATTTCACAAGTTAATTCTCATTCTCACTGGTCTGGCAGAGTTCCAAAAGGTCTTGAAACCAGAGACCTGAGTCTGAGTTCCTGTTCTGACCCATCCTGGCTATGTGACTTTGGGCAAGTTTAACCTTAAGAAGGTATCTAGGCAACCCTAGAAGATTCTAAGTTGAGGAGAAGTACCGACTGGCATTTGGTAGAAGGATTTTCCTCACACAGATACCAATGAAATCGTCGTAAGTCCCTTCCCCATACTCATACTCATCAGATTGATTAGTTGGCTAAATTAAGCTAATCTTGTATTTGATAACCATAGTAGACATAAATTGAAAAGATTCCGCTGTCACACTATTATTTAAATCCATCTTCCCACTGAACATTTATAACATGATTAGTTATAAATAATATAACTATGAAAATCAGTTGGGCCCAAATGGAATTGCAAGATTTCTGTGCTTTAAATTTTACCCTTGAAACAATGGAGCTAAATTTAAAAAAATATTTAGGTGTCCCACATTTTGACTAGGTCTCCTCACTAAGCTAAATGAGCATTTGTTGCCTTTAAGGAAAGGTAATGTAGGGGGGCAGCTAGGTGGCATAGTGAATCAGGAGGACCTGAGTTCAAATTCTGCCTCAGATATGTGACATTTACTAGCTGTGCGACCTTGGGCAAATCACCTAACCCCAAATGCCTTGCCTTTCCCACTCAAAAAAAAAAAAAAAAAAGAAATGATTATGTATTCACTCATTTAAAAAATCTTTATTAAGTGACATCTATGTGTTCAGCTAGTTACTGCAGAGGATATATTTAAAAAATTCAGATATGGCAGCTACCCTCATGGAACTTATAATCTAGTATCACTATTCATATAGTAGAATTTCCCTTTCATTTTTTTTTCTCCCTACAGTTGAATTTCTTTAAAAATTTAGCATTTAAACCATTTAGATGGTTTTCAATGGTTAATCTATGCCAGAAGTTCTTAGCCTGGGGTCAACAAATTTGTTATTTTTATAATTATATATATAATATATATTTATACACATATATTTATATAATTATATCTTTTGTAATCTTGGATATTGTATGCATCAAAAACATCATCAGCGAAGAGTTCCATAGACTTCTGTAGACAGCCAAAGGGGTCTGTGATGCACAAAAAAGATGAAGAAACCCTGATGTCTGCACATCAATATTTATGACTTTTAATAAACCCACTAGTCTCCGTAGGAGCAGAAATTGTTCCATTTTTTGTTTTATTGTGCCTAGCTGCTTAGCATATAGTGGGAGGTTGTTGAATTGATTGCCAAAGTTCCTTCCTGATTCCTCGTCCCAGTGTGGAGGCGGCCCTGGGTTCTTGAAGGCTGTGCTTGTGGGAGATAAGCACTAGCAGGTTCTACAAACATGCAAAGGCTCTGAGCACAGTCGTCTGCAATTCTAAGGCCCAGCCTGCTTGTTGGGAGATGCTCATCACCAAAAGGCAATCATGTGATGATTGTCTTGTTGTTTTAGCCACAGCAATTCATGATAAGGATTAGATAAGGGTCTGAGAGGTAGAGATGGATCTGTCTCTATACAAAGAGAAGAGAAACTCAGGCACACAGCTTACACATTCAAATGAAATTCACTGAAGGATATTCTATGCTATCACACTACGTATAGAGTTACTGGGCCAGGAGTTAGGAAGACCAGAGTTCAAATGCAGCTGTGCGACACTGAGAAAGTCATTTAACCTCTATCTTCCCTAAGTTTCCTAATCTGTAAAATGGGTATAACAATAGCACCTACCTCCTCTAGGGTTGTTATGAGGACCAAACAAGATAATATTTGTAAAGCACTTTGCACACCATATAGCACCATGGTAAGTGCTAGCTATATTAGTTATCTATTTTTAGCCTATAGAGGCCTCAGGAGGGCTGGAGATAGAAGATGACACAAATCTCCAAATAACTATTTCCACTTTTCCAGGAAAAAAAACTGTGGTTACAGATGTAGAGAGATCCGGGGAGAAAAAATTCCTTTATTGGCAGAGAAAAGGTTCTCAACACTTAGCTGCATAATGTTCGAGGAGACACAGTCCCAAAAAAGCAGTGTCTTTTCCTTTAATCCTGGCAGAGACTCAGACTCTTATGAGAGGCTGCATTGTATACATTCATAGACAGGATTGGGAGAAGACCTGGACTTCATAATTTGCAAATATGACACGGCAAGCTGAGCATCAGAGTGCTGCAGCTGCTACAACTGATTGTGACAGCTCTGGATGATGTAGCTGCCTCCACTCCCAATGACCAGGACTGGATCAGCAAGGGTACCAAGCTACCATATATGATATATAATGGGGGACAATCCAGAAAAAAGAGGTGAAAAGCAGTGAAAGTATGAGGACATGGTTTTGAAAACTGGAAGTCAGGAGGGGAACACAGGCAGGTTAGCTTGGACTCTGCCCAGGAAGAATTCACCACTTTTAGGTAGGACCTTACAGGGCCAGAGCTGAGGTGATGATGAGGGTAAGTCTTGTTTTGGGGAGGAGAAAGGGAATGTCTGGACCAGGCAGAAAATGTCCACATTGAAAGGGTGGGGTTCAAAGAAAAAAGTGGACACGCTTCCATTTTGTTTTCACTTTTAACAAAACAGACTTCTAAACTCTGACCGTACAAAGGCTATACAAAGAAAAGCAATACTTGGTCAGTGTAACTAAAATTTAATTTTATTCATTCAAAAGGATTAATTCTTGTATTTTTTTTTAAATGTAACATAAGGAATTAACTGACGTTAAGACCGTAATGCCAAGAAACCTAATGGTGGGTTAGGAGAAAAGTTTAACTTCTGGAAGAAAGACAGATGAAACAATTGAAACAATGCTTTTTTACTGTAGATGAGAGTGTCAGCTTCCTGATAATTAGAATTATCTAAAGTAATAGGCTACCTCAGGAAGTAAAGTGGCCCCCTGTTGAAGGTCTTTAATTGGACACCTCCTGCCGGGGATGCTGTAGATAGGATTTTTATTTAGATGATCTTCTGAGGTCCCTTCAACCTCTGAGATTCTGCAATTCTATGAGCTTTGAAAGACTGTGGAAAACAGGAATTGGAGAAGACTGCATGTGGTTTTTTTTTTATTAAAAAAAAATCAGAGTCCACAAACTGTAAGCTGCTGAAACCTTGACCTTCTATTACTTGAAATATTCTAGAAAGTATTTGGTATCCCCACCTCACCCTTCTGCAGAGGTGGGAGGTCCAATGTGGGACATTGTATACATTTTTATTTTATTGTTTTAGTTTGTTTCACTAATTTTCTTTCTTCCTCTTAACTTTTGTTCTGTTAAAATATTATTTGTTATATGGAAAGACTGTCTGGGAGAAGAAGGGAGGGGGTGCTAGGAGAAATTCTGATGATATAAATAAATCAAAATATTTTAATGTAAATTTATTTTTTTTTATAAAAAGAAGAAAGTATAAGGTATAGTCTAGCTAGATTAGTCTAGCCAGAGAAAGGATATGGAATAGGTAAAGAAACAGGGTAGCCCCTAACACAGAAAGAATTCTATCAACCAACCATCTTTTAAAAAATTTAGATAGCTGATTTTTTAAATTTTATTTATTTAACTTTTAACATTGATTTTCACAAAATTTTGGGTTCCAAATTTTCTACCCATTTCTCCCCTTCCCCCACCCCAAAACGCCAAGTATTCTAATTTCCCCTATCACTGATCTGCCCTCTCTTCTAACATCCCTCCCTTCCCTTGTCCCCATCTTCTTTTTTGTCCTGTAGGGCCAGATAACTTTCTATTCCCCATTACCTGTATTTCTTATTTCCTAGTAGCAAGAACAATACTCAACAGTTGTTCCTAGAACTTTGGCTTCCAACTTCTCTTCATCCCTCCCTCCCCACCCATTCCTTTGGGAAGGCAAGCAATTCAATATAGGCCATATCTGTGTAGTTTTGCAAATGACTTCCATAATAGTCATGTTGTGTAAGACTAACTATATTTCCCTCCATCCTATCCTGCCCCTCATTTCTTCTATTCTCTCTTTTGATCCTGTTCCTCACCAAGAGTGTTGACTTCAAATTGCTCCCTCCTCCTGTTAGCCCTCCCTTCCATCATCCCCTCCACCCTGCTTATCTCCTTCTCCCCCACTTTCCTGTATTGTAAGATAGGTTTTCATATCAAAATGAGTGTGCATTTTATTCCTTCCTTTAGTCGAATGTGATAAGAGTAAGCTTCATGTTTTTTCTCTCACCTCCTCTCTTTTTCCCTCCACTGAAAAGTCTTTTGCTTGCCTCTTTTATGAGTGATAATTTGCCCTCTTCCATTTCTCCCTTTGTCCTCCCAATATATTTCTCTCTCACTGCTTAATTTCATTTTTTAAAGATATGATCCCATAGATATGATCCCATCCTATTCAATTCACTCTGTGCTGTGCTGTGTGTGTGTGTGTGTGTGTGTGTGTGTGTAATCCCACCAACTACCCAGATACTGAAAAATTTCAAGAGTTACAAATATTGTCTTTCCATGTAGGAATGTAAACAGTTCAACTTTGGTAAGTCCCTTATGACTTCTCTTTGCTATTTACCTTTTCATGCTTCTCTTCATTCTTGTGTTTGAAAGTCCGATTTTCTTTTCAGCTCTGGTCTTTTCATCAAGAATGCTTGAAAGTCCTCTGTTTCATTGAAAGACCATTTTTCCCCCTGAAGTATTATACTCAGTTTTGCTGGGTAGGTGATGCTTGGTTTTAGTCCTAGTTCCTTTGACTTCTGGAATATCATATTCCATGCCTTTCGATCCCTTAATGTAGAAACTGCTAGATCTTGTGTTATCCTGATTGTATTTCCACAATACTTGAATTGTTTCTTTCTAGCTGCTTGCAATATTTTCTCCTTGACCAGGGAACTCTGGAATTTGGCCACAATGTTCCTAGGAGTTTCTCTTTTTGGATCTCTTTCAGGAGGTGATCAGTGGATTCTTTCAATATTTATTTTGCCCCCTGGTTCTAGAATCTCAGGGCACTTTTCCTTGATCATTTCATGAAAGATGATGTCTAGGCTCTTTTTTTGATCAAGGCTTTCAGGTAGTCCCATAATTTTTAAATTGTCTCTCCTGGATCTATTTTCCAAGTCAGTTGTTTTTCCCATTATCTTCCACTTTTTCATTCTTTTGGTTTTATTTTGTGATTTCTTGGTTTCTCATAAAGTCATTAGCCTTCATCTGTTCCATTCTAATTTTTAAAGAACTATTTTCTTCAGTGAGCTTTTGGATCTCCTTTTCCATTTGGCTAATTCTGCTTTTCAAAGCATTCTTCTCCTCATTGGCTTTTTGAACCTCTTTTGCCAATTGAGTTAGCCTATTTTTCAAGGTGTTATTTTCTTCAGCATTTTTTTGGGTCTCCTTTAGCAAGGTGTTGAGTTGCTTTTCATGCTTTTCTTGCATCTCTCTCATTTCTCTTCCCAGTTTTTCCTCCATCTCTCTAACTTGATTTTCAAAATCCTTTTTGAGCTCTTTCATGGCCTGAGTCCATTGAATATTTATTTTGGATGTTTGGGATACAGAAGCCTTAACTTTTGTGTCTTTCCCTGATGGTAAGCATTGTTCTTCCTCATCTGAAAGGATGGGAGGAGATATCTGTTCACCAAAAAAGTAACCTTCTATGGTCTTATTTTTTTTTCCCTTTTTTGGGCATTTTCCCAACCAGTTACTTGACTTTTGGGTCCTTTATCAAGAGTAGGGTATACTCTGGGAATCTGAGATCTCAATTCCTCCAAGGTGGCACAATCAAGTGCATACTGATCTGGATGCAGAGAGGGATTTTTGTGCCCAGAATCTTAGCAGTTACCTCTCCACAGACGCCTGGCCTCCAGTTCCATCAAGTCAGCACTGGGGGCTGATTTTCAGATAAGCTGGATGGGCAGGGCCACCATTCAGTGTGAGATAAAGACCAGCTTGCCCAGGGCCTCCACCCAGGGCTGAGGTAAGACTCAGCTCTTCAGTGCCCCCAGGGGGTTTTATGCTCCAACAAAGGAGTGGTCTGTATGGGCTGCTGTGCAGCCTCTGTGGCCGCTGCCTGCTGCCGGAGCTATGGGAAGGCCCTTCTCCCTTCCTGGCCAGATGAAAAAACCCCATCACTGACCTTTGGCACATGTGGGCCAAGGGATCTGAGGACCCACTGCTGCAACTTGAGATTCTGCCCACGAGGTGCTCTCCTCCCAGAGTCTCGTGGCATGCGTGTGGCCAAGGCTAGGCTGGGCTCCGGGCTCAGCTCTGTGTCTGGTGCACCTGATGTTTCCATGGGCCTTTCAGGTCACCATGGGCTGGAAATCTCCTCCACTCTGTTGTTTTCCACTTCTGATGCTCCAGAATTTGATGAGAGTCCCTCTCTACAGGTATTTTGTGGGTTGCATGGGGAGACCCTGCTGTGTGTCTTTCTAGTCTGCCATCTTGGCTCCTCCCCTAGATAGATGACTTTTGACCTGTTATCAAAGAGCTAGGGGTTTGCTCTTATGGATTTGATTGAACTCTGAGTAATTTTCTCAGAGGAGCTCATCCCTAGAACAGGTGACCATTAGTTTATGATATGCCTCATGGCAGAACAACGAGCAAATGTACCATTGTTTATGCATGGTCTGAATTTTTTATTCAATTTTTATTTTAATTTAATTCAGTCTCCTTAATCAGTGTCTAGACTCTAAAGAATGCCATAGGTACAGTGAATAGGTTACTCAGGGTTTTTGGTCAGTACTTTATATATTGGGATGATTTGCCAGTCAGAATGGACCTACAAGCAATTATCAGGGGGTCTAGAATAAGACCTAACTCAGATATTCACTTGTGAGAGAATCTCTAGTGGATCTGTCCTTGTCTATTTATTATTTAACATTTTTATCACTGATTTGGGTAAAGGATGAGAGGGCACATACATATCACACATAGCATGAAATATAAAGGACACAAAGTAAGGAGGAAGAGCCACTATGCTAACTACTTTGGCTAACAGAATAGAAAAGGATATTAACAGTTTTGAGGATGGGGCTGACTATTGAGATGAAATAGATATAAAGCCCAACCTGAGTTGAAAACACAGTTTTGTAAATACAAGTTCAGGGAATAGGAGGGGGAGCATGGTTAGATAGACACTTAACTAAAAAGGACCTGGAGATTTCAGTGACTTACAAGTTAAATATGGGCCAGTAGTATAATGTAGCCACTGTTATGCACTTAAAAGGAATTTGGTCTAACATTCACACAGGAAAGAACAAGTAGATGAAGACTATCCACTGTCAAGTCAATGTGTGTTCGTCCTTCATTGCCGAAGAAGACCATGCCATCAGAGAAATAATGACGTGACTTACACTTGACTTTTATTTTTGAATGAGGGAGGGCTATGCAGGTCACCAGTCTCACCTCTCCTCCACAGTCATCTGAATCCAGTGAACAGATATTCATTAGGAGGAGTGGAGATGACCCAGGATGAGGCAATTGGGGTTAAGTGACTTGCCCAAGGTCACACAGCTGTGAGTGTCAAGTGCCTGAGGTAATTTTTGAACTCAGGTCCTCCTGAGAATACAGCACTGGTGCTTTATCCACTTCACCACCTAGCTGCCCTTTTCTAGCCAATAATATGCCAATGGAGAGAAAATCTATAGAACTAGTCTATCAAGATCTTTATCATGGATGAATAATGCCAAAGGACAATGAATCAGGTCTGTAGAACAGTTAGGAAATTTCATTGCTCTTGTAAAATGTACAATTCTTTTAATTACTTCAAGCTTTTGATAGCAGTGAATGGCTGCAAGTCACATACTATCATTCTCTCCAAAGAACTGAAGTTAATACTCATCCAAAGGATGAAGGAGAAGCTGGGACACAGTACTAAAGAGAAATCTTGCAGAGCGACATAAAGGGTATATCCAAAAGGAGAACAAGAAGGCGCTGTCACATAAAAAGATGAGGGCTATTTGATGGACAGCTTGCATGTTACAATGGTGTCCCTACCCACAAAGAAAACTCATGGAAGTCCCCTGGCATGTAGGGTGAACCTTTTTCAGTGGGTTTATGGAGAATATGGAGGAGAGTCACAAAAGATAATTGGGGGGCACTGAGGGATTGCAGTTCATACTGTTGGAAAGGAGAATCCATATTGATGAGATCATGCACTATTGTGACTGAGAATGTATTTGCCCATAGAAACAGTGTTACAAATAGTGGTTAAGTCCCCAAGTTATCTCATAAAAGCCTATTAATCCAGAGGATATGTGTAATATGCAGTTCCTACAATCACATCCTACTTCTAATAACCGTTGATATTTTTGAGAGGCAGGGAGGTGGCGTAGTGGATAACATGCTAGACTTGGAGTCAGAGAGACCTGGGATCAAGTCCTATTTCTGACAGTATAAGTGTCAGAGCTGTGCGACCATAAGCAAGTCACTCAATGCCTCTAAGACTGTAAAAGCTGTAAAATAAAGGTGCTGAATTTCATAACCTCTAAGGTTTGATCAAGTTCTAAATTTAGGACCCAAAAAGGTATTTGGACATCTGCATTTAGGAGCCAAAAATATATTTAGACATCTCTTCATTTAAGATTCCACATAAAAAATGACTGCTAGCTACCATATACAGTGAAGAGAGAAAACCCATTTGAGAAAGGCCAATATTAGGACAGTTGAAACCTAGTCTGAAAAACGTGAAAAAGAACAAAATTAATCTTGAGATTAAAATTTAATAAGAGAAAAAAGTTGTTTAAAAACTTACTGTGGAATACTGAGACGTTAATTAGCAAAATTTGGTTTTAACTCACTATTTTTTCAACTGAATGAAAATGTTTTTAAAAATTTAACTCAGGAAGGTAAAGGGAGCCGAGCCCAGACCGAAATTTTTCCTCTATGCTTGGTATGCATCTATTCCCCTGTGCATTTGACTATCTCGTATGAATCGGCAGAAGTCTGCATCAGGGAAGAAGGAGACTTGGGGGAAAATTCCCAAATTAGGAGAGCTCGTCCTTAGGTCGCAACCCTGGTGTTGCCTCTAGTGTGTGACCTCAGTTAAATTCACTGCCTCTCACTCTCCTCATCTATAAAATGAGGGGAAGTTTGAACTGGATGATATCTCATCCCTTCCACTTCTGAGATTCTTTGATTAACTAATGAATTAATTTAGATCCATGTTTATACTTATACTGTCAACTATAATCATTTGCTATCCCTATAGGCTCTAGGATGCTTTAGATTTTATCTCTTGGTGATTAAGTGATAGAGTGCTTGAATTCTACTGGTATTTGTGAATATCCCTCTTTGTATGGAGGATTCTGATTCAGTGGTGTCAGGGGCACAGCTATAAGAAAAACAATGCAGGCTAGTTGGAGGAGAGGGGACATGGAGACAGAACTGGTTTGTATAATGAGTCCCCTAAATCCAGCCCTGGACACCAAAGGAAATCTACTCATTACAGTGTTTATCTCTATTTGGCCTGCTCGTGATTGATGTATTTAAAGGTGCCTGGGCTGGGAACACTGGTGTGAGGCGAAGCTCCCTTTACCTTCCTGAGTACAAAACAAGGACAGTCCCAAGCAAAGCTAAACACTCAGAATCAGTCAGTAGGGCAAGG
This sequence comes from Bettongia penicillata ogilbyi, assembly GCA_023548195.1. NCBI lineage: Eukaryota > Metazoa > Chordata > Mammalia > Diprotodontia > Potoroidae > Bettongia > Bettongia penicillata. The sequence goes on from JAJHZJ010000119.1 coordinate 4,226,622, forward strand.
CTGGTTCCTTGACATTATCATGTGTGATCTTTCATCTCTTAGAGTCACAACCAACATCGAGAAGAGGGTGCCAGTGTGGGCACATGTATCTTCACAATGTCTCTTGGGTTTACAATAGAATCAATCAGCCCTAGAGTTACATCAAGAGTGTGGGGATCTCTTTTTATTCCTTGATATTCTAGACTGGCACAGGGTGTTACACAGGCTAAGAAGTCATTCAAAATAAAAGTAGCAGCAGGGCCTTAAAACTTAGTATCTGGTAAAGAATAATATTCAGGTCAAGCAATGGTACCCCCTACAATCCAGTAACCAGCGGCCAAGGACAAAAAGATGAGACGTCTATCCCCCAACACCTCAGAAATTATTCCAGGTCTCTAGCAGTCATGACTAGCTCACTTAACTCCCTGTAGAAGAACCATACAATCAGAGAGATGCAAATCAAAACAACTCTGAGGTACCACATCACACCTATCAGACTGGCAAACATGACAAAACAGGAAGATGATAAATGCTGGAGAGGATGTGGGAGGGTTGGAACACTGATTCATTGTTGGTGGAGCTGTGAGCTGATCCAACCATTCTGGAGAGTGGTTTGGAACTATGCCCCAAGGGCTACAAAAAGTGCATACCCTTTGACCCAGCAGCATCACCTCTAGGACTGTGTCCCCAAGAGATCATAAAAATGGGAAAGGGTCCCACATGTACAAAAATATTTATAGCAGCACTCTTTATAGTGGCCAAAAACTAGAAATCAAGGGGATGCCCATCAATTGGGGAATGGCTGAATAAATTATGTTATATGAATGCAATGGAATACTATTGTGCTATAAGAAAGGATGAACAAGAAGACTTCAGAGAGGCCTGGAAAGACTTATATGATCTGATGCTGAGTGAAAGGAGCTGAACCAGGAGAACTTTGTGCACAGCAATGACCACAGTGTGTGAGAGTTTTTTCTGGTAGACTTGTAACTTCATTGCAATGCAAGGACTTAAAAAAATTCCCAAAGGTCTTTTAAGGCAAAATGCTTTCCATATCCAGAGAAAGAAATTCAATCACAGAATGTAGAGAATCATTTTCTTTTGTATTATGTTTTGGTTTGTTATATGATTTCTCCCATTCATTTTAATTCTTCTATACAGCATGACTATGGTGAAAATGTATTTAATAGGAATGTATGTGTAGAACCTATATAAAATTGAATTCTGTCTCAGGGAGGTAGGGGGAGGGAGGAGGAAAATGGTAGCGATTGTAGAACACTGAAAATAAATAAAATTAATAAAAAGAAAAAAGAAATACTATACAAAATACCATCTTGTGGCATTAGGTATGTCACTTGTGTGACAATTGTTCTTTCTTATTTATCGGACTGGGTCTTTAGCAAAAGAGAAAAAAGGAAGAGACTTTCCTCTCTCCTTGTATTTACAGGACGGTGTTCTCCATGGGATTTTGTTCTCACCAGTGTGGTCACACCTCTTTTCTACTAAAACAGGAGTTCAGTCTCTGAGTAACTGACACTCAACAAGATAATCTGAAAGTTTCAAAGAGAATCAATGAGACAAGTGGAAAGTTTAGAAGGTAATTACAGGTTTATTACAATTCAAGTATGTTATAATACGTGGACATAAACTCAGGTTTTTATTGCCTCCAATGGACTGAATTTGGTACAAAGCCTTCTACTTTGTAAGTGGCTATTTCTTTCACTAAAGACATATTCTTATAAATATCGCCAACATGGAGCAGGAGATAATTCCATATTCATGTAGCTTTATGTATAACACAAAGCTAAAAAGTCTGTTACTAATAACCTTTAAGAGCACTGATTTTAGTTTTTGTGATGGAACAAAAGGCAAGATAAATGTTAAAAATATGAAGCTATAAAAATGGCTTTAACTTAGGAATCTATGAATTCTTTGATGAGAGTCCCAGATAGAGGATCAATGGTCCAAAGGATAAAGTGCATAACAAATCAATCATTAATGAAAAAGTCATTAGGTCAATTTCCACAGCAAGGCTTTCTCTCCAGTGCATCTAGTTTGCCCTGAGTTCTGGTCAACTGTAATTGGGAATCACTTGTTGCTTCGGTCGCCATCATTCCAATACTGTTCAGTTTGCATTTCTGTAAGTCGAGAGATTGTGCGATGAAATGCAAAGACTTCCTCTTCTCCAGTAAACATTGAAAGTGATTCAGCTGAATCCTAGATTGGAGAAAACAAAGCCAAAACCTCATAACTTGTGACAAGTACATAAAAGACGTTTTTTTATCAGATGACTTATTTTAAATGAGGTATCACATACAATCTTAAAATATTCCATAATCTCAAAATATATCATGTGATAATATCTAGAACAAACTACCAAGAAAAGCAAATAGCAAGGTAAATGTTTCTAAAAATGGTCTTTGGCTTTCCAAGGAAGTCAAGAAACAGAACCATTAGTTCTAAGGGAATTTCCCTGAAAAATCTCCCAAAAGGAAACTTTAAGCAATAAATGTGTTCAAAGTAATAAACAATGGTAATGTGGAAAACTATTACTGCCACAGTAAGTTAGGAAAGTCTAGAGCACCCATAGGAACTTTGATACATTCTTGAGGCACTTGAAACAAAGTAAAAAATTTTCATTTTGTCACACCTAGGAGATGAAGTACTCTTGATGATAAGATTATCAGTTTGGAGCTAGAATGGAACTTGAGGCTTTCTATCCCAACCTCCTCATTTTACAGATAAAAAAGCTAAGTTCAGGCAGGGTAAAATGACTTGTCCAAAGTGTCATGATGCAGGGAGTAAATTGCAGGGTGGGATCTGAACTCAGGTCCTTTGACTGTAAATCAAGCTTTCTTTTCACTGTACCCGCTGTTCACTGGCTCCTCTTTGGTCAAGAAAGGCTGCAGCTGCCTCCTGTCCTGGACAACTATGGCATTAGTACAGTTTTTCTACAGAGGGTTAAGTAAGTTAGCTGTAACTGCTGGAGATCTGGAGTAATTTCTGAGATGTCAGGGTTTTGGGGTTTCATCTTTTAGGGTCTCCTAACCCATGGGTTGCTGGATTGTAGGGGGTACTGGTACTTGGCTTGTATACTATTCTTTACCAGGTACAAAGTCTAATTCATGTATCCCAATACTAATTCTGTGCTAATTAATGGAGAAACCTCTTTATGCTTTCTTATCCTTAAGAAATAATGGATACTTGGGATTTTCCAAATGGGGCTGGCTGGAGCCCATCTAACCCAGACCAGTTACTGGTTTGCAACAGAACCTTAATGACAACCCATTTCTAACCTATGTCACTGAAGTCACTCTTTCTAATCTCTTCCTACCTCAAAAAAAGATGAGATCTGAGGGACTATCCCATTTGAACTGAGGTTTGCAATAAAAAACTAAAATTCTAACAATTTACAATACATTTAACTCACAGAAATGTATTGCTTAAAATGTTCTCTTGAGAACGTAAAAAAAAAAAAAGACAACAACCATCAGTGCTAATATCTCAGTACAGCTTTTACAAAAATAACTTCAAGAATTCACAGTACATAGGTCTATAACACAGTTAGATATTTCCACAAGTGGATTCAAGTGACTATTGAAAATATGATTTCATTTCATCAAGGGTAATTGACCTGATTCTCCCAAGCCCTGAATACACCCTTGTTAAGAGGTGAATGTGTGGGGTTAGGAGACACAACTTCTGATAAAACTGGCCAGTGATTAATGTTTGGCCCTTTTATAGACTGGTGAAAAACCCTGTCACATCTCTTTTGGTAGAAAGAAATACCACTACATCTTTCTGAACTAGCTTTGGCCCAGTTTCCTATGAATCCTCTGGGTTCCTAGTAAGCTAAAGCCCTGAATAAATGGGCTAACATCATGGAGGCCTGGCCTGTGTCCCTTGATTCTTAGTAACAATAATAAGAACTAGTATGTGTATAGTACTTGGAGGCTTGCAAAGGGTTTTACATGTTATCTCACTTGAACCTCACAATAACTCGATGAAATACAGGCTACTATCTTCCCTACTTTCTAGAATATTTAGCTTGTCAAAGTATTTGGCTAGCTCCAGTGGTTATGGATGCCATATAAACATACACAGAATAGTTATTGTTTTAAAGCATCTGTCAATGGTCTCAGAAGAAAGCAGTAAACCAAGAGTTAAATATGCACTGCATTCCTTCTCCTAAAGTGTTGCCATGATTTCAGACCAAAACCAATTAAGCTGTTTTATGATAAAAGGAGATTATGTTAATATCGCCTACCTGGCTCAGTCCCAAATCATCCATCAATGTTCTGCTTTGCTCCAACTGACTGTCATGATGTTGACACAAAAATAGGCTTGACAGAGGAGCGCATGAGGAACAAATGATTCGTACCTGGAAGAGTAAAAAATGAGAAAGCAATGCCATTTCTTTGATCTCACACAGAGAAGGAAAGGACACATCTTTTGGACAATTGAAAACATCCACATCTGCCACCCTAGTCATCTAGATATTTACTTCTCTTACCTATACAGCTATTTTTCCTAATAGTTTTTGGTAGTTGTAGAATGGTCTGAAGGGAAAACACATGTACTTCTTGCTTCCTGGAACTGGGCAGATATCAAATTCCTAGAAGACATTCAAATGGCTACTTCTATACTGCACAAGTAAACTGGCTTGGGTTAACATACAGTCACTGCATCTGTATACTATATCTTTATTTCCATCAAGATATTTCCAGTGCATCCTTTAAAAGAAAGACTGAGATTTACACTATTTCCTGATTACATAAATATTTGAGTGTGCATATGTAATCATACATAGGATGCAGTTTCATATCTTTCATTAATTTTTTTATCTGTTAGCTCAAGTATGACATGCTCTTTTTGTTGTTTTAAATGCTCTCATTTTAGTGATTTTTTAAAAAAAATTCACATTCATACAGGCAACTCTGTAAGACTACAGAGAAAGTGGTAACCTGCAATGACAAAGGAAATTCCTCATCAAGAACTCCCTCTAACAATGAACTCACAGGTCCAGTTCCATCCCATTTGTACAGAATCAGTGAGGTAACAGAATTACTTAAATATCTATTCATTCAACAGTTACAAAACATGAGAGAAAACTGGAAAAAAAGTAGACCCAGAGTCAAAACTATTTGAAAAGATAAAACTAGTACTTTCACATGTGGTACTGACACTGAACATCTGGTATCCAAATGGGTTTTTCATCTCATCTGATGTACCTGAGCAGCATCACAACTCAGTTGGAATGGAAACACAATATTGATTCATTTCCAAAAGTGAGTCACTTTCCACAACTGCGTTCTGGGATCATATTGGCTTTTATGGCTCCACAGTGTCATGGTAAGTCCTCAGTTTATGAATGGAGATAATCTGTCACCTGTTCTTTAAGGCATTTTTAAACTCTCTTGGCATGGAATGTAGTTTAATCAAGACAAATGGTAAGGGAGTAGATCAATTTTCAATCTTCCTGTAAGATAAATCTTTTTCCCCTTTTAAAAATTGACAAGCAGAAAGGAAGAAGGTGTGGGAAGTAGTATGGACTGGGTAGGGATCTCTACTCAGAGGAATCTTCTCTAAGGGATTACTTATTTGAAACAAGAAAATATAAAGATTAAACAATATTCTCCCTCTAAGTATATCTTGTTGATCTCCTAGTATACATAGCTCTCCTGAAATATCAACTTCTTTTTTAACTGAGTTTTATTATCTGAAGTCTTATTTCCTTCGCCCGTGGCTACAGTGGATTGTTAAGAATGGAAAGTACTGGTAACAGTAAAAGTAGAAGGGGACTCAAAACTGATGTGTTTTCACACATTTTAATACTCTGCAGGATCAACAGCTAAGAACTGCCATTTGCCACACAGCAATCTTACTCCATGCCTCACTACCACTGTGATCCAAATTTAAGTGTACTCTACCCAATGGACACTGTGCATATTTGGGGGGATACTTTTCCCAGGATTATAAAAGGAACCTTCTTTAGCAATTGCTCTTACTATAACATCTTAGTAAATGCCTTTGCTAAGAGCTAATTGTGCATGAAGCCTGAAGGCTAATGTAAAGCATACCAATGGGGGCTTCTAGGTTGTAGTATTACGAGTGCAACTTGCAGGATTTTCTCCTAAAACACAAGGTAGAAGTTGCCCTCTAGGGACCCAATCCTTGAGCATATTTACAAATTGAGGAAGAAGTCCCGCAGGGCGTGTTGTACTCCTAACAGAATTTTTTTTTGGGGGGGAGGGAGGGGTGTTCATTATTTATATTATAAATTGGTCTTTGGGAAGCTACTTCACAAATGACTTTCCTGGTTAAAAATCTTCTCTTGTGAGGGGTAGTAAGGCAAATCCTCAGCTTGATACTTTCAAGTGCTTAGTAGTTAACAGGCCCATATCCTGTTTTACACTACAGGATCGGTTTCATTTTCTACCCCCATCCTCCAATATGAATACGTAAGTCAAAACCTCTGGGCTCTAAACTTTATAGGAAAAAAAGTTCCAAAAAATAGCAACAGTTCATTCTAGAAATAAAGATAGAACCCTATGACCACTTCTGGTGAAGGAACTTCCCTGGATTTGTGACCCTAGCCTTACCTCTAGTCTTAAATATACTGGTGTAGGGGTAGTCTAATGTAATGGTTCTGCTTAGTGGGAACAAAGTAGACTAATCAAAGAATTGTTAGCATCATATTGGGCTCAGTCCCTAAAGATAAAGGCTGGGAAATGATTAGGAACAACAAATCCCCAGAGGCTTGCAGGACATTATCATGCCAGGGCCTGGACATCCTGACTTTCTGAGTGCAAGGCCTACAGGCACATCAGGAGAGGTTTCCCTTTCCATTATGTCTAGCAAAGAAAACAGGTACCTCGGATGGGCATACTTCCTCTCACTTTCTACTGCATTCTTCCCTATGGCTACAACTCTGACCCCTTGCGTCTTTCCTTAGGGCAGAGATTCATAACCTTCCTTGTGTTACTACCCTTTGGTACTTTTCTTAGAATAAGACTTTAAATGCACAAAATAAAGTATGTAGGACTTGAAATCAGTTGTTAAAATATTCAAAAGACAAGTTCCCCATGTTAATTAAGAACCCCTACCCTTGCCTTACGGGTTTGCTTTCTTTTCTGTCATATTTTCAACATCCCTTTTCTTTTCTCCATCTTGAAGGAGGTTTTTAAGTACTTTTCACTGGGCAGTACACAGCAGAACCTCTAGGGCTACCAGTGATTGCTACCATTTTCCTCTCTCAGCTGTTGATGGCTAGCATGGGTTAAAAACCCACTTTTAACATATGGTTAAAAAACCTTCAAATTTGTGCCTAACTTTAGTGCTGAAGCTTCAGAGAGGCATCAGATCACTGGTTAAATAGTTCTGGTTTAGAATCAATCTTTTAGCCTTCTGCTTGTGTGAAACCTGAAAAAGATGTATTACTTCACTATTACTTGTTCACCAGGACTCCACAAATGTATTCATGGGATTGTATTCCACCAGGGACTGAGGATCTAGTCTGTGCTAAGGAAAATTTAGGCTTATCTATAAATGTGTGGATAAAACATCTGTTGAGCTGAATTTCTGCTGAACTGAACCAAGGATACAGAAGATATGATGCTACTATATGGGCAGGAAGACTGAGGTTTTTAGATATTAGTAACCTGGCTGTACTATCTATCATTATTTACACAGGGCACATAGGCTGACTGGCAAGATCATTGACCTGCTGGCACATTAAAGAGGTTTGTAATGGTACTTAAGCACTTGAGTTTTAACATTTTAAATTGAGAGAGAAAATTTGCTTTTTGTTCACCTTAAATTCATAAAAAGTGTCAATAAGAGTTATGAATCGTCGTGCCTGGGTCCTTTTGGCTAGCGTAAGTTGAGGTATGTTTCGTAAAAGAACTGTGTCGTAATTCTTTGAGAGTTCCAAATAGTCACTGGCTCCAAGAGGCTGCGGTTAAAAAACATATTAAACATTTTAAACATTAAAATAAATCAAGTGAGCATAACTGTTATTTTCTTTGGAAACTGGTGAATGAGAGAAAGTCATTTGAAAAGCACATTATTTTTCTCTTTTTTATTCATTACTCTACAGTTAAGGTTTTAACAGCTTTAAAATGCAAAGTTTGGGGGGGAGAAGCCAAGATGGTGGAGTAGAAAGACTCATGTATGCTAGTTCCGAACCCACAGCCCATATATTTCCTGCAAAAAGAACTCCCCACAAATTCTGGAGCACTGCAAGGCATGCAGAAACACAGTGGAAGAGATTTCTGTTCCAGAGAGCCCTGGAGAGCCGTCCTCAGGGGTCCGTCATGCTCCGGACAGCAGAGCCCACCCCTGAGCTGCCCTGGCCACGCAGCCCCAGAGGAGCAGATCTGAGCAGGCTTCAGGGATGGAACCTCCAGCAGCCGCGGAGGTCCCTCCACCCACAGGCACTCCAGGTCAGTGAGAGAGACGTCTGGGCTGGCCGAGAGGGGAGTGGGGTGTCTCCGTGACTCAGGCCCCCTCGGGAGGCAGAGGCAGAGGCAGCAGCAGCGGCCCAGGACTCTCGGACCAGCAGGCAGAATTTCAGGGCCATTACTGAAGATCTCTGCATAAACCCCCTGAGGGAACTGAGCCTGAGAGATGGCCCTGCCCCCACCCGCTCCATTACTGAAGGTCTCTGCATAAAGCCCCTGAGGGAACTGAGCCTGGGAGGAGGCCCTGCCCCCACCCCAGCACCAGAACTTAAGCTCACATTGAATAGCAGCCCCGCCTGCCACAGAAAGCCCATTTGAATCTCAGACCCCAAGCACTAGCTGGGCAGATCTAGGTGGGGATGGACAGGAATCTCAGAAGTCAAGTAACTGGCTGGGAAAATGCCCAGAAAAGGGAAGAAAAATAAGACTATAGAGAGCTACTTTGAGGGGCTACAGATGTTCCCGCCTTTCAATTCAGATGACGAGGAACTAGTCTTACCATCAGGGAAAGACGTGGAGGTCGGGGCCTCTGTATCCCAGACATCCCAGGTGGATGACTGGTGGGCTCAGGCTATGGAAGAGCTCAAAAAGGATTTTGAAAATCAAGTTAGATAGGTGGAGGAAAAACTGGGAAGAGAAATGAGAGAGATGCAAGAAAAGCATGAAAAGCAGGTCAATACCTTGCTAAAGGAGACCCCAAAAAATGCTGAAGAAAATAACACCTTGAAAAATAGGCTCTCAATTGGCAAAAGAGGTTCAAAAAGCCAATGAGGAGAAGAATGCTTTAAAATGCAAAGTTTGTTATATAAAGTAAACACTAATCTAGAAAGGGATAAGCGTTTCAATTCTAGGCAATTCAATCAGGTTGATCAGGGACCAAAAATGAACTGGAAAACATGTCTGCCTCCTATAATGCTAGGACCTCAGTTACAGCTTTAAACAGGTCTAACTGGATCAGCATTTGCAATGCTGGAATACATTTGTCTAACTTTAAATTTAGGACTGACCAGATTTAAAATTAAAAACACATTCACAATATATCATTACACTGTCTTAATAGTGAAAGAAAGGGAACAAGACAGAGAAATATGGGAGGGGTGGAGCATCTCCAGTGAGAACCCCCCAGTATCATTGACCAGGACCAGGCAGGTTGCCTGCTTCTCCCCTAGCAATGAAGAACAAAGACCTTGCTTAGCAACTTTTTATTTATCATTCACATCATCCAATACTTTGACTAAACTTATTCTTTCAAATTTCTTCCTACAACTAAATTTCAGTTACCACTTTGTTAAGTATAATGATTATTGTCTAATATCACATCCAGCATCACTGCATAATTTTGAATAGGAAAAGATGTTTCAGGATAAAAGCAACAGGCAAATATTTTCAGTAATTATCTAAATAAATTGTTGTAAAGGATCAATTTCTATGAGAAATGCTAGAGGACTTCAATGACCAGAGCAGCTTGCTTTGGTCTTACTACAGGGACAATGAGGCTAGAAGTAGAAATTCTAGAGCTGAAAGTAAATTCAGTTGAATTGGAAAGGATGGGGAAGGGTGAGGGGTAGGGGAAGATTGTTAGTGACAGTACAGTCTTGCCAGGAAAGGATACAACAGTTCATCCCATCGACTCTAATTTCAGCGTGTAGAGCATGACTGAAGACCCCTGAGCTTCTGATCTGGGAGTGGCTACTGGGCACTGTATTAGTGAGAGGACAAAGACCCCAGAGGGAGGCAGGACTCTTTCAGGACAGTGCTGCGGGTGAGGGGAAGAAGGGGGGACTCCATCCTCCCCCACATTGCACTACCTAGATGCAAAGCCTCGCTTGTTTCACTCTTGTCTAAAGAGTTAAGTACTTAAGTTACTTAAAATGAAAGCTTCTCTCTTTATACACTTTTTATCAGAGGTAGAGGCTCATGAGCATGAAACACGGAAGACATTCTCCTACTGCTCTAGCGTGCTGGGAGTTTTGTTCCTGCTGAATCACTTTTCAGTTGTGTCTGACTCCTCATGACCCTATTTGGGGTTTTCCTGGCAGAGATGCTGGACTAGTTCACCATCTCCTTCTTCAGTTCATTTGACAGATGAGAAAACTGAGGCAAACGAAAGTTACATAACTTGCCCAGAGACACACTGCTAACAAGAGTCTGAGGTCGGATTTGAACTCAGGAAGATGAGTCTTCCTGACTCCAAGCTTGGTACTCTATCCACTGCACCATCACCATCTGGTTGCCTTTTATATTCGGTTAACTTTGCTGACCTATTTCTTTTCCTTTTTTATTGTTATGAGGCATTTTAATTTTACTGTCATAAGACATTTTAATGTTATAAGGCATTTATTGTTATAAGGCATTGTTGTAACATAAATTGTTATTTATTAATAATAAATATATTATTGCATTCTGGGAGGGGTTGGCAGCCTGGTAATTAAAAAATATAGGGGTATAAAAAGAAAAGATATAAATAGAATTGATATAAAAAACTAAAAAGTGCTACCCATAAGCTAAGAGTTTGTCCTTGAAATAGTTAATTTTAGCCTTATCCTACAGAATATGTCATACATTATCTGCCCAAGTTGTAGAAGAAACCATAGTCAGAAGGGATCTAAGAGATCATTTACTCTAACCCATATCTGAACAAGAATCTGCTCTAGAATTCCCCTGACAAGTGACTATTCTCTAAATGATGGAGAACCTGAAACCTCCAAGGTAGCTCATTCTATGCCTGTACTGTTCTAATGAACCTGAGCTGAAATCTTGCCTTTTGGAATTTCCACCCATTATTTTTAGTACTATCCTTTAAGGCCAAGCTAATCAAGTCTTATTCCATGAAAGTCCTTCAAATACCTGGAGACAATTATCATTTGCCCTCCTGAGGTCTTCTCCATTCTTACTTCCTTTGCTAATTCTTGTATACTTTTGGTCAAGAATCCCCACAATTTAAAGTATGCTGGATCTGGAGCCAGGGGGCTTAGTTCAAATCTCACTTCTGTTATTACCTTGGACAAGTCACTTAGCACACTCCCCTCATTTATTCTGCTATTAAAAGAGGGGCAATAAAAGTGTTGCACCTGGAATCAGATTGACCTAAATTTTAATCTACTTCAGACACTAGTTTTGGGAGCTGCGGAGTTTCCCTTAGGGAGATGCAACAGTACAGAACTTTGGATGGCCAAATGGCCTTATATTTCTAGGGTACAAGGGGAAGAGGAAAAGAAAGGGAAGGGAGGACTCTAAAGACAAGCCACCTGCTCAGAAATATCAAATTGAGCTAGTTCTGCTACTTTCTTCCTTCAGCAGACCAGAACAAAAAATGAGAACCAAGATGGAGGCCCTTGACCAATAACAAGCTGTTCTAACCTGGAGATCCTGGGGGTGAGGAGCAGGAAGAATGGAATGAAGATTGGGCAGGGCTTCTGTTAGGTTTTCTAGTCCCAGAACACAAGCCAACATTCTGAACTCCCAGGTGGAGTAGATGAAAAGGCTTTTCATCTCTACCTTGACTGTTAGAAGTGCAGCCCAACATGAGTCATGGAGACAGGTCTTCACTTCATTCTCCACAACTATGGTTACCAGACATGAGTCTTCTCTAGAAGGCTTTATTACAAAGACCTACCAGTAAAGAGGTAATTTTGACTGTGTGTGGTCCTATGCAGTTTAAAGAATCACTGTTGCCAGTTTTGTGGCTAATTAACTCAGCTGATTATAGTCAATGTGGCAAAGGTTCCTAGTTCTGTTCTCGGTAAGATCAGTTGGCAATCCTCTGTTCGACGGACACAGACTATTGCTTAATCCCTGCAAGCCATTCTGCAAATTCTGACCCTTCACAAAAGAGTCAAAGAGTGTGGATGCAAATCCATCACCACTTCTGGTAAAACCGAATGCCTTCCTAATGCTGGGTCAGCAGTGTTAGCTTTCTATAGGAAAAGCAAAAGATAGTATTTCCATGCTTTGACAATGTTATAGGCAACATCAGAAGAGCACTGAATTTCAGTAGCATACTCAAGGTTCTTTGTTTCTCTTCTCCACTACAAACTAGCAGATATATAAAAATATAAAACTTAATTTTAGGTAGGCAGTTAAGTCTAATTAAGTATACTCTCTATGCATGTATATATGCTTTGGGTTTTAAAAAAATTATCCATGTATCTGTATGCCCAGGGAGAATTATTAGTAGAAATGAAACTGAAGTGCTAAGGGCAACTAAAAAAATCAGATTTTTGCTTGCTCAGCTATTGTAGCAAATTATATATTTTAAATAAGGTCTGCATTTGCCATTATATTAGCTGATGTTACTTTGCCCTATATTCTTAATACTTGGTTAAATAAATGTGGGGCATTTCTTCTTTTTTTAACAACAGTCTTTAGAACAAATAGAGAATATTGCTAGGGGAAAAAGCCTAATTTAGGAAACATGAAAATGAAATTTTACTTTCTTTAAACATATATCCAAATAGAGGGATTAAATCTATTAAATTAACTTCTTTTGAGGAAAAGAAATGAATCCAAGAAATAGCACTTGCTCCTGGCCCTCAAGCATCCTTTTTAGGGCTGAGACTAAAAATTCCTAAATGAAGTATTAGAAATAACATTTTGCATCTGCTAAATATATTAAATAATTACTCTTTCCCCAGACATTGGATAGGAGGTGGTAAAGGAAGGGAATCGTTTAACTTATCACCAACAAATGTCTCATCAATGGCCTGCCCATCCTGCCCATTATTTTCATGTATTTGGAAGAGGGAGCTAAAAAAAAGAGTTGCTTCCTTTCTATGGCCTGCTACCGTTCTGCTAGCAGGCTGCCCCTGCTCACCCTGTCCCTGTCTCTTCATGCCGTCAACCATGTGAGATAAAAAGAGCTGCTCCCTCCAAACCACCTTCCTTCTATTCTATCAGTGGGGAGTGTGCCAGCATGCATGTGCGTGCACATACACACACATGCATGCCTACACACACATGGGCACGCACACATCACGCATACACACCCCACACATGGCAAAACTCAACCCTCAGATGAACCGAGCACTGCTGGGGAAGCAGGACTCTCCTCTGAATTTATTTTCACTCATCATCAGTTCATTTTCCTCCTAAGTGACAAACCTTTCCTCTTATTCATTCACTCAATGTTTGATTCAATTCACAAGCACTTATATTAAGAAATTCTTACTCATCTTATAAAGATGAATAAACCCAGGGCCCTTCCCTTAATGAACCTTCATTTTATTCTCTAAACTCAACCTCTTTCTCCAAAGTCAAAAATGAAACAAGAAGAACCTTCAGAAATAAGAACAAACTTAAAAATTATACATATATACATACTTTTGCCTCTTACCACCTATGTCTCATTTGTATTAATTCTAATGTGTCAGGGTTCAGGGTTGTCACTGGAGAAAGATTACCGCACACAGAATCTAGAGAGCCATAGGGCTGCCTGGACATTTACTAGCTGGATGCCCATGGACAATCACGTCCCCTCTCTCTTCACCTGTAAAATGGGGATCCTAATGACAGAAACATTAACCTTACAGGGTGGTGGTGAGGATGAAAGGAGATAATATAAATATGGCACTCCGTAAACCCTGAAGCGGATCATAAACGCCAGCTACAATTGTGTAGTGGGACATTCTAGGTAAAGGAGAGCAACCCAGGATGAAGGCAACAATATTTTGTTCTAAGGCTACCGTGGTCAGGGCAGTGACAAGGAGAAAATAAAGCTAATGGGACTTGTCCATTTTAAGGAAATTTCTAGATAAGATTCTGTACTTTGGAGAGATTATGCTTGAGGATAGGGTGAGGGTGGGGCACAGTTAAGGCCTCATAGGCATGACTGGGCAATGTGGCTTGAGTAGTTTGGACCTTAGCATGCATTCCCCTTGTTTGAGCATACACACAGTGCTGAATGGTAGCCACCCCTAGTCCTGTCACTTCTTGGGAGCAAGGTCAGGATTTGTGGTACACGCTCCTTTGGGGTATCTGTCCATATCCTACTTGTAGTACACAATCTTGACAGGCTAGACCTTGTTTCAGAGCAATATCCAACACCTAAGAACCTTTTCTCCCCCAGCATTTGGCAGCTTAATGAGTTCCCCATAACTCTTCCCCACTAGGAGTTTCTTTACAGGGATCACCCCGAACCTGACACAGATATACAAATACCACAGAATAACCACCTGGCCATCTTCCCATTTCCCTCTCCAGTCCAGTCAACTGGTCAACAAGCATTTATTAGCTACTTACTGTGTGCCAGGGTCTGTGCTAAACTCTGGGGATACAAAGCTCATGGTTTAATGAGCGACAGCATGAAAAAGAGAGTCCCAGGAGTGGACAGCCTCCTTCCTCCTCACAGGTAAAACCAGGGACATTAGAGGCTGAGCCACTATGTAATAAAAGAGTCCCACAGCTAAGGAGGTGGATGGGATGCTCCTGAGAGGCTGGGAAAGGGCAGAGCATCTTTGGGTATAGTATCTCTCTGTGGCACCAGAACTTGAAAGGCTGGGAACAAGGAGCTGAACTTAGTCTGGGTCCAACCCCTAGATCTGGGCTAAACCTAATCAGATGGAAGTTAATAGGAATAAATCATGGACTCTTAGAACTGGAATGGACTTCAGAGGCCATCTAGTCTCTCCTTATCTACCTAGGTAAGTCATCCTAGATGGATGGTCATCCATCTTTTGCTTGTAGAGCTCTAGTGAAGAGGAACCCATCACTTTCAAGGCCAGCCCACACTATACATTGATAGCTTTAAGGGGTAGAATTAGGAGCAATGTCTGTAAGTTGGAGAAGGGCAAAATTCAGTGAGAGCTTCAAAGCTGTGGATTTAGGCTTGATGTAATGGAGAACTTCTTAACAATCAGCACTCTAAAAGTGGGATGGTTGCCTCAGAAGGCAGTGGGTTGCTCTTCATTGAAGCTCAGCCTATAGAAGCTGAATGATTCCTTCTCTTGGATGTCTCAGACGATTGATTAAGACTGATACAGAACTGATTCTCTGCCAACTCCAAGGTTCTGTGATAGCCCTGCTCGTCTGCTACTCTGGGGTTTAGTTCTGACAAAAGATATGCCCAGAGACAGCAAAAGTTGTCCCTGATAGCACTGTTGTTCATTTGCCCATTCAGTCAACGGCAGGTGTTACACCAGGGGCTCTGGACTATGCTGCTATGACTTTCTGAACCAGTTTTGTACAGCTCAGGGTAGTGGATAGGTAATATTAACTGATCAGAAAGACAATCAAGATGGAAACAAAGATGGGTTCTGTAGCACAAAAGTAGAGAGAGAAAGTTGAAGTGACAATGTGAGGCTTCATGAGGATCATTCTAACACCTGGCCTGATAATATCCTAGGCTTATCTCTATTTGTGACTTTCTGGACCATTTTCCTTCTCAATGCTGAGCATAGTTCTCTACAGCCTAATTTAGATCAGCTTGGAACAGAACAACCTGTCCAATGTAGCAGAATATTCTGAGAAAAATGTACTCTTCATTCTGACTTTAAAAAGGAAAGGGTGCTTCTCCCCACCGATGGAGGCCTAGGAAATGTATTACCAAGCTTCTTTGAGACCTAGTAGGGGTTCTATCTAAATCTTGACACATACTTGCAGAACCTAGTCGCCATCACCACTAACAGCTTTCTGCCAAATGAGTAAACTTGCTTCTTCCAACTACTATAACAACGATCATTAAACACTATTAGTAATGGAAAACAGAAGGACAGGGAGAAACAAATTTGGAAACTAGTCACTTGGATCAAAGCTCAGAAGCGCATTCAGTGGGCCATATGTGTCTTACACATAAAGAATACAAGTCCTCCTGGATGTAGCAAGGCACCCTGAGGGGAGGCAGAGCAAATCAAACCACCACTATCATCTTGACCATTCTCTCCCCTCAGACTGATGGAGACAGCTCAGGACTCTGAGCTCAAGAGCTTTGGGAATACCACTGCTTCCAGCCCACTGCCCTCAGACATCATCTTGGGAAGTAACACTTATGGAGAGGTAGCCTGGCAAATTCTCCTGCAGGTGCTATAGCAATTGCGACTGAAGACCCAGAAAGAAAAGTTATTGCCATCAAATTTCTTGGCAGTGACAAATGGTTCAACATAAGAAAATGATGTAATTTTATCAGTGGAAATGACATTAAAGAAGCATGAACATCTGCTTTGCAGCTAGGCCCTATTGACCATGGGACTTTTCCATACTATTTGCAGCAGAAACCTTTCTATATGTATTGTCTCCCCCATTAGAATGGGAGCTGTTTGAGAGTAGGGACTGTCTTCCTTTTCTAGTTGAATCTCTGGAGCTTAGCACCATGCTTTGTACATAGTAAATGCTTAGTAAATGCTCCATTTATCTCTCTGTGTCATATATGCCCTTAAGCAATGCTGAATAAATGTGTTCAAAGGTCCAATATGCATGTCCAGCTGTAAAGTGTTTAAAGGGACATTTTATTCAACTTCTAAATAGACTCAACCTATACAGAATACTAGCCTACTACCCCAACTTATTTCAAGATACAGAGCCATCCCACCCTCCTCAAAAATCAATTGATGTTCATAGAATAGGCACTGAATGATTAATACTCACTATACTAAGGGCTATGGAGGACTGGGCAAAACACGGAGAGGACGCACCCCCGTACTTGTCTGTATTTACCACTACAAAATCAAAGGCATGCATACTTTTATTATGCACTAGTTGATCTTATTATATAATCACACTATAGTACAAGGCACTTTCTGAAGCTATAATTAATACTGTGAATTCACAATTCTGTCCCATGAATAATTAAGGTATTTGATGATTTTCTGAGTACTAAATGGCACTTCAGTTAGTGGTATCCTTGAGTGTGTTATTCTATCTCAAAATTCAAACAGTATTATCTGATGCAGATTTTTCTTATGATAATGATGACAGCCCTCATCCTCCTACCTGAGCAATTAAAAAGTTTAATAGTCTTTGATGTAGCTGGTTATCTGAATAATTTTCTAAACAGGTACAATTACAATTCACTTATTTGATGGTTTGCGCATTCTCCACTATTGTTTCAATCCCTTTTTGTTTTTACAGAAATCTGATTAAAACTTAAAGAACTTTAAAACTCTAATGAGTCTGCAAAGAGCATTTGTTATCCTTAATTACCGATCGTATATAGCAGGTCTGAATGTAGCATCATTTATTTCTAAAAAAAAAAAAGAAAATTGCCAAGAAAGCATTTCCTTTCCTGCCTTCTTGCTCCTGTACAGACCTGAAAGTGTAGTGTGAAGTAGGGCAGCTGTGGATTGCTGTCATTGTGTCCAGGATGCCAGGAGTCAGGATATTTTCAATGCCACACTAATGTGAAATGCATTAGCAAGAATGGAGGGCTACCTCTGCCCTTGCAACAAGCCGGTTAATCTACTTCAGCTTTGGGGACAGAGCTGTCAACTTCACTCGTTTTTGTTCTTCTGTCTGGTTAATGCATGTTGGGCCACTATCATCTCAGCTCAAGTAGGATGCTTATTATTTCCAGCTTACTGTAGATGATCCTATTCTAAGGCTACCCTTTTTCTGTTTCCATTATAGGTTTCTTGGAGTGATTCATTGATAGCTCTTCATTTAACAAGAGCACACAGCATCTTGTTTTGTTTACATAGCAACGACAATACCTCCTATCTTAAAGAGAAGTAGCTTTTAGCAGACAAAAAAAAATGCTTTGTGGAAGTTAAGATAAACCTGTCCTTTAGAAACAAAGTAAAAAGATTCTATTAATTGGAAAAGGTTTGTAGGTTCTAGGTTAATGAATAAAAAATGTTTCATACACAAAGCCCCAAAATTCGGGTATTTGTAGAGCCGGGCATTTAGTAATACAGTACAGATTACTCATTGTATGGTGAGTCAGGATAAGAATTTCAATATTCTGGAATTGCTAACACGTAGAAGAAATCATTATATTCAGATTACTAACCATGAGGGACAGCAGGTTGTAGTGAGTGGATGGGACACTGGACTTGGACTCAGGAAGACTCAGGTTTGGGTACAACCTAGCCAGGTGAGCCTATGCAAATCATTTAACCCATTCAGGTCCATTTTCTCACCTGTAAAATGAGAGGGTTGCCTTGATGACATCTGGGTTCCCTTCCTAGTCTAAATCTCTACCTCTCTAGAGTCACCAGTTCCATACCCAACAGCTTTTATAAACCCATCTATGACCTTTTGACTTTGTTTAGGGCAGCAAGGTGGCACAATGTGGACAGAGTACGGGGACTGGAGTCAGGAAGACCTGAGTTCAAATCCAGCCTCAGACACTTACCAGCTATTTGACCCTAGGCAAATCCTTAACCTCCTTTTGCCAGAAAACCTCAGTTTTCCTCAACTGTAAATTGGAGGTAATAATAGCACAGGATCCGTCAGGCAGTCTTTGTGCTTAGCATAGTGCCCAGTACATAGCTGGCTCTATATAAATGCTAGCAATTTTGTTATTACTGTTATCATTATCATCACCATCATCATCATCATCATCATCCCCAGGGTCTAGGGTCTTGCTTTGCACATTACAAACATTAAAAATAGTTCTTACTGAACCCAGTAATGGGCTAACAGTAATGGTGATGATGATGACAACTGCTAACGCATGACCTCCCTAGGGCACAATATTTACATTTCAACAAAGACTCTGGATGTAATACCTTATCTCTTCACACACAACACATGGACCAGGGGAGGAGGCAGGCAGGCCTTCTGACGCCCCTCAGACCACTCTCTCTGCGCACTGGTCTGCCTTGTAGTACGGAAGATGAAGACACTTGCATTTCCCTATGAAGAGGCCTGGGCTGGGACAGCAGGGGCCATTCTCAACTTCCTTCAGCATCCCAATTTACTAGACCTAGTTAGTTTTCCCCCTCTTCTGGGTAACCATGCAGTCATTTGTTTCACTATCTTCTAAGAACCCTGCAGGAGGAAGGCCAAACAAGGTTTTCTCATAGTGTTTTTCCCTTCTCTTTAACAAGAGCATACCTGCCTTTTAAGTGTTTAAAAAGGGGGTATTTACTACCAGGAACTACAGGTGTGGCACATGGAAGGGGAGGGGTATAACAGTGTACGGAAAAGTGAAAGTTCAATGAATGACAAGGTTGCTGGGCCCCTCCCTCCAGCCTCCACCCCTCCTTTTTTGGTCTATCTCCCGTCTAGCTCAGTTCTAGAACTCACTCTGGGTTTGCCTGGCCATGCTATCAGGTCTACACTTTCAGTTTTTAGTAGGAGAGGGGGAGTCTGGTGTTAGAGGGAAACATTCTTCCCTCTTACATCGCTAGACTTTGTCACAGGATCATGGAATCCTATCATTTGAGAGTCATAAAGGGCCTTATAGCAATGTGCTCCATCTTGTACTCAAATCTCAGAGTCTGCTGCAGAAACTCCAGTGATGGGAATGCATAATGTCATGAGACAGCTGGTTCTACATGTGGATGTTTTTCATCATTACGTAGTTTTTCCTCATATTACAGCTAAAATCTGTCCCTCTACAACTTCTCACCCATGGGGGCCAAGCAGAACCAAGTGAATCCTTCTTCTACAGAAGAGCCTTTAAAAAAAGTTTAATCTCCTCTTCTCAAAATCCCCAGTTCTTTAACAAGTTCCCAGATAGGTTTGAGTCCCCTAACCATCCTGGTCATTCTGGATTTACTATA
Source organism: Bettongia penicillata ogilbyi (assembly GCA_023548195.1). NCBI lineage: Eukaryota > Metazoa > Chordata > Mammalia > Diprotodontia > Potoroidae > Bettongia > Bettongia penicillata. Next base: position 4,246,720 of record JAJHZJ010000119.1, read on the forward strand.
TTCCAGCTTGTCAATGACTTTCCTACAATGTGGCAATTACTCCAGATAAAATCTAAAGAGCTCAGGGTAAACTGAGACTCCAATTTCCTTAACTTTGGAAATTACAACTGTATCAAATTAAGAGCAAATCAAGATAAAATTACTATTTTTGGCTACCACATTATAATGACTGATATTGAGTTTACAAGGCCATTAATACCCACTGTTCTTCTTCATATGAACTAATTTAGAAATTTCAAGAGTGTATATATATGAATTTATCCAAATTGTTTGTCTAACTATACTTTGTCAATCTCATACATATGCAGCTGATTTTTTAAACCCAATGTTAGCACTTTTCATTCATTTCTATGAACTTTTGTAACATATAGGTCAATTCATTTTTTATGACCAGTTGAGATGTGTCTGGATCCTTCTTATTCTGTCACACAACACATTAATTATCTCTTTCATCTGACAATATGATTATCATGCTATTTATGCTTTCATCCATGAATAAAAATGTGGAGAATAAAATATAAATAAATAATACAAATATAACATATACTAATATATATAATATAAATATAGAATCAAAGTCACAGGGCATGGGGTATCCCACTCCAAGTTGACACTTATCAATCATTGATCCACTGTCACTCTGTGCTTGATTATTCCAACATTTAGGGGGAATATCTTACCCTTGATCCATATATCATGATTAGGAAAGCTTCTTCTGCTCCCCTAAATCCAAGGAAAAAAGATATTAGGGAACTACATGAAGCCCAAGCGAATTCTCTTCATATCACATCATGCAAGCCCTTATCTAGACAGGTGCACTCTCTGATCCCCTTAGAAGTTCCCCTTGTTTTTCTTTGTCCTGTTTTTTCTTCTAGCTGGTATACATGCAACAGATTCTGCTAGAAGGGTTTTATTTGGCTAGCTTCACCTTCACTGGTAAAATCACTGCTATGACTTGAGTGCTCTGGCCTGGCCTATGAAAGCACTTGTGAAGCTATCGTATGCTTGACTAAATGTATTTCTTTTTCTGATCCTGCCTTCCCTTTTTGCTCTGTCTTAGCTCACTGCTCAAACGAAGGTAACAGACTGCGGACAAACAGAAGTAGCTTTCCCAATTTTTAATTCCCTGGTTCTCATCCAGGGGTGGGGAACCTATGGCTTTGAGGCCTTTTATTAAGAGGGTTTGTTCTGTAAAACTTGGACTCAGTCAAAAGGCCGTACCCAAGGACCTAGAAGGCCACATGTGGCCTTGAGGATGCAGGTTCCCCATCCCTGCTCATCTATAGGTTCCCTTTGTCATGATGATGCCTTTAGCTTACGTTTGGATTTCTTGCTATGGAGGTGGATCCCAATATACTACATTTTGCTTTTTGCTAAAAATTTTAAAAATACCTCTGCAATAACAGTAATATCAATACATTCTCATTCCACCCAATAACTTGACATGGTCACAGCACCACAGCCAATGGGAATGTTTTGCCTAATGGTCTATTGTTTGATTTAATAATCATCTCTTGAAAGATTATATACTTAAAATGGAAATCTCACTAAACCACAGGAAAATCACATCCACTGCCTGTTACACACAAGGCACTGAGGGAGGCTCATTTCCAATAACATTCAATAACGTTCAACTCAAAATCACCAGTGGTAGTAAAACTTGAGAAAACTAGCAAAAGAGAAAGACCATGCTCTAGAAAAATGAAAGACTACAGAAGCAACAGTGGAGTCATATGCTGAAAGAGAAAATTTGTCACCATCACTATCACACATTCCTAAACAGGTACTGTGCATGATGCCATACCAGGAAGAACCACAGAGCCACAATCAGAGGCTATCTAGTCCAAACTGTACCAGGTACTTGAACAAGAATCTCTACTTTACAACAAACCAAACGAGTGGCTATACACCCTATGCATGAAAGCAGACCAGGTAGTTTATATGAGAATTCTAATCATGAAAATCTTTTTCCTTCCATCAAGCTTAAATCTGCCTTTTCCCACCTTTCATCCGCTGCACCTAGCTCTGTCCTATAAGGGGAAGGGAAGGGGCAGAACAAGTCTAATCTCTTCCTGTGGTAGTCTTCAAATACTTTAGAACAGTCATCATTCAATTCAGTACATCAAACATTTATTAATTCCCTATTTTGCGCCAGATACTGTGCTAGGCACAGGTGGACACATTTCCAGATTATATCCCCGGCTAAGTATTCTCTATTACCAGTTCCGTCAACTGATTTTCATATGGCATGACTCAAGGCTTCTGACCATCCTGGTCACTTGTCAAAGCAATCCAGCTTGTCAGCTTTCTCCCTGAACTGTGGCAACTAGAATAATCCTTGATATGGGACTTAAAGCAGAGCACAGTCTTGAGCACTCTTTCTCTCTTATGACTTACTGATTAAGATCAGGATAGCTCTTTGGCTGGGCTATCACACTGCTGGGAGAGGCAATGTGGTATAATAGAAAGAGAGTTGGCCTAGGAATAAAGAAAATCTAGGTTGTTCTGTAAAACTTGGATTCAAAAGGCCACACCGAAGGACCTTAGAAGGCCACAGGTTCCCCACCTCTGGATCTGAGCCAGGGAACTAAAAATTGAGAAAGTTACTCTTGTCTGTCCACAGTTTGTCATCTTTGTTTGACCAGTGAGTGGGGAACTAGGACAGAGCAAAAAGGGAAGGCAGGATCAGAAAAGAGATATGTTCAGTCAAAGATATGATAGCTTCACAAACCTAGCCTGGAAAAACATGGCAGCTATGTGACTTTGGGCAAGGCACTCAACTTTTCTATTCCTCAGGCAACCCTCTAAGTTAGGGTGTCAATCTGCGTTGATAATGGAGATTTCCATCATGGAAGTTCTAAACACCTAAAACAAAACAAAATCCCACACTGTTGACTGATCTTGAGCTTGCAGCCCACTAAACCCCTCAGATCTTTCTTTTTCCAGATGAACGGCCATCTAGCCAAGCCTTCCTATATGTGAAGTTGATTTTTAAACCTGTCTGTGGGTTTAACTCTGCTTGATTTTATCTTATTTGGCTGCTATTCAGCCTTCTGAGATCTGTTTATATCCTAATTCCATCATCTAATATGCAATGTGCTATCTCTGCTACCTTTGTGTCACTTACAGACTGATCCATGAGTCAGCTCTGCCTCCAGACCAGTTGTGGATTAACAAGTGAAGAGCACAGTGCCAACCAAGCACAGCTTCCTTTAGCTCTCCACTGGAAAATTCCTTCTAAATTAATACTCAGCTATTAATGGCCATTTTTGGTACTAGCCATTCAACCAAGTTTGGATCTAAAGGTATTGTTGTCTAGCCCATCTCTCTCTCTGTCTTTGTCTCTGTCTGTCTGTCTGTCTGTCTCTGTCTGTCTATCTGTCTGTCTCTCTATCTTTATAACAAAACAGCATGGGAGATATCAGATCCTTTACTCAATTCTAGGAAAGCTATCTCTACAGCATCCCCCTTAGCTATGATTGCAGTAGCCCTAGATAAAAAGGAAATGAAGATTTTCTGGCATGAACTAGTCTTTACAAAGTCATTCTGGCTCCTTATGATTGCTGCTTCCTTTTCCAGACATTCACTAACTATGCCTGTAATAATACGTTCTATAATTTTGCCAAGGAATTGCTATCCAACTCCCTGGGCTCCAGTCTGCAGACTCTATCCTCTTCCCTTTTGTGAAAAGCGGGACAACACTAGCTCTTCTCCAGTACAGCCGTGGCATCTTCACTCTCCATGAGTTGTCTAAGGCCACTGTCGGTCCTTTCGGTCCCTTGGGATGTGATCTGCACTCATCAAGGACAGCTTGGCCCTTTCTCCCTTCTCACCACCTCCCTACCTGCTTTGGGTATCCATTCTAGCCTTCCTTTTCTGTTCTGTCCAGCTCAAGTCATTCTTCTTGGCAGGGAACACAGAAGCAAAATAAAGAGTCAAATTCTTTTTTCTTTCTGGTGGATATGATCACTTTTCCCATCTGATCAGGTTTTAAATATTCCTTCTTTTCCCCAAAAATCTCTTTTCATTACCCTTTGTTTTCCCTAACAGGCTTAGTACATTTTGTGCTTCAGAATGCCTGACACTTATTTTTAAGGGATCAATACTTTATATTTATGCTCCCTTAGCAATCCTGGTTTCTACCTTCAATCTATGTCTTTAAAAAATATCCAAGTTAAGGTACCTGAATAGACAGACAAAGCCCAATAAATGAAGACATGTCCCTGTCCTCACAGAGTTTACACTCAAGGATGGACTTGGAGGGAGAAAGAAAACAGTAAGAATCTGAGAACCCAAAATGCAAAAAAGGAATTTTCATCAAATGCTCAACACATACTTTGCTTTTTTTAATCTTAGGATTTTGAAAGTTATAAAAATGATTGATTTAGCTAGCATCTTAACTGTTTATATACACACACACATACATACATAATACACATACACACAAGCAATCCTTTCCTTATAGTACTAGAATGTGTAAATTTTTCTTATTTTCTATAAAGGAGCTATTTTGATAGTAACCAAATACTGACTTGAAATCTTTACTAAGAATTCCACAAACTAGGGAAAACTAAAAAAGGTAAATGACCAGTGTTCCGCCTCTCATTTTCATTATACTTTAATTTCTTGGAGGGATCATCATCATCATCATTGATTTTTATTTGATTCATTTTGCAAACAAAAACTTAGTATTTTCCAAAGGAAAGGGCATATATCTGCATTTTCAAACACATCTCAGCTTAAAAGTTGAACCCATGTCTCTAAAATGATGCTTTTAAATGATCTCTCTTTAGTTCATCAATATAAATTATAATGTGTGATAAATACTTGTACTGAAACTGGTTACACTTTATCTTTATTTTCCACCTTTTCTTGTAGTAATTTTTTGCTATCGGAAGATGGCATGTACACTGATAGCAAACATAAAGTGATAAGTCATCACTGTATTCTGTCCAGGTCCTAAAATAATAATAATAATAAAATTCTTGTTTAGCTATCATAAATGCATTTATTAGCTGTCCTGAAAATAAGATCAGCAGGGGGCGCTATTTGCTACCTCTAGATGAAAAGAAAGCTATAGGGGTAAAATTATAAGACTTTTGAGTCAGAAGAAATCAAAGTTTATAGAAATGGAACAAAGTTGGATTCTAGGTACTAAATCTTAGATCAGGTCTTATACATGCCTTGTGAAAATAAGAAGATTTTTACCAAAATTAAGCATCTATTTTAGCAATCAGAGTTGAGGTATGAAATTGAATTGTATCAAAAAGGAAAGTGATAGAAGCCATGTTTTTAGAATTATAAATAATATGTTTTTATTTAATATTTATTATTTTAACTTCTAGGTTCACTATAATATGCGCAGGGCTTCCCCCCAACATTTCATTTATGGAGTCTGCTCAATAATACAGTGATAATCGTAATAATCTCATTTCCAGGAATTTTAAAGTTTATAAATTATTTTTCTCATAATTCTGTGAAGAGGTAGCAAGAATGTTATTATTTTCATACTATAGATAAGGAACTGAAGCTCATAGAGGTGAAGGGACTCACTGCCCAAGGTCACATGTTTAAGCTAGGTCATGAATTCAGGCCTCTGGAATCCAAGTTCAGTGGTTTTTCTATTATTACACCATACCAGTACCATTTCCCCCCAACTCTCCTTTGCTCCCAGAAAAGGCACTGAAATATTATTAATTAGATGTAAATTTATGTTTCTGAAATTTTAAAAGTACAACTAGCGAATAGGCCATGGGTCCTAGAGTGGACAGGGGGTACAACCTGGTGAACAAGTGCTACAACAAAACTACTTTCAATTTTCTTCTTTTGCTTAATTTTGTTATATATCATCTCTAGCGATATGATTTGGCTAGCAGGTATAGAAATGAAATTAAAGACTACCCAGTGGGTAATGGAGAGGAATAGGGTAGACTTAGATGCGATGAAACACACTGCTAAAGAGAAAGTATGTAGGAGAACTTGTGTGAGCTGAGGTACCAAACTTGCACTCACCAACTCCCAGTGCACTAGAACAGATAAAAATATAACTGGGAAAGTTTTAATAAATAAAAATGTATTACAACATCGATAATGTTCATTTGTGATTTACTAAGACAATATGCAGCCCGCTGGGATCTATTTCTATTTGAGTGATAGTACCATTGTAAAGGGTGTCATCAGTGAAACATCTGGCTGGAAAAAATGGCCAGTCGGTTAGATAGTGAGAGCAAGGAGCTACCAACAGACAGCGTATGGACTCTTGGTGTCTGTGAAATATGAGGAAAACATCAAGGTCTGTAGTATTCTGGATGGACCCCTTTGGTGAATTTATGACAGGACATCATTAAAGAGAACACAGGATAGACAGGAAACAGTGGGTTACAATCCATATTGGTGGAGGGAATACTCAAATCAGTGCAATAGCAGCATTGTTGAAATATTAGAGAGATATTCAGTTTCCCAATTTCATAGGAAACAAAGAATGAAACATAGGAATGACCATATTTAACTATCAGTTTCAAGTATTTATTCTTAGGTTAAATGAGTTTGGCTAAGGCAGGGAGTTCTTAATCTGGGGTCTGAGAACTCTTAAAGAACATTTAAAATATTATTCTGAGGTGTCCATAGGCCCCACCAGACTACCAAAGGAGATTTTTTTAGTGAAGAAGCAAATGACTTGTTTGGTATTTGGGATGGGAAAAGAAGCCATGGGATTTGGACCTGAGGAATGTATAAGTTTGATTTCTAAAGTCTTGTCCAACTCTAAAAAAAATCTCTAGATTCTAAATGGAATAAGAACAACCACAAAATCGTGACTGGAATTGTGAGAAAGTGGCTGATATTCCAACCAGAAAGAACTCATTTCAAGTCTCCAGTGAACTATGTGACCATGGGCAAGTCCTTTAATTTTTCTGAGCCTGTTTTCTAGTCAGTAAAATGGGGATAATAACACTTTTGCCATCCTCCTTTTTGCATGGCTGATGCTTTATAAATTGCAAAGCCCTATCTATATATGAGTTGCTATGATGATGAGAGGACAGGTAGATGCATAGGATTTTGAGGCAAGGTGAATTTTACAACATCTCCAGAAGCAGATGGTACAAGGTTAAATGAGTAAAGGACATGGTTGTTGGGAAGTTCTGAAAACCTCCAACTAAATACTGTAGGTCACAAATCCAATCATTTAAAAAATTTTTTTAACCAATCATGGCTCAACGAATTCTTACTCATTGAGAAAGCATTTCCCTTTTTGTTCCTTCTAAAATATTTTTGGCCAGATATGCTGATATAGATGGGAAAAGAAGTTTCTTTGCTTCTTAGAAAAAGGATAATCTGACCAATATTTCCTAAACTGTCTTCAAAGTTAGGAAGTCCCAGGTTCAAGTTCTGTCTTTCTGTGTTAACCAGGAAAGTCACTTAATCTCTCAGTGTTGTTAGCAACTTTCAGAGTTGGTGTTAACTTGAATTGGGAGGAGGAATTATGGGTCTAGTTGTTATCCCTACCCTATTTTCTCATGTGTTATGAACTTTAACTTTCTTAAATATGAGATGGGATGTTAGTTGAGGCAGTGGGTCTCCCTACCCCTCCCCTCTCCAGTCTATCCTCCACTCAACTGCCAGGATGATTTTTCTGAAGTACAGGTATGATCTGTCACCTTTCTTTTCAGCTCCCTTCCCCCTCCCCAGCCCCTCAAAAAACTTTGGAGGTGGGGGTGGGGGAGGGGTATCTCCCTATTCCCTCCAAGGTAAAATATAGAATTGTCTATTGGGATTCTAAAGCCCTTCACAACCTAGCCTCTTCCTATCTTTCCAGCAGTCTTACACTTTAATCCTTCCTTCACGTCCTCTGTGAACCAGCAACATTGCTTTCCACATGGCAGTTCATGCTTTGTCACATGGGCTGTCCCGCCATCTGGAATGCTTTTCCCTCCTTGTCTCTGCAGCTTGGCTTCTCCCAAGACTTAAGCAGGAGGCCTATCTAAGGTTTCCTTATTGATGGTGTCATCCGTTGTTGTCTCCCCCATTAGAATGTGGGCTCTTTAGGGGCAAGGACTGCGTTTATGTCTTTTTTCTAGACCTTAGCACTTATCTTAATGTCTGACTAAACTTGAGGCCAGAGAATTTGGGTCTTCCTTTTCTAAGGCAGGATTAGGTTTAATGAATCAATCACTTAACAAGTTATTTCTCAGTGTCTACTATTTGCCAGGCACTGTGTTAGGCAGTGAGGACGTAGAAAGAATAAGACAATACTTTCAAAAAGCTTACATTATACTGGGAGAGGCAATATGTAGAAATAATGTGGCAGAATAAAAATAAATTGAATAGAGGGTAGTTATGAAAGAATTAGGAAAGGTTTCATGTAGAAACTGGTGCTTGAGCTGCATCCTGGAAGAAGATGGGGTGCCCTACAGGAATGGGGGGGCAGCCAATGCAGAGGCTCAGAGTTGAGGGATAAGGCTATGTATGATGAATAGAGAGAAGGCCAGCTTTGCTGGACTATAGAGTATTGTGTGCTGTCCTGTACAGGAGCCTGGAAAAATAGGTTGGGGACACGTTATGAAGGACTTCAAAAGTCAGACAGAGAAGCTGATATCCTATCCTAGAGGCAACTGGGAGCTACTGTAGTTTAAAGAGTGGGAAAGTGAAATGGTCAGAATTGTTTTGGTTATCTGGAGGATGGATTAGATAGTCTAGGTGACAGATCCTAAGTGCCTAAACTAGGGAGTGTTGGTGTAAATAGAGATTAGTCAGATACTAGAGAGGTGGACAGTTCAGTTACCAACTGGGGACAATGGAAAAATGGTGGTACCTTCAACAGAAATAGGTAAGTTTGGAAGAAGAGTGAGTCAGGGGAGAAAGATGATGAGGTCTGTTTTGGACATGATGAGTCTGAGATGTGCCTAGGACATCTAGTAGATACAGGGACTGTCCAAAAGGCAATGCATGATGTAGGACCATAACTCAAGGCCCCCTTTTAGCTTTAGATTTTGCTAGCATATGAGACTCACTTCCGAGTTTCCTTATTCACTAAACTAAGGGGCTGGAGACATTTAAAAAGTTGGAGTTGAAGATTTGTAATAAATATGTGTCACACACATATAAAAGCCTGCTAAAGGCTGCAAGGGTCTGGGAGACATGGAAATGCTTAGGCCTCAATTAACCTAACATACTATGCCCAGCTTCGGCAGCAGACATCTCTCCTGGTCTTTACTCCTCTCATGTTCTTCTCCAACTCACAAGTGTTTCTTTATAACATGACTGGCTGACAGGCCGGGACCCCTCACACCCTGTGATCAGTTTTTGCCCCATAAGGGGAGCTGAAAATATGAAGGTAGCACGAGGTTTCTGAGTCAGTCAGCTGTTTCCTCCGTGTTTAATGTGAACTATTTCTTAAGATTCAACGGTTAGTCTACCAGGGAAATTATGGTCCAATTGCAGTTCATTGCAGTCTTTGAGTATCTAATCTGAACCATCTAAAGGGAATTTCTTAGAAACCATCTGGTCACCAATCTTAATCATTCAAAGACATGAAGAAACAATGGTAAAATAGATATATACAAGTTAGGGAGTGCCCTGTGTAATGAATGCTCTGTGCAAATGATTTCTACTAATTCAGGTTCCAGCAACATTTCCCATTATGCACGGATACACTTTTTGTTAGCCATGGGTCCTTGTGAGTTGGTTCCTCTTTCACATTTCATTAATGTTTTTGCTTTTTCACTGTATCTGTATCCCCAGTGCCTAGCACACATTAGGCCCTTAATAAATGCTTGTTGATTGATCCTCTCTAACCCAGCCTACCCGGTGTTCTTGACAATCCCAATGTGCTCCCTCTTTCAATTTCAATTTAATTTAATTCAGTACATGTTTATTACATGCCCACTAGCATGCTTTGGTGGGGGAGAAAAACATTTCATACAAAACATCCTTATTTCTGTCTCCTGAAACTTCTGATTGTTTAGGTGGATAAGATCCATAAGAAACAGCCATACCTTTGACTTCCCAGAGATCAGTACATGTTAAGGGACCCCACAGAAGCATCCATGAATTGGTGACTGTAAATGATTCCTCTGTTAGAAAACTATAGTACTGAAAAGATTCTTAGGCCGCCTATGCTGTCTGGGAGCTGGAAATTAGAATCCTCATTCATTACTACAGGCATATAGGGGAACTTCAGGCCATTCATATACTAATAGGCATGACTACTGAGCCAAATAACAGTGACCAATATTTCTCTCCCTTTTCTCCTTCTCTGCCACTCTCAATAGATATCATGTGTGCATGTGTCTGAGTGTAATTATGTTTGTGAATTATGACCTATAATTTCATCAGTGTGAGGGGAACTCCAGAGGTAGGAACTCCTGTCAATCAATTCGGGTCAGCAAGTGACATAGTATAAATAAAAACAAATAAACCTATATAGGTATATTCTGTGTGTGAATATATGTGTGTATGTGTGGTATGTATGTATGTGTGCAACATATATAAAACCGAGAATCCCTCAAGGCGCCATGTTGGAGTGGCTAGGGATCTGGCTTTGTTAGTGAGGAAGGCTTGAGTTCAAGCCTTGTCTTTGACACATATTAGCTATGTGACTGACCCTGGGCAAGCCACATCTTGCAGTGTTCTAGACACTTTTCTAGGACTGTATGTTACACCAGTTGTTGATCTGAGTCGGTGGTGTAAATATCTGCAACTAAAAGTTCCACAAATGATGAAATCATAGCCAGACCCTCAGACACAGAATTATGTATGCACACACACACATATAATACATAAAAGTAGACAGGTAGATAAAGGTATGTGTATATATATGTATATATTCCTGTATGCAGATATCTATACATACATACATACATATATATGTAGAATCAAACAATTTTAAAATTAGAAGGAACCTTAGATTTTATAGATTATTTTATAGATTAGTAAACTGAGGCCTACATAAATTTAAATGACCTGACTAAATTTATACAATTAATTGCTAGCAGCACCAAGACTAGAAACCAGCTCTCTTGATTCTCAGTTTATTGATTTTTCCATTATACTGATATTCACTGTAAATATTAATAATGTGCTGGGCACAGAAGTAGTCTCAATCAATGAGTTTCACTTTAAGTTCACTCAAAAGATGAGAAACATTTTTTTTTAATACTTGTCCATGTCACAGGGATTTAAAAAGTTATAAATTTGATGTTCATACCATTTGGAACATAAGACTGGATACTGATATTTGGTATTGTGTGACCCTGTGCAAGTCATTTATTCCATTTGCCTGAAATTCCTCATCTATAAAATGGGTATATATAAATGGATACATGTATGTATGTATATATGTGATATATGTATATAAAAAATAAAATAGTAATTGCACCTACCTCTCAGAGGTGCTGTGAGGATTAAAATATAAAGTGTTTAGCACTGTGCCTTCCACAAAATAAGCACTATATAAATGTTAGCTATTATTATTAGTAATTATTCTTGGAACGCCATCAAGCTAAGAAGGAAGGCAACCACAAAAAATCAGTGGTTAGCACTTTTATCACCTGACACTCAGACTTTTTACAAATACATGTGGTTTTACTTGTCATTACTTTTAAGATAAAATGACAAACTGCTCTTGCAAAGTCATTTGTGAGTACAGTTAGCAGCAGTAAAAGCAATTTTTAGCAGCTTATATTTCTCAACTAGGAAAATTCAGGTAAGGCCACTTACCCATCATATCTTCAGAGCCCTTAACAGCTTAAGTTTTTATTGTTATCTTCAGAAGCAATGACACACCCTAGCAAATAGCTTGTAAATCCTGATGCAACCAATATCTGAAATTCAATCAATTAAACAGGACAGAGATAATTCATGAAAAGTCCCTCAGTCTTAGGTCAGAGGTGATTCAAAAAATTTCCTCAGGAGTAACTAGAATACAACTGATGAAAAAAAAGCTGTAATTTATTCCTTTAAATGCAACACATATTTATTAAGTGCCTACTCTGTAGAAGATACTGAGTTAGGTGTTAGGTAGAACATTAATTACACTGCTGATTGAGATTGAGCTTGCAGGCCACAAAATCCCCAGATCTTCTTCCACATGGACAGTTGTTTACCTAGCTACAGATCCTCTACCTCACACTTGTGAAATTGATTTTTTGAACCCAGCTCTAGTATTTTGCATTATCACTGTTTAAGTTTTTATGTTCTTAGATTCAGTCAATATTCTAGCCTGTCAAGATCCTTCTGGTTCCTGACTTGGTCATATAATGTGCTATCTGTCTCTTATCCACAAATCTAGTAAGCATGTAATCTGCATTTTTATCCAAGTCAATGAAAACATGTCATATCAGCATAGCTCCCTGAAGATTTTCCTAAAGACTTCCATCCAAGCTGACATGGAGCCATTAATAACTATTTTTTGAGTCTGATCATTTACTATTTAACTCACATCTCTCTCCTATGTTCATAAGGGTAAAACAAGAGACTTTATTGTATGCTCCTATTAGAGTCTCTTTAGGAAGCCATGACTGAGATCTTAGAAGAGCTGTGATCTAGCTTAGTTGACTGCTGCATCATCAAGGTTAAAACAGAAGGATGAGGGTCCACATGTAGTCTAGAAAAAGATTCAAGTCCTGTCCAGGAAAGAGTTCCCTGCATCTCTATGACTACGACTGCTTTTTAAGGCATACTTAGCCCTAGAATGGAAAAAGGCAATTCATCAAGCTTAATGGAAATGCCAAGAGCATTCAGCAACTTTTAACATGATTCTATGCTCTCCACACAAATGTGTGATTACTGTAATTTGGTATCCTGAGTAGACTTCTCCACCAGGAAGGGGGTGCCTTCAGAAGAAGACCAAAACTGGGTCTTAAACCTTGTATATCATACACAGCAAAGGAGCAGATTTACATTCTGATTTGTCAAGCAGTTCAGTGGGTTTGATTCGCATGAGTTAATTATTCAGGGCCTGATCACCTGAGAGTAGATTGGTTAAAATTAGTCCCTAAGTCTGTAAAAGTGAAGGATACACAATGAAAGCCTGCTGAACAAGTCACCGTTGTCCTGTAAGACACAGGGAAGGGCTGGCTTCTGGAGCCAGAAGGGATCTTCAAATCATCTATGATAATCCTTTCATTCAGATAAAAAAATTAGGTTGAGAGTCTTGAATAAAGGCCCATTCACTTAACTACATCATGCTACTTTAAACAACCAACAAGACTTGCTGTGACACAAAATTCTAGACCATTCAATTTAAAAAATATTTACTAAGTGCCTATATTATGGGCAAGGCACTGTACTAGAAGTGAAGGCTAGAGAGGCGAAAAAAATTCTAGGACAGAATTGTATAAGCAGCTGTAACTCAACAAGGCTTCCTGAGGGAATATTCTCCAGAGCGACACTGGACTTACTGCAGTTTGTGATTCCCATTCATGTTCTGCATAGCAGTGACAACTAAGTAAGAGATGTGCTTAAATCACCCTAAGCAGGTAACATCACAGAGTAGGAAGGGACCTCAGAAGTACCCTGCTTCAAGTTCCCAATGTCAGTTTTCCTTTTTTAATATCCCTGATGGAGGAATATAAATGTTCCCATCAAGGGAGAAACTTAATACTCAGCACTCTATTCACCCACCTACTCCATGAAGTACTCCTTGATCCCCTTGGTCAGTGATGACCTTTCCCCCTTGAACCTCAGTGGTTTACCTGTACCTTCTGAAGGCACTTATCATGTATACTTGGGCAATACAGTCATCTCCATTTGTGTTACAGCTGAGTACCAGGACGAGAAGACCTGTTTATCTAAACTAAACTCATCATTTTCTTCAGCCCTTCCAGCGGCACCTTCAGCACAGTTCAGTCAGGGCTCTCCACATAGCTGGTGCTTTACTAAATGTGTACTGAATTGAACTTAGTATTGGCTGGCCACAGCAAAAGTAACCCTCGAGCAGGATTAATTAAGCATTTTAGACTATATTAAAAGCCAAGGGATGACATGATTAGATGATAAAGGCCTGTTTAACCTTGTCATCGCATCACTACTCATTTGTCATTAGTTACATTTTTTAGAATATTGATTTTGAGTACACTTAAGTAGGGAGCCTGACTGCCTCAACCTATTATAACCAGGGAAAGAAAGCAGTTAGAGGAAGCTAGGATAGAGAATGAAGGAAGGTGGGGTACAGGGAGGTTCAGGAAGAAATAGGAAAAGGTGAGTGAACAGAGGAAGGGTAATAGTTCTTCCTGCTCACAGTCCTTCCCCTAAGAGGTGCTATGTACTCTGAGGTATACAGGGGATCAGTATACTGATATATATCAGTATACTATATATAGAGAGGATGACAATTTTACAGGGTGCAATAGGCCAATTCCATGTTTAATTCCCTTGATGTCTAGCTTTTTTTATGTGCCATGAGCTCTGAAAGTTGCCCAGTCTGTCCTTTTTACTTTTTTAAATTTTCATGTATTTATTTATTAATTTATTTTCAGTGTTCCACAATCACTGCCATACAACCTAGATTTTTTCTTTCCCTCCCTCTCCTCCCACCTTCCCCCTTCCTCCTGGAGACAGCATGCAATTTTATATATAGGTTCTACATATACATTCCTATTAAATACATTTTCACCATAGTCATGTTGTATAGAAGAATTAAAATGAATGGGAGAAATCATACAACAAATCAAAACATAATACAAAAGAATGATCTGCTACATTCTGCGATTGAATTCCATGGTTCTTTCTCTGGATGTGGGAGGCATTTTGCCTTAAAAGACCATTGGGAGTTTTTTAAGTCCTTGCATTGCAATGAAGTTCTAAATCTACCAGAAAAAATCCTCGCATATTGTGGTCGTTGCTGCGCACAAAGTTCTCCTGGTTCAGCTCCTTTCACTCAGCATCAGATCATATAAGTCTTTCTAGGCCTCTCTGAAGTCTTCCTGTTCATCATTTCTTATAGCACAAGAGTTTTCCATTACATTCATCTACCCCAATTTATTCAGCCATTCCCCAATTGAGGGGCACTCCCTTGGTTTCCAGTTTTTGGCCACCACAAAGAGTGCTGCTATAAATATTTTTGTACATGTGGGACCCTGGTCTGCTCTTCTTTACTTAGTAATTCAATTTCTCCGACTCCTGGGCAATTTTTGTGGCTATTGGTTCACCAGTTGTCACTCCAAACACTGGTTAAACTATTTACATAGAAAGATGGGTTTTCAGAATTAGAAGGAACACTAATAGTCATCTAACCCAGTCTCTTTATCTTATTATTTGGGTGACCAAGGCTCATAATTGAATGGCTTAATCCAAATCTAGTGACAGAGCTGGGACCAAAATCTAAACTCTCTCCTAGCTCTTTCTATCCTACCACCAGGGATGGACGACTGTGATGATATCCAGGGGCAGGAACTAAGGTGCATGCTATAAGTGTGTTTAGAAAGAACTCATACAGTCTCCACCAGGTGGGAGGCTCTGAAGGAGGACAGGTAAGAAGCCTGGCAGGGGCAACATTGCACTCAATGCATCCAGTTCATCCCTTAGGTAAAGGGGCCAAAAGTCAAGCTTGACCTACTTGAGGAAGGAGGTGAAGTAAGGATATGTACAGACAATATGATAAGATCACCAAGGGATATCATGAAATTCTTGTTGTTTTTTTTTTTTTTAACCATGCTCAAAACTTTCACCAAATCCTTGGCTTGAATACTGCATTAGAGATTTAAAAAATTTTTTTTTCCTCAGAAGCTTAAAAGGGTTTTATTCCTGAGGCTTAATGTCTTGCATTTCTAGCTCAAAAAACAATTTCTCTTTGGAATAGATAATTGATTTATCAGAAAACTACTGTCTTTGTATTAAAGCAGGATGGAAAACTACCAGGCCATAAGGTGGTGACTCACAGGGGCTAGAGGCCATGGCAGGGACTGCAACATTTTTTATAACAGGGAATTATCTAAACAACAGTATTAGTTTTCTACATTATATTCTGGTGTTTCCCACTAGGTACTCCTCCCCTACAGAGAAGGAAATAGGAGTTACCTTGCTGATGCAAATAGCCAGGTAGCCCTAGAGGATCTAGACTGTTATTTTATTTATCTTTGAAGTCCCTGAATTAGCACAAATCATGATCATCTGTGGACACCCAAAATCATCACAACAAAGACCTAAGTATTGAAAAACTCCAAAGTCCTAATACCCTAAGTTTACTGCTAACAATTCCTCTCTGGCTTTTCTGCTTAAATAAGGGGTTCTTAACCTTTTTTAGGGTCATGGATCATTCTGGTGGTCTGGTGAAGCTATGGATCCCTTCCTGGAATAAAGTTTTTAAATAAGTGGAGGAAATACTAAATTACAGTTAGAGGTTAGTGAAAATAAAGACATAATTTTTTTCCCCATCCAAGTTCACAGACCTCCTAAAATCTAAGAATCACTGGCCTACATGTTATATACCTTGTTCACACCATCCTTACAAGCCAGTCTGACCTATGATGCCCCAGCTCCCTTCTCTCTATGATGCCCCCAAACGCACTGGCTACTGGAGTTCTGGTAGAAGTGCCACAAGCTGATGGCAACAACTTGCCTCAGCTGTTTCCCCACAGCTGTGGTAGCCTAGTGCACCATTTTGCATGGTACAATGGGCCAATTCCATGTGTAATTGCATCCCTGAGCAGAAGTATCCTTGAGCATTCCAGCATGCTACTCAAGGATCCTACTTACTTCAACCCCTCATTGTCTCTATGATACAGTAGACATGCCACATCCTAGCATATAGGCTAAAAAAAAAAATCTACTGACCTACTACAATTTTTCATTAGCTTTCATTCACACTTCCAAATGTTAAAGAAGCAGAATTAATGACAGCTGACGCAAAGGAAGTCAAGTCAGTCTTCTCCCCCCGTCAGTCATTCAGGCCAAGCAGAAACAAGCAAGCAAGCAAGGAAACAAACAAAAACAATCTCTTGAAGGTATTTGGATTTTCTATTCCTACACTCCAGATGACATTTAGATTTGACAGATGAACCCATGCCAAGAAACAACAAAAAAGCAGAGAGCACAGCCCTATCTCCTGACCGAGCCCTTTAAACCCTACACGTTGAACACCCACAGGATTCACAGGAATGGTAGAATCACCTTGTAGGTTTGAGTGGTTCTTCATTTTCTCTAGCTGTTTATTAATGGAGGCTTCTGGCTTTCTAAAGTAAAAAATTGCTCACTTTTTACGTATTCAGCAGCCATTCTGTTCAGTTACTATAGCACCTTCATCTGTTGGATCTTAATGTGTCTTCAGAGACAAGAGCCAGAGATTCAAGTACTTTAAGAGGAATATTTTCCTCAGCTCTTGATGACTAGGAAGAGAAAATTAAGAAACGCCTTTTTTTCCCTGACAAGGTTTATATCCTAACAGGGTTAAATTGTAGGTTCTGAATCCTAAATCTTCTTCTTCTTAATTTTTTTTAATTAAAACTTTTACTCATCCATTTGAATTTTTATTGATTCCAATGTTTATATTTTTATTTCTTTGCATTAAAAGCTAAGTGTAAATTAAATATATTGTGGCTACTTAAATTTGATATACTAGTGGAGTGAGAGGTTTAAATGACTTTTTGTGACATTGAAGTTTGCTTTTGGGAAACAAAAATGACATGTATCCATCAGTAGTCTCTCTCCTAAAGGGAAAAAAAATTAACCAAAAAGGAGGATTTTTTTTAAACATCTGAAAAACTGCAAAGTCAGTCGTTTCTGATATTCTGTCAACCATACTTACTCCAAACTGTTCTAGAAGCAGCTAATTCTAAGGAGACAATCATAATCCTATACCCACTTTCCAGAACAAAAGTAAACAAATTGTTTGATTTTTATAAGTTTCAGATTTTTAAACTTGAGTGAATAGTCAAAGGATATGATCAGAAAGTCGACATGACCCTTATATATTTTATAACTATTACCATAAAGTTCTGGTTGATCCATGATGAGCTGGAAAATAAAAATTTATATTTCTGATACTGGCAAAACTATATCCTTTGTAAAACATCGAGCTGAAGAATACCTACAGGTTTTGAGGCCAAATCAAGTAGCAAAATCTGAAGACCATTCGGTGACAAATACAAATTGAAATTTTTAATTTTAAAGATTTAGTTGCAAGATTAGAAAAGTAAGAGGTTTTAGAATAAGCTAAGCTACAAAAGAGGAACAAAGCTAACATGGTAGTAATCCAATTCATTTATACTCCTTCCCTTCCTCCCCCTAAGAACAAAAAAGTGGGGAGAGTCATTGAATTTGATAGAGAACTTCAAATCCTACTCACTTAAAATTGTGACAAGTAATGCTCTTGGGAGAGGATATTCAATGCCTCGGTCCAGAATATTTCTTTAGTTGATTAGGGAATAATGACTAACTCAAGTTCTTGGGCTTCAGTTATATAAATAAAGTATCTTATAAAAAGGAAATCACTGCTCATCACTGGACTAATGAGTCACATATTCTCTTAGACAAGAATGGCTACCTGCCTAATGAGACTATCTCTACCTTATTACAGAGAGAGTCTATCAGCTTTCATTTTCCCCACTGGTTTTATTATTATTATTTTTTTGGTAGCAGAAGGAGCTTCATCTTCTGGATACAAGCTGACTTGCTTACAGTTTATTTCATGAATGAAGCCTTCAGTCAAAAGCTACACAAAGGCTCTGGTAGTTCTTCCCAGGAGCATAAGACTATTCAGGGACTCAGTGTGATTTTTCAAGGAGAGGGCTCAAGAGCAGGAATGACGCAGATGATTAATGGAAACCATCTTGTCTGAGGGCCATGGAAAGCTTGATACTTTCAGCGTTCTGTGATTACAACGTGGGAAATTGGAGGCTTGGGGTCTTCACGTTCATGGCAGCAGATTGTTTACGTTGACTTGGCTCCCAGTTTTACGATAACAACTGTGGAGTAGATTGTGCCGTATGGCTCAAAAATCACCTCTGTGACATGAGGTAAAAGAGAATAAATCAGTGGAGGTTAAAGAAATTGTCTATAAAAAAGTTAACAGATGTGAACTAAAGCTTCTCCCCTTCTACTGAAGAATAATTCCTCATGTGGTTACCCAACAGTTAACTTATGGTGCTTTTGATTCAAATTCATTTCAGGCTATGCACAATTTAACTCTCAACTTTAAAGAACTAAGGCCACTGAACCTCTGGGGATATGAGGTAGTTTACAAAGTAAAAGAGAGAGCCCTTGCCTATGAGGAAATTACACTAGAGGCCTTAGTTAACTCATGTAGAGATGTGGTGCAGCGATAGAGTGAGTGGGCCTGGAGTCAGGAAGATCTGAGTTCAGAACCAGCCTCAGAGGCTTACTTACTCACTGTGACCCTGGACGATGCACTTCATCTCTGCCTGCCTCAGTTTCCTCATCTATAAAATAGTTATAATAATATATATGAGATGATATTTATGAATGAGATAACAATTGTAAAGTGCTTAGCTAGCACAGTGCCTGGTGCAGAGGAAGTGCTAGATAAATTGTTGATGTTTTATTATCATTACTAACCAAGGAATCTGTCACAATTCAGTGGAAGTGACTTTCTTCGAATCTCAAGTCTGAAGAGGTCTGCTATTGTAGGGAGTGAGAGAAAAACAATAAGAATGCTGAATAAAGAAGCCCACATGGTCAGGTTCTCCTGGGTGGTTAGTGCCAACCCTTACTCATGCTCTCCAACACACCAATCTTACCTCCAAATTTTATGTAAAACCTTGTTTTGATCTGACTTCTGCAAATAATATGAAAACCAAAGAGGTCTCCTTGTCCCTTGGGATCATTTGACACGCATTTCTACATTTCAAAGTATGCTCTGAAGCATTCCAAGTGTGAATTTTTGTAGTGATATGGGTCCAAGGCAGGGAGCCCCCTGCTTTGTAGAGACTTTCAAAACTCATTCAGACTTTGTCTGCAGTGTTTTTAAATGTGATACAGGTTAAAAGGAAAATATCAAGTATTGTTAAAATGTGAAAAGGCCAATGAATCTGGATTTGACTGGGTACTCACTCTGTCACACAGCTCTTCAAATGTGCAGTCTGCAATGGTTCCACAAGCTTTATTCAGCCTCAGCTCTCTGCCTTGCACTTTTAGAATCCTTGGTCTAGTTACTATGGGAACATGAACAAAGACTCAATCTTGTCTGGATAATTACTATAAAATTCATCTCTTACAGATAGGAAATGCATAGCTTGATGAATAATAGCACATGATTCAACACATAAATTAGACAAAATGCTGATACAATGACTGCCACTTGAGTGTGGCATCAACCCATATACAGCAATGGAACTTATTAATTGGTCAGTGGAGATTGGGCATTGTGTTCTAAATGTATTCTCTTTCAAGAGAAATTAACTTACGTACAATCATTTTGTTTTTGAGCCAGCTCATCAAACAACTTATCCATGACAGCCTCCACATCAGCTTCACTTGTGCTACAGTGAAAAGGATAATAGAATATGAAATTAATAACACTTGAAGCCAACATCAAACAGCTGCCTGAGCCTGCTTAGCTTTTTGCCCATCAAAAAGGAGAACAGGATGTTATGCTCTAAATACAAACATTAGATTTCGAATACACTTAAAAGCAGAGAATATTAACTCTCAGGTAGATGATTTTGCCTTATTTGCATACACTGAAAGACTTCTGTGCTTCTGGCTGTTTCCAGTAATGAGGAGATACAGGCAGAGTAAATCCATTAATACTATGTGTACACAATGAGAAAAAAGCCTTCGGGCTCTCTGTTACATGCAAAACAAGAGCAAACAGACAAGGCAGTCAAGCATCTAGAGAAGTATCCTTTGAAATCTCTACTGAGAGGGTACATGTGAAATTAAATATTGAAGCCGCTTTAAAAAAAAAATTCAAGTTAAGCTGACTGACTGCGCTGATCAAACATTTCCAGAATTAAATTACTAGCTTCCAAATACCAACCTGATCTGCACATCAATAACTTTATCAGACCTCTTTCAGGGGTGTAGGAAAAGGACAATTACAGACCACACATTCTCTCTCAAAATCTCCTCCTTGAAAATTTAAGCTAACTTTCAGTTCATCTGCTGTCAATGGAGCTGGTCTAAAATCTGTCTCACCACGGAATCTTTTGTATTCTAATTAGAAACCACCATATGGTTTAAAGATCCCAAACATATAAATGTGATAATGCTGTGGCCTCTTTTGCTCTCACTTTCTTTTTTAAAAAGGGGCTGATAAACTAATGCACTCGATACAGTTGATCTGCAAAAGAAATAGTGTCTTGCATAAAGGACCTCACAAGTGAAAACTCAAGTTTGCTTCCAACCTATATGCAGACTTATACAGAATGACCTTACAATATGTTTACTTTTTACACACATTTCAGCCTTCTCTAGGTGTAAAATGCAATTAAGCTCAATTCTTGTTGCCCTACTGATAGTTCCTACCACAGAATTCTCTCACCCACATCCAGGGAACCAAAAAATGAAGCCTAAACTATAGCTAACCTAATTTCTTCTTTAAGATAATTACCGTAGATAAGAAAATTTCTCCTTTAAAATAACTACCACACTTGGGGCAGACTTTTTACCCCAGGTTTTAAAACTCTACAAAGGCAAATAAATGCTTTACCAATAACATAAGGTATTGACTGTTCTCAGCAATTCCTCAAAAAGTCATTCCTAAGAATGAGGAGGATAATTTCATTTAAATAAAAATGTACCTTGATTTTTGAGTCTTGTAGCAGTAATGATACTTACATGGAGTAATTCTGAAGTCGACAATAGAAGAAAAGGGATAAGAACAACTAGATTTTTCAAAAAATTGAATAATATGGGGGTAAATGTTAAGGACCAAGAACAAGAATCAATCATGGGTTTCAGTGGAATGGTGTGTATACATTTTCTGAGAATTCATAGAATATGAATTATAGAATCTCAGAGTCAGAAGGGACCTTGTAGGTCATCTGTTCTAACCTATACTTCAAAAGAATTCCCACTGTATTACACATATCAAATAATAATCTAGTCACTGACTGAAGATGTCCTAGAGAGAGGGACCTCACTTTCTCTACTGGTAGCTGATTCCATTTTTTGATAACTTGCAGAAGGTTTTCTTTATATTGAGCAAAAAATGTACTGCTTTACCACTTCTCCTCATCACGCCTGATTCTGCCATTTGGAGACAAGCAAAAGAAGTCCAATTCCTCTTCCACAGGACAGACTTTCACATATCTGAAGATACCTATGACGCGTCACCCCTCCCACCACAAACCTTCTTCTGTTCTCTAGGTTAAACATCCCTAGTTCCTTCAAGAGCTCTTTATACGGCATGTTGAAGGATACCTCTCTACCATCCCAAATGCTCTTTAGTTTATTCCTAAATGTGTCATTCGGAACTGGACACAACACTTCAGCCATCCTTTGTCCAAAGTAAAGTACTGCAAGATTATCACAGCACCAGCCCCCAGCCCTCCCAACCTTAATTCAGCCTAATATTGCACTAGCTTTTTTGGGTTGCCATATTATACTTTTGCCTCATATTAAGCATGCAATTCACTAAAATTCTGAGATCTTTCCCAGATGAACTGTGTAGTCATGCTCACCTCACCACCTTGTACTATGAAGTTGATTTTTAAAAGTCTAAGTTTAAGACGTTATATGTATCCATATTAAATTTCATCTTCCAGTCCATGCTACAATGGTGGGTTTATTCTGGACAGATAACATGAAAGATATACACATATATGCATAGATACATATGTGCATTGTTATATACCGACATATATGAATGTTGCATATATACATACATATATAAACACATATATTTTGTATGCATGCATGTATGTATATATACCCAAACAGACATGGTGTCCTAGAAGTCTTAGTGTAGTTTTAAGGTCTATAGATTAAAAATATGTCACCTAAGAGGGCAGAGGAGTAGTTCTCATAAAAGGGTTTTGGCTCAGGCAGACTTGGGTTCAGTCCTTGAGGAGCCTGACTCCAAAGAAAGGAGATAAGGATAGCTCTATTTTGGCAAAATCCATTATGTTGAAAAATCATTTCTGTAATGTATCACTATTAAATTATACTTCAATAACAGAGAGTTGGGGGGAAAAAGTGAGCTTGAACTCACTGTTGGAACTAGACAGGGAGAACTTCAGTATACAACATTTGTTACTATTATACCACTTTCCAGACCATATTTCAAATAGTTTAAATTCTCTGAAATTCAGCTTTCAATCTAATGCTTTCTGATTTAAAGCCAAACATATTAATTAATAAATGTGCATATAAATTATGTTTATTAGTAAATAATTTTGTGATTTTAACAAATATGCAAAAAATTCACAAACAGATTTCTAAGGTCTATGAATATGGAAAAGAATTTATATTACAAAATGATGTAGCATCATGATTTTTCAATGGCAGAATCCCATTTATTCATGAAATACTAGTAAGACTTATTTATTTCTAAAATATTACAGAGATATTCAATATGAAGATTCTTTATGGCTTCTTTTTATAGATGTCCTTGGAATATTGCTCAATATAGTTGGCAATCTATTATTTTTCATTGAAGTCTGTAAGTAATATATACAGTATTTTATTTTGAATTTGAGATGACTAAACTATTGATGAAATAACACTTTATATTCTTCAAAGATACTAACAACTCCAATGTGTTTCTTTAGAGTCATTTTTTAGGTGAATGCCTTCCAGAGCCCTTTTATGAACTGCCAAGTTCTAATTCAACAACCTTTATTTAGTGTGTACTATGTGCAATGAATACTAATAAATTTCCAATTACAAAATGTTTTCTTCATGACAACCATGTGAGGTAAATAGTATAATGTCATCCCCATCTTACAGATGAGGAAACTGAGATCCACAGAGGGTAAGTGGCTTGCTTCTGTTCACTCAACTAGTAAATATCAAAGGCAGCATTTGAATTCAGGTCTAGGTGTTGAAAAGGATCTGAGTAAACTGGCTAGCAGGAGTGTAGTATAAACTTGGTTTTCATATTCCACTATTTTAAACCTAGAGCTGGGAGAAACACTCTGGTAAGGGAAAATAATTTCTAAGAGTCTCTCTTCCACCTAAAAATTGTCTTCTCACTCTTCCTCAAAGTGATTCCAATTGGTGGTACAGAAAATGCCCTAGAGCAAAGGTTCTGGACCTAGGTTCCATGTTTTTAAAAAATGTTGTGATAACTATATCTCAAAATAATTAGCTTTCTTTGTAATCCTTTTTGTATTTAAAAGCATTCTGGGTTTCCCCCAGCTTCCAAAGAGGTTTATGACACAAAAAATTAAGAACACTTAAGGACCCGGAGTGATCGGTAGGACATTAGCCAACACAGAGGCATGTGTTTTGGGAGCAACTGGAATTCATCGGTGACTTTTCTCACTAAATGTTGAATTTCTCATGAGAATAATGAAACTCACTTTGAGCTCCTGCCAGGGACAACTTTTAAGCAAAGCTGTGAAACAGGCAAGTTCTGAAGACTTTTCATTCTCCTCTCTCTCTCCAGCTTAGAGGTCCTCTCGAACTTCCCTTCTTTCGTTTTTGTATCCTCATTCACATTAAGGTGTTAATGACAGACGACAACTTAAAGCTGTTTTCTCCATTTTAATAAGGAGCCATCAAGTCAGTCAACAAGCATGTATTAAGTGCTGGTGTCAAGCATCACGCTAGGCTCTGGGAATCCCACAAAAACATGACTCAGTCTCCATTCTCAAAGGATGTTGATCAGGGGAAATGACAATACGAGCACATGAAAGCACATACAAAATAAATTAAAAATACATGTAAGGAGGAACAGAGCCATCACTGGGGATCAGGAATGGATTTCTATAGAAGGCAGTGCTTGAGGGCTATCTTGTAAAGAGAGGGGCTCCATAAGACAGGTGAGGAGGGGATGAATTACAGCAAAGGTGATGGCCAGTACAGTCACAGAGACCTGAACTGCAGTGCCACGTGTGAGAAAGAGAGAGGAGCTCAGTTTGGTTGAGCTATAGAAAGAAAACCAAAAGAATTAAACTTTAATTACAGAATTTTGGTCAGAATTTGGATTTTTTGTGGGAGTATCGGGTCTCATTACCAGAAAGAGGGTCACTTATCCTACTTAGGCATAATACCGAACCTAACTCCCACCTTCTTTAAGTAGGTTACTTGGGTATTTGGTGAAACTTAAGCAAGGAAGAAAGGAAAGTCTTTGACAAAGGAAAACAAAACTTGAGCAATCTAAATTTTGGAAGGGAGAAGGATACTTGGGGCAAAGTAGGAATCAGTGAATATAATTCATCTAGATGTTTAAAAATTTTTGTGACAAGTTTGTATCAACAAAGAATTGAATTCAAAACTGAATTCTTATTGATTAAAAAATGGAACCTATTGGGTTTTGGAAGGGTGTCTGTTTTGTCATGGTGAAGTAGACTGACATAGTGGATAATTGGACTTGGGATCAGGAAGATCTGATCTCACTTACCATTACAAAGACACAGTACTAGTGAGGACAACAGCACTATCTCACAGGGTTGTAAGAACCAAAAGAAATAATACATACAAAGTACTTTTTCAATTTTAAAGAGTTTAATAAATATGCATATACTATATATTATTCAGTCATTTTTTCAGTTGTGTCTGACCCTTTGTGACTTCATTGGAGCTTTTTGTGGGGAGGAGAAAGGCAAAGATATTGGAGTGATTTGCCATTTCCTTCTCCAGCTCATTTTACAGAGGAGGAAACTGAAGCAAACAGGGTTAAGTGACTTGCCCGGGGTCATACAACTAGTGTCTGAGGCCAGATTTGAATTCAGGAAGGTGAGTCTTCCTGACTCCAGGCCCAACATTCAATACACTGTGCAAGTTAGCTGTCCACATAGTATATATTAAGTACATATATACTACTATTAAAATGAAACTGACCTAGAGACAGGAAAAAATGGATAGTGTTAAACAATTCTTCAGTTGAAAAAATATGACGAGTGAAGAACAGTGCTAGGACCCTGCAGGAAAATGCAGGCCCAAAATGTGTTTTTCTTGAATGTAGTTATTTGTTACAATGAAAGAGTTCTAAGATGGTGAAGAGTTGGGGGTCATTAAGAAGTGAAACTGATGTTTAAAAAGAATATCAAGAAAATATTTTTAAAAAAATTAAACACACTGCGCTGGTGATCACTATTCACATCTAAACTCATTTCTTTCCTTCTGAAGTTTTCTGTTTTCTTGAGCCCCAGTTCTACTAGCCCTTTTTAGGATCATGACCTAGGATGGGATTTGTTATTGTCATACTTCCTGCTGGTTTTCCTCTTTATCTTGATAGGAAAGAAATGGAAGGGAGGGGAAGGAAAGGGGGATTTCTTTTCCCATTAATTCTGCTATGGGAAGTTTAAATATTTCAAAAGAAAATTTTACATAGACATTAAGGGAAAGTTTTAATAAGCTGAAAATATAGAAACAGACACATTTATAGAGCAAAGGTTTCTGATTTACCTTAAGTCTAACCACAGTTTGGTTTGGTTGACATAGCTTATAGCATCCTTGCCTCAATTCTGTCAGGGAGTAGATACTAGAGAGAATGGATGCTAGAAAAGATAATCCAATTCCTACTAAAGGATTGGCACCAGTACCGAGAGCTAGTGGTATTTTCACTTTCTTCTAGACCTGCTCCTTAGTTTTCTCTACAAGTATGGATGACAAGGTAGAGGTTTATCAGGGGCATACCCTGGGGTTCCATGACCTGGGCATGAAAGGCATTATCCCCAAGATTCCTTTCCAAATTTCAGGAGGTCCTGCACCAACCTTGCAATATAGCCATTTCTTTTTCCTCTCTAGTGGAGGTTTCTGTGAGTGCCTCTGAATCACTTCTCCCTGTTCTTTTACCTCCTTGTGCAGATCAGCTCTATCCTGTGGTAACACTTGACTCTTCTCTCTGTTCTCCCCTTCTTCCTCCTCCAACGGCTTTTTCTCAATCCTCATTCTCCCTGATCATTCTGCAGCTGTTTATCACGTTTTCCAACTTGAGGATGCTCTCTTCCCTCTAGGTTCTGGGATACCCCTCTCTCTGGGTTCTCCCTTTACACATCTGACTGTTCCTCAAGTCTCCTTTGCTGGATCGTCATCCACATCACACCCTCTTACTGTAGGTGTCCTTCAGGGATCTCTCCTGTATCCTGTTCTCTTCTACACTATTTTTCTTGATGATATCATCAGCTCCTAGGGATTTAACTATCATCTTTATGCTGACAATTCTCAAATTTACCTATCCTGCCTCAAACTCTCTGTTGACCTCTAATCTCACACCTCTAATTGCCTTTCAGATATCTAAAACTGGATGCCCAGTGGATACCTTTTTTAGCATGTTCATAGATTTGTAAATTTTCCATGAATTTTGAAGTCATGAACAATTTTCTGTACGTGAAATTTTTAGTAATTCAGAATGTTCAATCCAAAGCTTTTGTCTAAATGCAAAAAAACTTTTTGTTTAGTCATTTTTAGTAGTGTCCGACCCTTTGTGACCCTTTTTGAAGTTTTCTTGACAAAGATACTGAAGTGATTTGCTATTTCCTTCTCCAACTCATTTTACAGATGAGGCAATTGAGGAAAACAGAATTAAGTGACTGGCTCAGGGTCACAAAGATAGTAAGTGTCTAAATCCAGATATGAACTCCAGTCTTCCTGATTTCAGGTCCAGCACTCTATCTACTGTGCCACCTAGTTCTTCTTGGCATTTCCAGAATGATATAAAAATCTTCATTTCAGAGTTCTGAGTTCTTTTCTACTCACTATACACATACTTGTCTCATGATGTACAGGCAATGAGTCCACAAAAATATCCTTATTTATCATATGATAATTAAGAGCGCCTCAATCTTGCATGTTCAGTGTTGCTCAACCAAAGCCATTAGTCACTGGTGGGTAACAAGATCTTGGGCTTTGCTCACATCACGTTATTCAATGGGCACTTGCTATGTTCCATTCAAGTACTTATGGACTTGTAACTACCAGTCAGATACCCAACCAGATGCCCAGATGCTTTCCTTTGGGTCTGATTGTTCCTGAAAGACAATTCTGAAAAACCACTATGAGTTCTTGTCATCATTCCTCCAAAACTGAAGGGTGACCAGTCAAGCCATCAATGAATAAAATAGCTACTGAGTATTTAGGAGGTGCCTAGATTATGCTAAGTGCTAAGATACACACACAAAAGTACTACAGATATTTGCCCTCACTCAATTTACAAACTAATAATGCTTTTATTTCTTTATTAAGTTGATAACGCTTACATATGATTATTTCATTCGGTTTTTCTATTCCCCATGCACTAAGGATTGATAATCTGTTTTCAGTGGTGTGCTCCTTCCTTTGAGAAGGAGGGTGTGCCTGTCCCTGATGAGGGAGGGGCAAGGGGAAGTATAGAAAGTAGGCATCGGTTGAGTGAACTGGTCAAATATGTGCAAGGTAAGAGTGTGAGTGAAGTTGTTAATGGAAAGGGGGATATGCAATGGCCTCTAACTCTGGAAGCCAGCAAGCATTTTTATTAGAAAAAGGTAGGTGGAATATGGCAATGGTAAGTGTTCTACGTGCTATCTATGGCACACGTTCAGCATTTTCAACCACTGATATGAAAAATTTCTGAGCAATCATATCTACACTTCAGATTCTTTCCTTTAAATTTACTTTCCTTTAAATTTATTTTAAATTTATCTACTGAATGGGGAGAGATAACAAACGTAGATGAGTTAAATTTCTCATGTTGAGTGCTTGACTTGGTATACAGGACTCCTAGGTATGAAAACTCTGCCAATGCAAATTAGCACTTTCTCGCTGAGAGTTGTTTGGGCACTGAAGGGGTCAGGTGACTTGCCTAGGGACACCAAGGAATTATGTCAGTCATGGTGCAGGAATCTGTCTTCCTGGCTTTGTGGATGGCTCTTGATATTCACCATGACACCATGCCATCTTGACTTTTATATGTTTCAAATTATTAGAATTTTATAGTCAATCAGATAATGTTGTAGTTCTGATCATAAATGATGCTGAATAGGCAGCTTCCAGGAAAACAAAGTCTTTGCATTTTGGAAGGAATATAGTTGAAAAACCGAACCTTAAAGGCATGAAAAGAAGGGCAGTTTCAGTAGAATCTGTGGTCTAATTTATCTCAATACAGTAAACCCGACTGGGCCAAGACACGGAATAAGACTGACAGATTGATGAATCTTTCTCAATTCCAAGGAATTTATAAAATATTAACTTCTGTATTGGTTTTAAATCCGATTGGGATATAGGGTCTTTCATTGTAGCAACCTTACATGAAGTGCTAGAATATTTGGGTTGCTAATATATAAAGACATTACAGGTCATGAGTAGATCCCAATTTCCTCATGAAACATTACATAAAAGGGTGCAGGACTCTAAAATCTTAAAGATGGGAAGAATGATGGAAATCACTTAGTCCTAACTCTCATTTCAGGCATTTCTCTCTCGGTCAGCATCTTGTCTCTATCTGAAAATCAATACTGAGAAAAAGTTCACCACCTCACAAGTACAGAGGGTTGTTGGGTTTTGTTTTTTTAATATAGATTTCAGTGGCATAAAAAAATTCCAAAGTGATTCCTTTTCACGGTATATAAGAAACACAGACTTCTAATTGAGTTAGGCTAAAACACTGATGAAGTTTAGATTTTTAAAACCACAAAAACAGCAGTTTAAAAAAATTATATCTTTCTTGTTTCCAAATACAGAAGACTTTTTTCTCAACCAACTTTT
This sequence comes from Bettongia penicillata ogilbyi, assembly GCA_023548195.1. Lineage (NCBI taxonomy): Eukaryota > Metazoa > Chordata > Mammalia > Diprotodontia > Potoroidae > Bettongia > Bettongia penicillata. Next base: position 4,276,465 of record JAJHZJ010000119.1, read on the forward strand.
TAAGAGAAAGCAGGCCCACTTGGGAATAATTACGTGATCCCATCCTTTCACATGGTGTTTATTCCTTTTTCCTTATTCCCCCTTCCGTGAAGATAAAAATCCTATCTTCAATGAGGGAAATGGCTCAATAAAATGTCCTAGATTACAAGAAGGACCTCCTGCTTTAAGATCAACAAACTGGATTTGGATAATAGAATTTAAAGCTGTATGGATGAGAAAACTAAAGACCTGTGAAGAGGAAATTACTTGACCAATGTCACAAAATGAGTAAGAGGCAGTCAGGGATGTGAGACCAGGTTTTCTAATACTAGAAACAGAGCTCTTTGCACTATAGCACAAAATGTTACCCACAGAACCAAACACAAAGTGTGCAATTTTTCTAGTTAAGTGGTTCCCTAGGATAAAATACAAATTATTTTATTGGTATTTGAAAGTCCAGTCCCACATGACCAAGTACCTATTGGATATTATGAACTAGATGTTACAAAGGAGTCTCAACTCAACATATATAAAACAGATCTTTTCCCCAAAACTCAGTTTTCTTCTCAACTTCCATATTATAGTTTTGAAAAGCAAATTTTTTTGATATATTTTGTTTTTATATAGATATCCCCTTGTATTCCTCTTATTCCCACTTTCAGAGAATGATTCCTTATAACAAAGAATTGTTTAATAATGAAAAAAGAGGCAGAAGAGAAAAAAAATTCAGCAAAATAGAGCACCAAAACTAAAACCTAACTTGGATATTCTATGAAATGCTCCACACCATGAACCTGGCCCTGTGAAAACAAGAGGGCACAAGTGTCTTCTCATAGCTCTTCTCTGGGGCCAGGCTAGCTAGTGTTTTATAATTTTGCAACATTCAGTTTTGATTGTTTTGTAATTATTCTTTTCACTGTCAAAGTCATTGTGTATATTGTTTTTCTGACAAATTACAGTAGATAAGCACAATAGAATTGTTTTGTGTTGTAAGAAACAACAAATATGATGAATACAGAGAAGCATGGAGAGATCTGGGTGAATTTGTGCTCCACTCATTTCTAAGCTGATGAATCTCAAGTCTACTTATCTTCTCTCCTGATATCCGGACTTGCATCTCCAACTACATATTTATTGGTCATCTCAAACTGGATGTCCTGTGGACATATTAAACTCAACATATCCAAAACTGAAGTACATCATCTTTCCCCTCACACCCTCCTCCTTACAAACTTCCCTTTTATTGCCCAGGGTACCACCATTGTCCCCAAACCTAGGTGTCATCCCTGACTCCTTGTTCTCTCTCACCACTCCCTGCCCAGGTCTAGATAATTTTACCTTCATATACAGCATGTGTCCCCTTCTCTCCTCTAACATGGTGCCACCAGCCTGATGCAGGCCATCATCATCTTATGCCTGCACTACTGCAATAGCCTGTTGGTTGGTCTCCCTGCTTCAAGTCTCTCCAATCAGCAGTCAAATTGACTTTCCCCAGATCCGACAATGTCACTCCCCTATTCAATGAACTGAGTGGCTCCCTATCACCGTCAGGATCAAATCCTCTGTTGATGTTAAATGATCTACATGACTTGGCTCCCTCCTCTCCAGTCTTGTTACAAATTCTTCACCCCTGCAATGCAGACAGCATTCTAAGACCAGACATTTTCATCTCCTAACATTGCGTATTTTCACTAGCTACCCCCATGCCTGGAGTTCTCTTCTTCCTCATTTCCTTCCCTTGTGGGACACCACCTTTAGAAGACATGACCTGGATCAAGGTCTAGCAAAGGATACTGAGGAGTGGTCAGACAGGAAGGAGAACCAGGAAAAAACATTTATTAAGCAATTACTATGTGCCAATCCTTGTACTAACTGCTGAGTATACAAATAGCCCCTGATTTCAAGGAGTTCACATTCTGATGCGGGAGCAATATGTAAAGAAAGTTTCAATTACATGCCAAATAGAAAAGCCAGTGATTCTTAGGGTACAGAGGCAAGAAGATGTTAATACTTCTTTAGTCTTATTTCCATGAATAAAATCATATTTGTTTCTAATATATATTCTAATATATTCTATTATTCTATACAGAATATTCTATATTCTAATAATCTAATAATAGAACAAAAATTTGTTCAGCATGGGATGCTGACCCCATTCTATAGTGCCAAAGATTTCATTGGTGAGACTTTTTTGTCTGGGTCTTTACTAGTGTGGCTATTGAGGAGGAGGCAGAGGCTGCAGAACCTGTACAAACAGCTGCCAAGTCCTACCTGTACAGGGCTGCTTCCCTGGGAGGGGGCAGAGTTAACTTCCCCAGCTCCTGGACTTACCAATGAGCAGTTGGTGGCAAGGATAATGGCCCCTTCTCCACAGGGATTGCCTTCCCTCAAATTATGGCTGCATTGGCCAGACTATACTGGCTTGGTGGGGACTGAAGTACTGCTGTTCCAAGGGCTCTTGGGTTCAGGGTCTTAGGCTGTTTCCACTGGAGTATGAGGTAAAGCAGTGAATATACCTGCATATTTTATACATGTATACCTGTATAATATGTCTATATATTTTCCTCCTGGTAGAATTCAGGACATTGAGGTCAGAGATTGTTTCATTTTAGTCTTTATAGCCCCAATTTCTAGAATATAGTAGTTGCTTAATAAATGTCTACTGAATTGAAATTGAAATATGTTGCTTGAAAAAAGTAACGTACTTTTTACAAGGGTTAACAGAAATGACCTTTTCGTAATTTGTCATATGGATAAAATCATCAAAATGTCAATGATTAAAAAACACTTTTTGTCTAAGTCATAATGACTTCTTAGACAGTGAGAAAAATAGCAACATTTCTTTAGCACTCACAATGTGCTGAGCATTATAGGAAGTACTAAAATTGTGCCCTACATTCATATAGTGTTTTTCATGATTTTAAGTTTCTCACAAATGACCCTTTTAGGAAGTGTTGCTTATTTGTTGAAGGTTTTACGCCATTAGTTTCTTGCTGAACTTGTCTGTAATTACAAATTATTCCTACCCAGGAATGAGAGTGTTTTTAGCAGACAAAATATCACCAGTTGTACTTGTGAATGTATTCTGTATCAGTTTGTTCTTCTCGAAGGAGAATAAATGAAGAAATAAATTAAAAATGGTAAATACAAACAGATCATCTGTCAAAATAAAACAGGTTTTTTTGAAACTGCACACAGGAACACACAACACTAAATGAATACTTGTCAGAGTATTTCTGCAAATAATTACTTTAATACAATAAGGATATTCTTCTATTAATGCAATCTCTTATGAGAGGATACTCATTACTTTCTAACCATCTGTCACCACACCTCCCCAAAAAACTAATTAGGTTTAATTTGATGATACATTACAAATGATTCAAATGTGTATGATGGAGAAAAACAGTTTAATAAAGTTATCATTGATGCTTAAGTAGGCTCCCAGGGCAAAGTAAGAAAGAAATGATCTTTGACATTCTAATAATTGTCCTGTGTAGTTTTCTATGTTCTCTTGATGAGTTATTGGATACTAAATATGAGGGGAGGGGAGATCCCAACTTACAGGTAGTAGAGTTTTCCAGCTCCAGGAAGTTCCCTTTTTCGATAATCTATTCCAGAATCCAACTGAACTGTGTTGCAATATTTCTAAAAAACAAATGAAGTCACTTGGTTAAAACAAGCTCTTAATAAGAGCAATAATTGTTTTCCTTTTTGGGTGCATAATCTTGCCTCTCATGAGAAAATAACCTAAGGTTATAAGCAGAAAATAAAAGAAAGTCATTAAAATACATGAAATTGAAGCAGTAGCCATACTGCTTCATAATGATAACTGAAAAGTTAAGCACTGACTCACAAAACAGTAGGAAAAAACCTGTTCTGAGTATTCATTATCGTAGCTACATTATCAATTAAGTAGGTTTTGTGGATAGTCTGGAAGTCTAGTGATCTTTGTCTATGGGAAAATGTATTTAATGTTAGAAGGAAAGGCCAAAGAGGATCACTGGAACACACTCACCTTCCTGCTAAAGACATAGAGGGGACAAAAAGAGGCATAGAACAAAGAAAACTATAAACTTTTAGGCCTAGAAGGAACCTTAAAGATCATCCAGTCCAATCAACAGAAGCATAGAGAGGTTAAGCAACTTGCCTAAGATGATGGTGAAAATAATAATACCAGACATTTATATCGCATGTATTGCCTTCCTTCATTAGAATGTGTAAGCTCCTTGTAAGGATTGTCTTGCTTGCTTGTATTTCATAGATTTCCCAGTGCTTAGCACAATGCCTGGCACACAATAAGCACTTAATAAATGCTTTCCCTCTTTATCTATCTACAAAGCCCTTCATGTGCACAATCTTGACTTGGTCATCAAGATGTTAAGTGGTGGTAATTGTATTTAAAGCCAGGTTTTTTGACTCCACATCTGGAGTGTGTGTGGGAAAGGTGTCAAATTCAGTGCTCCAGGGAACAAAGCAGGGAGTAAGTGTACATCTAACACTTTCCTCCCAGATGTCCTAAAACCTCAGTAATATTCATCCTTTCTCCAGGTCATCCTCCCAGATACAGGTACCTGGAGAATCCTCTTATCACTAGAAATCTGTCTCTCCCCTTGACTTTTTTGCCCTTTGTCCATTTCTTCCTCTCATCAGCCTGGACCTCAGGGGATGCTGTGCTATGCCTATGGCCACAGATGCACTGCCCTTTGGTCTCCTGGGGCACGAAGGTGGACAAGCCCATGTAGCGTGGTTGTTTCATCTATATGATGTACAAGTTTGATGTTTTTACGTCAAGGGGTATGAGCTACATTGGTTGTTGTCCTTCATCTTCGAAGAGGACCAAAATGACATCACCATGACAAAGTGAAGTTTCAGTGTGTCAGACTATGGCTGATCAGACCTATGTGAGCTTGGAATGCTCTACCACAGGTTGGGCACTGATAGTCTATGTGAATATTCGGGGTGGATACCCCAAATTTGCGCATCCTGTATTTACTTTATGCTATCTCAATTCTGCTTTGCTCATAGAGCACAGCATCCTTTCTGAAGTGGGCACGCCATGCTGAGCAGTCCTTTGCCAGTATCTCCCATGTTGCACAGTCAAATCCAAAGTTCTTGAGAGAGACCTTGAGAGTGTCCTTGTATCATTTCTTCTGGCCACCATGTGATCGACTGCCCCATGAGAGTTCTCCATAAAATAGTCTTTTTGGCAAGTGTACATTTTGCATTAGAACAACATGGCCAGCCCATCGGACTTGCACTCTCTGAAGCATAGTTTGAATACTTGGCAGTTCAGCTCAAGCATGGACTTCAGTGTCTGGTACCTTATCCTGCCAGGTGATCCTCAGAATCTTCCTAAAACAGTTCAAATGGAAAATGATTCAGTTTCCTGGCATAATGCTGGTAGGCTGTCCATGTTTCACAAACATATAACAATGAGGTCAGCCCAACAGCTCTGTAGACCTTCAGTTTGGTAGTCAGACTAATTTGACTTCTCTCCCAAACTTTTCTTCTGAGCCTTCCAAACACTGAGCTAGCTCTGGCAATGCATGCATCACCTCACTGTCAATGTGTACATCCCTGGAAAGTACACTACCAAGCTAAGTGAACTTAGTCACAGCATTCAAAACTTCTCCATTTGTTGTAACCAATGGTTCCATGTATGGTGTGGTGGTGGCTGATGGAGCACCTATGTTTTCTTGGTGTTAATTATTAGGCCAAAATTAGCATAGACAACAGAGAATTGATCCCTACTTTGTTGCATCTCAGCTTCAGAGACTGCATTGAGTACACAATCATCTGCAAACAAAAAATCATATACCAACACTCCTTTTACTTTGGTCTAGACTTGTAGCCTTTTCAAATTGAAGAATTTACCATCAGTATATGGTAGTTGACCTTGATGCCATGTTCATCCTCACTGAAAGCATTTATCAACATGGCTGAAAACATCATGCTAAAAAGCATGGCAGCAAGCACACAGCCCTGTGTCACTCTACTGGTGACTTGTGAAGGCACAAGAGCTTTGTCCATTATCCAGAACCCAGGCAAACATGCCATCATGAAACTGACATACAATATTGATGAACTTCTCCAGGCAACTCAATTTTGACATAATTTTCCATAAGCCCTCATGACTAAGTGTCAAAGGCATTGCTCAGATCTACAAATGTTGCGTGCAGACCTCAGTTCTGCTCCTGGCATTTCTGCTGGAGTTGTCGGGTTACATTACTTTACTATGTAAATGAACTTGTGATCTCACTCATATAGGTATTCTCTCCATTGAGAATGCAGCACGTTGACATCCTCTAGTCCTTGTTCATTTGCTCCTGCAGATCTTCCACCAAGGTTCTCCTCAACATAGTAGAGGCACTCCTCTAAACCTTCAATTTAGTAGGTACTAGGGCAGTACTTGGGTTGTTCATCTGGTATCCTTTGCTTTCACTATGTTCCCAGTCTTCCTTTTCTAATCATATGTAGCCTTGATAAGTACTAGAGAAGGTACAAAGTATAGTGAAGGGAAACTGAATATATATAATTTATTTTCCTGTCCCTAATTTTTAAAAAACCCTATAAATTAATTTTTATGTAATTTACTCACTGCCGCCATTTAACAAAAACTTTTCTTCCTTTTCTCTTTTGCTATTAACAAAAATGAGGCCAATGAAAGTTATATAAGCATCTACTTTTTTTTTCTGAGTAACTAACTTCTCTATCGTCAGAGTGATTAAACTCTACAAAATGATTGCATTCTTACATTCACTAATCACCACCAAGGAATACCTAATCAGCCACAAAGGAACTTTAACTACAGCCCTTAGATGCTAGTTCTTAATTATCACAACCATAATACTTACTCCAGGTTTCTATATTTTTTGGAGCTATGATCCACAAATGTTCAGATATTATCCATTTGGTTTAGTCTTCTCAACATGAACACCCCTCCCCCTTTAATTCTCAGGGATATTTATAAAGACCTGTGACCTTTTATCTCATACAATTTCAAATGCATAAAATTAATCAGCAACCAAACTGAATTTATTTTTGAACTAGTTTGTATATTTATGTATACAAAGGACAAATACAATTACACAATCTGAAAATGTAATTAGGGAAGTTGGGGATGGGAAGGGAGAACAGGTTAATATACTCTCATGGATATATAAGTAGAAGAAAGGTCTTTGACTTCGGAAAGCACAAGTGGAAGCTTTAAGGGTAAATCCATCATCTAAAATACTTTTAAAATTTACATTTTCAATATGATCTAACAGATATATTTCTAGTTCAAAATCACATTAGAAACAACCACTTCATGATATAATTTTATCCAACTTTAATAATTTGACTATCCATTCACAGAACATTAAAGAATACAGTGAATATTGTTGGTTGGTTGTTGTCCTTCATCTTTGAAGAGGACCAAAATGACATCACCATTGTAAAGTGAAATTTCAGTGTGTCCGACTGTGGCTGATCAGACCAATACAACCAATACCACAGGTTGGGCACAGATAGTCTGTGTGAATATTTGGGGTGGATATCCCAAATTTGCACATCCTGTGTTTACTTTGTGCTGTTTCAATTCTGCTTTGCTCAAAGAGCACAGCATCTTTTCTTCTGTCGGCATGCCATGCTGAGTGGTCCTGTGCCAGTATCTCCCATGTTGCACAGTCAAATCCAAAGTTGTTGAAAGAACTCTCAGTGAATATTGTGGAGAAGTAAAAAAGAAAACTAGATACTAGTCCTTGCAGGACAGGCTTAAATTAAAACTTTATTAACTTTTAAATTCATATTGTTACACATTCGTTGAAAACATACCCTCTACTACTATGCTCTTTGTAAAACAAGAATTCTTTTTTTTTTTCTTTTTTAAAGTCAGGTGTCTTGTTCCTGGTCACAAAGATAGTCAGTAGAAAAGACAGGATTTGAACTCAATTCTTGTCTCCAAATCCAGCAAATTTTCCACTTGATTAGGCTGAAATGAATAGAATTCATTCTGGAATCCTTAATTTCAGAAATCTCTCTATATTCTCTCTCAATATCATCCATTCCCATAGACAGTAAGATCACAGAGCTTGATTATCTTAGATTGATCCTCTTAGATAAAGATAAGAAATCTGAGGTCCATGGAGACTGACTGACTTGTCCAAGGTTACAAAGGTTGCAAATACCACAGCTCTCATCCCTATCTTTCATCAAAATTTCCCTCAAACACCACCTTTCACAAAGCTTTTCCTGATGGGTTAAATGATCATTTCTATGAAATAGATGCTATATATCAATCCCTTGGCTCTCTCCTGAGCTGTGGTACTGCATCACCAACCAGACATCTCCAAATGAGATGTCCATACTCAACATGTCCAGAACAGAACACCTCATCTCTCCAAAACCTATTCTGTTCCTGTCCAAATGACTTCTGTATGTATTTTTGATGTAGTACTTATATGCCGGTATAGATGCTGTCATGTCTCCTGCCATGCTCCCATATGATGTAAGCTCCTGGAGGACAGGGACTGCTTTTTGTCTCTATATCCCTAGAACCCAGAACAGAGTTTGGCACATAGTAGGCTCTTTGTAAGTACTTTTGATTGAATCCATGTGTTATTAATAGAATAGTCAGCAAACAAAATGTACATCAGAATCTTCACTATCACATAACCATTCTCACAGGAACTTAGTATATCTTTATCCTATATCTAGCTCACAAAGTTGTTATGATGTTCAATGTAAATGTACATCGAGTTCTAAGCAAATTGTCAAGTGGTACATAGGGATCAGTAGCAAGGCATAGTGGAAAGGATGCTGGCCCTGGAGTCCAAAGACCTCAGTATGAATCCTCACCCTGCACTTTTTCTCTCTCTGGCTCAGTTTTCTTCTCTTTGGAATGGAACAAATGGTATGAGAAATATCTACTTCACAGTGCTGTTTAATGTATGTAAAGTATTTTGTAAAACTTCAAGTGCTACGTATAGATTCTTCTAACTGGGTTACTGTCATACCTTACCTTGGGGAATTTTTTGCTGTTACCTCTAAGAAGGAATTCAGAAGGAGGCAAATTTCGCTTACAAAGAATGCATCCCTGCTTTTTTCTCTATCTTCTTTTTTCCATGGATATCATATCCTTGCCCTGTCCTACACTGGGTGATAGAATGCATTCCAGGCATGGCAGACTCCAAGGAAAAGCAGGGTGGTAAGAGAGATGAAATGTTATGCTTGAGGGACAGAAAATGGGCAATTGGCTGGAATGTAGAGTATAAGAAGGTCCTGGGCAACAAGCCTGGAAAAGTAGGGAGAGCCATATTATGAATGGCTTTAAATGCCAGATAGAGGAGTTTGTATTGTGTCCTAGAGGTAAACGGAAACTGGAGTTTTCTAAACAAGTGAATAGCATGGCTGGACCCATGCTTTATGAATATCAATATGGCAGCTGTGTAGAAAATGAATGGGAAAGGACAGAAGCTTGATACAGGGGAAACCAATTAGGAGATTATTGCAATATTCCAGGAGAGAAGTGATGAGGACATTAGGAACTAAGGGAACAAGACAAGGCTTTTCATTTTCACAAAATTTTGGGTTCCAAATTTTCTCCCCTTTTGTCCCCTCCCCCCACCCCAATACACCGAGCAATCTAATTTTCCCTGTCTCCAATCTGCCCTCTCTTCTATCCTCCCTCCCTTCTCTTGTCTCCATCTTCTCTTTTGTCCTGTAGGGCCAGATGACTTTCTATTCCTCATTAACTGTATGTTTTATTTCCTAGTAGCAACAACAATACTAAACAGTTGTTCCTAAAACTTTGAGTTCCAAATTCTCCCCATCCCTCCCTTCCCACCCATTCCCTTTGGGAAGGCAGGCAATTCAATATAGGCCCTATCTGTGTAGTTTTGCAAATGACTTCCATGATAATCGTGTTGTGTAAGACTAACTGAATTACCCTCCATCCTATCCTGCCCCTCATTATTTCTATTCTGTCTTTTGATCCTGTCCCTCCCCGAGTGTTGACTTCAAATTGCTCCCTCCTTCCATTGCCCTCCCTTCCATCATCCCCCCCTTGCTTATCTCCTTCTCCCGCACTTTCCTGTACTGTAAGATAGGTTTTCATACCAAAATGAGTGTGCATTTTATTCCTTCCTTTAGTCCAATGGGATGAGGGTAAACTTCTTGTTTTTTTTCTCAGCTCTCCTCTTTTTCCCTCCACTAAAAGGTCTCCTACTTGCCTCTTAAATGACATATAATTTACCCCATTCCATTTCACCCTCTTTCCTCCCCCTACCTTTCTCTCTCACCATTTACCTTAATTTCTTTTAAGATATGGTCCCATCCTATTCAATTCACTCTGTGCTCTCTGTCTCTGTATGTGTGTGCATGTGTGTATGTGTGTGTGTGATCCCACCAACTACCCAGATACTGAAAAGTTTTAAGAGTTACAAATATTGTCTTTCCATGTAGGGATGTAAACAGTTCACTTTTGGTAAGTCCCTTATCACTTGTCTTTGCTGTTTACTTTTTCATGCTTCTTCTCATTCTTATGTTTGAAAGTCAAATTTTCTTTTCAGCTCTGGTCTTTTCATCAAGAATGATTGAAAGTCCTCTGTTTCATTGAAAGACCATATTTTCCCCTGAAGTATTATACTCAGTTTAGGTGATTCTTGGTTTGAGTCCTAGTTCCTTTGACTTCTGGAATATCCTATTCCATGCCCTTCAATCCCTTAATGTAGAAGCTGCTAGATCTTGAGTTATCCTGATTGTATTTCCACAATACTGGAATTTTTTCTTTCTAGCTGCTTGCAATATTTTCTCCTTGACCTGGGAGCTCTGGAATTTGGCCACAATGTTCCTAGGAGTTTCTCTTTTTGGATCTCTTTCAGGTGGTGATCGATGGATTCCTTCAATACTTATTTTGCCTTCTGGTTGTAGAATGTCAGGGCAGTTTTCCTCGATAATTTCATGGAAGATGATATCTAGGCTCTTTTTTTGATCATGACTTTCAGGTAGTCCCATAATTTTTAAATTGTCTCTCCTGGATCTATTTTCCAGGTCAGTTGTTTTTTCCATGAGATATTTCACATTCTCTTCCATTTTTTCATTCTTTTGGTTTTGTTTTGTGATTTCTTGGTTTCTCGTAAAGTCATTAGACTCCATCTGTTCCATTCTAGTTTTGAGAGAACTATTCTCTTCAGTGAGCTTTTGAACCTCTTTTTCCATTTGGCTAATTCTGCTTTTGAAAGCATTCTTCTCCTCATTGGCTTTTTGAACCTCTTTTGCCAATTGAGTGAGCCTATTTTTCAAGGTGTTATTTTCTTCAGCATTTTTTTGGGTCTCCTTTACCAAGGTATTGACCCGTTTTTCATACTTTTCTTGCATCTCTCTCATTTCTCTTCCCAGTTTTTTCTCCACCTGTCTAACTTGCTTTTCAAAATCCTTTTTGAGCTCTTCCAAGGCTTGAGCCCATCCGACATCCCCCTGGGATGTCTGGGATACAGAGGCCCCGCTCTCCACGTCTTTCCCTGGTGGTAAGAATATTTCCTCGTCATCAGAATTGAAAGGCGGGAACATTTGCACCTGCTCAAAGAAGCTCTCTATAGTCTTATTTTTCTTCCCTTTTCTGGGCATTTTCCCAGTCAGTTACTTGACTTCTGAGATTCCTGTCCACCCCTGCCTAGATCCGCCCAGCTAGTGCTTGGGGTCTGAGATTCAAATGCTGCTTCCCAGTCTCAGGGCTATCCGCGGCGGGAGCGGCTGCTATTCAATGTGAGCTTAAGTTCTGGTGCTGGGGTGGGGGCAGGGCCACCTCCCAGGCTCAGTTCCCTCAGGGGCTTTATGCAGAGACCTTCAGTAATGGAGCGGGTGGGGGCAGGGCCATCTCCCAGGCTCAGTTCCCTCAGGTGGTTTATGCAGAGACCTTCAGTAATGAAGATCCTGCCTGCTTGGGGAGTCCCGGGCCGCTGCCGCTGCCTCTGCCTCTGCCCCTGCCTCTGCCTCCGCGGCTTCCTCCCAAGGGGGCCCGAGCCACAGGGACACCCTGCTCCCCTCTTGGACAGGCCAGACGTCTCTCTCACTGAGCTGTAGCGGCTGTGGGCAGAGGGACCTTCTTGGCCGCCGGAGATTCCATCCCTGAAGCCTGCTGGGATCTGCTCCTCTGGGGCTGCGGCCAGGGCAGCGCTGGGGTGGACTCTGCTTTCCGGGGCGCGACGGACCCTTGGGACTGCTCTCCAGGGCTCTCTGGAACAGAAATCTCTTCCACTGTGTTTCTGCACACCCTGCAGTGATCCAGAACTTGTGGGGAGCTCTTCTTACATTAAATCCATGGGCTGTGGGTTCGGAGCTAGCATACGTGAGTGTTTCTACTCCGCCATCTTGAATCCACCCCCCCCCGAGGCTTTTCAATAAAAGAAGATGGCCATGTAAGTAGAAAGAAGAAATACAAGTGAAGAAGTGGAGGCAGAATCGATGAGACTTTTCAACTGACTATTTGGAAGGTAAGGGAGACAAAAGAATTGTGAGTGCCTCTTAGACTGCCACTTTGGGAGAGTGGAAGTATAATGGTGCCCTTAACAAAAACAAGAAAGTTCAGAAGGAGCAGGGGAATTAAAGAGGGAAGGGTAGGAAATACAATGAGAGTTTTTTTTTTAGTATCTTGTATTTGAGACACCTATAGAACATTCAGCTGAAAATGTCCAATAGGCAGTTGATGATGGAGCTCGGAGAAAGACTAGGCTTATATATATAGATCTGGAAGCTGTCTGCACAAGATGACAGTTAAACTAATAAGAGGTAATTTAAAAAATCACCAACAGAGTAAAGAGACAGAAGCGGGGCCCAGTCCGGGTTCTGGGGTACATCTATAGTTATGGGATAGAATATGAATGATGACCTGAAAAAAGAGAATGAGAAGAAATGGCTGATGGGGTAGAAACAGAACCAAGACAGAATGTCTGGCACACAGTATGCATTTAATAAATGCTTGTTGACTGACAGTGTGATGATAACCCTATCCAGGAAGAGAGGTTGGCAAAAAGCGGCCAATGCTACAAGAGGCTATAAAGGAAGATAGCTGAGAAAAGGCAGTTCGAGTCAGCAATTAAGAGAGCAGCTTGGAGAGAGCAGATTCGGCTGAGGGATAAAGGCAGAAGCGAAATTAAGAAGGATTGTGAAGTTCACGAGAGGAGGAATGTGATGACACTCCTGCGAAGAAGCAGATAGAGAAGATGGACAATCACAGCTCAAGGGAGTGGCAGGCAGCTGAGGATTTCTTAACAACCAGAGGAGACTTGGGGTTTGGAGGCAGCAGGGCAAGAGCCAGTACAGAGAGAGATGGAAAATTACAAGTGAATGGGGACAACTGGAGCGGTGACCTGCTTGAGGGTACAAGAGTTGTCTCTGGGGAGGAGATGGGGCTGAGGCTTGTAAGCCATTGGTCTTTCTCAGTGGTTCGCTGAGTGCATTCCTAGGTTCAGTTGAATTCTTCCTTTCAGCCTCCTCTGTTCTTGGCTTGGTCCTAAGTGTATCCTCAGGTTGAAATTTCTTACAGCCACATGCCTCTCTGTGCAGTGATTTCATTCATTCATTTATTTATTGCACACTCATTTATTTATTTAATTTTGTTATTATTGTTATTATTTTATTTATTTAATTTGTGCAAATTTCTTTCCTACTGGCACTATGAACGCAGCTTACTCAGTTTCTCCAAGCTAAGTGTCTTCCATTTTACTGGTACATGAAGGTTATATTTTCTTTTTTATTCAGTTTTTATACAAAGTCCTCAACCTGCATTTTGGAACCTCTATAACTTCCTGTTTATTCCTGACCTGGTATCTCAGTCTCACCAGCCCACCTGGCTCAGCCATGAGCAACTGCCATAACGGATCACCAATATCCCACTCTCAGAGCAATGTTTACCCCCTCCCCCTTTACTTCCACAGCACTGCTCTTCCTAGGCTGCATTCATGCAAATCACTAGCATACCTGCTTTTTAACCATAGTTAATTTACTTGACGTTAGCCGGAATGAAAGCTGTCAAGTCCAAAATGGAACTCCCTAGAATGTCTCCTATATGTCATTAAGATATTTGGTTGTAGTTGTTCAGAAGTTTTCAGTTGTGTCTGACTCTCTGTGTCCCCATTTGGGGTTTTCAAAGACACTGGAGTGGTTTGCTACTTCCTTCTCCAGCTTATTTTACAGATGAGGAAACTGAGGCAAACAGGGTTAAGTGACTTGCCCAGGGTCACACAACTAGTAAGTATGTGAGGCCAGATTTGAACTGAGGAAGGTGAGTCTTCCTGACTCTAGGCCCAGCATTTTATCTACTGTGCCACCTAGCTGCCATTAAGAAAGAGCCAGCCATTAATGAAAATTAACATCATCTTAGAAATTGTAATATTTCATGAAAGTATATTAAAATTAATAATACCTCACATTTCTACAGTATTTAAAGGATCATAAAGATTGTTTTTTTAAAAAAAAAAACTTTCCTCACAGCAACCCTATAAAGCAGGAAGTACAAATATTTTTATTTATATTGACCCTATAAAGAAACCAACCCTTAAGGAATTTAAACTGATTTGCCCCGGGCTGCCAAGCTCACAAGGGTTAGAGTCAAAATTCAAATCCAATTTTTCTAATCCCAAGATCAGTGTTCTTTCCATTATGCTACACTGCTCTACTATCAATAGAAGTGTGGAGGTCTTCTTGGAGTCTTGAAAAAAGAAAGCTGGAGCGTAAGGATTTGTTGGTGTTTCTCTTTCGCTGTCCAAGGAAGTGGGTGCCCTGACGAACAGACACAAATATTCTGGTGTCTGTGGCAGGTAAATTAAAAAGAAAAAAAAACAAAAACGAAATGAAGAAAGCTGGTTCACTAGGCTATAAAAATTGTAAGAAAATTTCCATTACAGTTTCCCTTACAGTTCTAAACCTCCTTTACTCTAAAATTCAATGTTTATTAAATAACTTTTGGATTACTGATTAGACCACTCAGGTAACCCTGACACTGGGAAGGAGATGCCTTGGCAGACTCTGGTTTTTGCTGCAGATAAACTCACCGATATAAATTAAGTTCACATTCTGATTCATAAATCATAGACAAGTCATCAATTGAAATCAATTCCTCCAAACCAGATTACTCCTGGGTCGTCAGAATTTCGTGGTTTTTATAAGGTAGGGGTACGAGGAAATTATGATCCCTCTTCTATTAAGCTGAAGAAAGATTCATGAAGGTGGACAGGTAACAAGAGTTGCTTAAGTGATAACAACAGCTTACATCCAGCTCTAACAACAGGGCCTGGCACATAGAAGGTGCTTAATAAATGCTTGTTGACTTGACATGTGTGTTGTGCTTTCTGTTTACCAAGGATCTTGCATATATTTTCTAATCTGATGCTCACAACTATCCTGTGAGGTAGGTAGGAAACGTGTTGTCATCGTTCTGCAGGTGATTAGGAAACAAGTGGAGAGGAACTTGTTAAGTAACTTGACCATGGTTACACTGAAGGTAGGATGAGACAGGATTTAAACATAGGTCTCTTCTGGAACCCCAGACCGAATCTCTTTCTACTTATAACATTTGCGTCTGCTGAAGAAAGAAGATGCTGGCAAGTTGGGGCAATAAAGGATGTCCCAGGCACAGGACAGGTTTGGGAGAAATACTGGAGGTGGTATTAGGACTACCTGACAAGGTCAGAGATTTATTTCCTGGAAAAACCAAAGGGAAAACCAATGGGGCAGGAGAATACAAGGAAAACAAGGTAATTCTAGATGACATAGGGGAGGTCTTCAATGTTTTATATTCCTCATGGTGGCTGGATAACAGTAGAGTTTTGGAGAATTTCGTTTTCTGATTTAGTTTGAAACCAGTGTGTTTTCCTACCTGACTTCTCAGGTATGCTAGATTTTTTTTTTTTTTTAAGAATTCTCTCATTGTTCCACAGAGTGTCACCAGATATTTGATTATATCATGGGTTATCTGTTATGTCAGCCAGTTTCTGGGTAATCTGAATAATTCTTCCAAATCTATCACTAAAGGTAAACTAGATCTGTGAAAATATGTAAAAGATGGCATCTGATGGCATACCTGATGAAATTATAAAATGTAGAGGTGAATCACTGCACCAACAGGTGTAGGGTCTCTTTCTCAGTGTTTGGAACTGAGGTGGAATCATGGGTCTTCAGAGACACCATTCATTATCACCATCTATAAAAGCAAAGGTGAAAAATCTGACTGTGTTAACTGTTACTGCATGATAAGAGCTCTTGGTCACAAGGCCAAGGGTTTATTTTGTTTACTACATTGCTAATTATGTACATTCTAAATTTTAGAGTATAGTTAGACTCCCAACATATTGTATCATGCATTGCTATTGTCTGATGCCAGGCACTGGAAAAAACCTAAGGACTACCTTAAGAATGCTACAACAGATTCGGTTTTTAATAATGCTTCATTAATACACATTAAATAAGACATTTATATTCTAGAGCCTAGAAAGTTGGACAAATTAGCATTGATGAAAATTAACTGGATTCGTTTCCCATCACAATTGATAACATAATAAAGGATGTTATTGGTTTGAAGAGCGTTTCTGCTCTCAGGAAAAAGAATTATATTTAAGCAAGTTGTGGCCCTCCGTTACTGCATTTCAGATCACAAGATTACAGATTTAAAACCAAAAGGCCATTTACTCTAACTCTCATTGTACATCAGAAGAAACTGAGGCCTAGAGAAATTGAGCAATTTGTCAAGTTAATCAAGACATAAACATTTATTATGTGCCAAACACTGTGCTAGGAACTAAAGATCACACAGGTGTCGGAGATGGAGTTTGAACCCTTACTCTCAGATACCAACCCTAATACTTCCCCCACTGTACTAATATGTCTTGGAGCAATACAGATTGGAGGATGTGACCAGGCACAGCCTTATTTATGAAACTGTCACTGTTTCTTATGAGCTAATAACAAACAGGTTGGCAATAGGCAAAACCATAAGCAAGCAAAAATCACCAGCAGCATAAGACTTATATCTTTAACTACATTTAACCACCTCAATAATTACTCTGATCTAAGTACTTTGATTTTGCAGTGTTGAGTATGTTGCTGACCATCAACAAATAAAGGTATTCTCAAAACTACCGTGAGCCACATCCTATTGCAAGATGAGGAGTACTTATTAATTCCAGCACAACTTTCCAATTTTTGAAGAATGATTTTTTACTATGTAAATTCAATTGTGCTATTTGACTTTTAAAAATACATAAATGAAACCCACTCCCCCACCCCAAAAAGTATCAAACTAATGAAATTATCGTAATTTTTATACAAAGTTAGTATAATGGAAGTTATGTGATAACTCATAAACTTGTGCTTTGTACACACAATGGATAATGACAAAGTGATCCTACCTAGTCTCTCTCCTTGACAGAGTGGGATATTGGCTGGATGAAACTGCAGCCACTCTAAATCTCTAGTTTCAGCACATAAATAGCATTTTAAATTAATATTCACTCCTTTTTTTCCCCTCTACTAAACCTATCCAAAAATACTAGTATTCTCATCAGGAAAGAAATGAAAAAAGAAAACTACAAAACAATGTATGAATAATTTCTACACCACTTAAAAAAATCTCCTTTATTCTTTCTTCCAACTGAAAATCCAAAATTACAGTTAGAGTTCCCACATCATAACATTTTCCTTCTCTCTATCTACTATCAAGTAGTACGACAGACGATCTCCAAAGAAAAAAGCAACTACTACATCTGAATTGATTTATTTACCATAAGATCACAGATTTAAAGATTTAGGATGGTAAGGCATATTTACTTCTTAGAATTTTCTTTTTCTTTTAATATATGATCCAAAGTGGATAACTTTTCTACCTAACATGTATAACCACATTGAAAGTCTATAAGTACATACTGTAGAATGTGGTTAATTCCTATTATAATCACAATTTCTGGATTAGTAAAGGAAAACTCACAGCTGTGAAACGCATAATTTGACAAGATGACCCTTGTTCATTTACAGAATTGATTATGAAAGGGCTAAGTATCTAGGATAACGTTGGTGAATTATCTGAACTCCAGTTTGACTTCCTTTTCCCTCTATTTTATTAATTTTGTTTTTCATTAGCATTTATATTACAGAATGGTAAGTCTAGGAGAAGGAAGGTAAAACTCAGTCAATTTTGCTGCTTACTAGTAGCTCTGGCAAAAGTGCTAGTGAAGACAATTGGAAGGACTGGGGAATACTGAGTTCATTACTCTGTACTTTCTGCACTAACTTTCAACTATGGATAATTAGAGGTTGTCTATATTTTAATACAAAAGAGAAAGCTGAAGAATCGATCATTGGTTAAATGAGGCATGGCACCTTCCTTACACACAGAAGTACTTTGTAAATGTTTGCTGAATTGAACTAAAGTGAATTGAGACCATGGCATGAATTCCA
Organism: Bettongia penicillata ogilbyi; assembly: GCA_023548195.1. Lineage (NCBI taxonomy): Eukaryota > Metazoa > Chordata > Mammalia > Diprotodontia > Potoroidae > Bettongia > Bettongia penicillata. The sequence continues at coordinate 4,294,876 of JAJHZJ010000119.1, forward strand.
GCCACTAATAACAAAAGATACATTCTGAGCAACACAGTGGCATTTAAAACAAATCGAGTGTGCGTATAGAGAGCTAGTGTCATAACACAACGTTATGTGAGGGTGGTGATGTAAGTAATTTTTATCTCAATTTTATAGATTATGGAGACATGAAGAGTCTTGCCTGATCTAAAAAATTTCAGAGCCGGGATTCTAATCCAGGACCTCTGACTTTCAAGAGTAGTGGAGTGCTCTTTCTACTTATTCTATCACACTGCCATTGTGGTGTCAGCAAAGCAGAGTGAAAAATCCTCTGTAGTAGGTAGGAGCCAAGCAACCTCATTTCTAGCCCAGCCAGAAGCTGTCAGCTCTGTGTGATCACAGGCAAGTTGCTAAATTAAATTTTACTTTCTCTTATCTACAAAATGGAGGAGTTGGACTGGAGTCTGATAATCTCCTCCAGCTCTGAAATTATATGGCTCTCTCTATAAAATGTATAAAGGAAAGAAAGGCTAGTTATACTTTGTCTCTCTTTGTCCCCATCCGCCCAGATGACTGTTTTACGCAGCAACCAAGCTGGACTAGGCAGATGGAACCATTTAATGACCAGCATGGGGAATTATATCACCCAATCTTCATCACCACTTTTTTCCTCTCTGAGGCAGATGTGCATATTCTCCACTGGTTGCTTTTTTTTTTTTTTTTTTATTTCACCACTCATGATTCAGTTAATTTTATTTTAGACAGTCTCTCATGAGAACATATTTAACTCTCTTTCTCTATTACAGTTCAATAAAAATTCTGGCTACCCTTACCCTCTTTTTTTTTTTCATTTGTGAGTCCTCTACCCCCACCCCTGCCAGGATTCTAATCATAGCTGTTAAGTATGAATAACGATATTAAAATATGCATATCAAGAAAAAGAAGACTATAATGTTTGAAACGAAATTAGACATAAAGAACCAAATATCCAAAGCCCAGGAAAGCATCAAAAAGTCTCTTTCAGAGTTTCCGCAAAAATCTTTATCTACCTGCTTATCTTTCTCTCATTAAATCTACTTCTCCTTATATACTGTCACTCAAGATAAACTTTTACATTTAATATTGCTTTTTGCTTTGTTTCATTACTGTCCTTGCAATATATTTTCTAATATTTTTCATTGCAAATCTACAGTGATTTATTTAGCCTGTGAACTAAATAATTTTTGTGAAGTCAGCTCCCAATAGACTAGGTGGACTCAGTGTGGAAGATTGTGGGAGGAGGTTAAGTCTCTTAGGGTGGGATGGGCAGGAATAGATGAGTTGTGTGATCTGCATCACTGGAAGGAGTATGTACACATCAAAAAAATCACAGAGTAGGTAAGATGGAAGTAACCAGATCTCAAAGTTGGTGAGCCTCCTTAGGTGAACCATGGAACTCTTTATCATATTCTAAGTTATAGTATAATACAGTTAATAAATTAATTGCACCTTAAAAATCCAAATCTTAACATTACTCTGCTGTTACTATTAGCTAGGGAATATAATAAAACTCCAAGTATTTTTAGAGGTAAATTGTAAAACATGAGGATTGCCAAAATGAGAATTAAGGTTTGAGTTAGTTATTATAAACATCATGAGCGTCTCTGCAGTAAATGAAAAATCCCTTTTCATGGGTTTGAATTTAAGCACACGGACTTACAAAGTATTTTTATATTAATTACACATGTATGTGTTTATGTATACCTATTTTTTTATAAAAAGAGACAGCATAATTGTGTACAACTTGGATAAAAGGGGAAATATAAGTAACTTTCCATCTATGTTTTTAAATGCAGGATTTATAGTAAATGAATATTTAAAGTAAATTGAGCCAAGCATTCCTGATACATTACAATGCAAATGAAAACAACTGAATCTACTAAGATCAGAAAAAGAATTTCTTAGATATTTTGCAGTCTAAAAAACTTGGCCAAACTATTGTTCAATATGCACACAGTTTGTGTCTTTATGCTCAGATGTTGTTGAAACAGCAGACTTAAAAGAAATAATGTCAATGAATCCTACCAAGCACTATACATGACCTCTGGGGTAATTAGCAATCATTCAAAAGCAACAAGACTAAAATGTTCTATTCTTTATTACTGTCAGCTCTTATCTTGATCAGCATTTTAATAAAGATGGTTCGTTTCTAAGACAGTTTCATGAATCAGTCATAATTACATTCTGACATGCAGTGAATAGTAAAGCAAAACTAAATATCACTTCATCAACCTTTCTAACCTTTATGCAAGTATTAACTGTAAATAATTTTTACACAATCCTACAACAGAAAATCTGCATATTTCTTAGCTTTGTACATACTTTACCCCAAATGAATTTCCTGTGACCTATACCTGAAAAACACAATCAGCCATAATTATTCAGTCTTGTGAGATGTTCAGGTGTTGCCTTTCAGAGTTCAAATCAACTTCAAATACAAAAGGCTACTTTATTCTGCCTAATGGCAAAATATGCAAAATGGGTTAACTAGCCAAAACCATTTCAGAGCACAGTGGCTTAAAAGAAATCGTTGACTGTTTTAACTTTAATAATAAAAAAGGCACAAAACATTTCCCCCCCACTGAAACCATCACAACAAAAAATATGCTGAAGCCATGCTCAATAAAAAATAGATTAATATGTTACTCATTAAGAAATGCACAGTTCATAACAAATGCACATAATCTGATGACTAAAATATATTAAAAGCAGCAGAAAAATCTAAATACTTAAGAAATGGGAGAAGAATTTGAAGTATAATTTCGAGATGTCTAATGGAAAACTTTTCAAATCTTTTATCAAATAAAACTTGGATACATGATGCTGCTATTGGGTATAATGTGGCAGCTGTTAAGGATGACACATCACTTTTCTTAGAGCTTTGAAATTCTAAATTCCATTTTTCTATAAAATTAAATTAACATTTCAGATACTATAACATGAAGAGAATTTAACCACCAGACATAACAGATCCTATATCTCAACTGATGCTGATTTATACTTCAGAGAAATAAATAACAAATAACATGCTTTCTCAACAATAACCTTTTTCATCTCAAAAGAGGGCAAAAAAAAATAATAAATGGTCTGGGGTAATGGTGACTGCATTAGAAAGATTCACAGTTCTCTATCTTTTTTCTCGACAGTTCCTTGCACATAGTAGGTATTCAATAAATGCTTAATGGAACGGAATTGAATGGAAATAAAACTGCTAAAGTCTAGAAAGTGCTCCCATTGTGTACTATTACTAAGCTTTCATTCCTTGGGCATAGATAAGTAGACCAAAACTTTTTCATACTAAGTCCTCACTTAACATTTTATTTCATCTAATTTTTAAAAAGTTCTAGTCAAAGAAATATCAATCAATGTTTCCAATGTAATTTATCGCTCTTATGTTATTTTTAAAGAACAAAAATATTCCCCACAGAGATTAAAGAGGTTTATACAGAAATGCAAATGAACATAGCAAGCAACATTTCCATACTGCATTAAAGCACACAAATTTATAAATCTCATCCATGAATAGCTTTGTGTTTAAATTGACCATTTCTGTTTCTTTCCTGAAGGTTACTCTATGCTCTTAATGGAGGTGAAAGCAGGGAAGGGGAAAGAAGTGTTGATTTAAGAAAACAGACTTCCCAGAATTTTAAAAAAAAATGTGATTAAGATTTAAACAAAGGCTAAAGATGGCTTACTTTTAGATGAGGTCCACTACCTCATTACCAACAAGCGAAAACTTGTGATGCATTTTGTTTCAAGAGACTCCCAAAGTCCTTGCTGTAAAGCAGACTGGGGGGTGCAGAGTCCATTCACTCTTTCTGTATCACGACCATTATGTAAGAAACATAAAACACTGCCTTTATGCGGCCAAGACACAATGACTCTTCCTACTTCAAAGCATTTTTGCCACTAGGGTTTTTTCTTCAAAATTTATTCAAGCTAAGGGCAGAGAGACAACAATTCTTACACGCTAATTACGCCTAATTATCTATTCCCTTTTTTGACCAACTTCGGCCAGTGTTATTTGCCATCGGGGTTTCTCACAGCCTCCCTTTGCCCTGTCCACCCAGCCCAACAGAAAAGTCTTTGAAGAAAACAGTTGTGGCTTTTTAGAATTTTCACAATATAGAGTTCGAGCAAATGAAATAATCATTCTATTAGTTTTGACACATTTATGTGCTAAATATGAAGACTTCTTGGTTAATTTAGCAAATTCCTCACAGCTCTTCATGGTTAGAATCACTGGTAACACCCTCTCTTATAGGAGCTTCTCCTCATGCTTTCTTTTCATGATCTAAATGAAATGTTTATTGGATTAAAGTTCTTCTCTGCAGACCTCCATGGTGGCCTGTGACAAAGAGCTTAAAAGCTTTATTAATTGGCTTGAGCTTTCAGGGAGGGGAAAGAGAGGACCTTATTTCACATGACATCACAAGGAAAGAAAACTGCCACGTGTAATTAAACTAATTTATCCTGCTATCCAAAGAACCAATTCCTATATATCCTCAATATACTTCCATTAAATCATTTTTGTAATCCAAGAAGTGATTCCCTGTAACTTAACTGAAAAGAGTTATTTATGATCTAAAAGGAAAGAAACTTGAGCCCCAAGTAACATACACCAAGAAATATGGTCTGTGATACTGCATTAAACAAATTATATACGATTTTAAAATAGTTCATAGTAATGGGGGAGGGGGATGCTTGCTGAAAGGTTAGCTATTTTATATAATATAGGTAATGAAAAGATTATAAGTATACCCTCTTATCCAAAATAAGAATTAACTTGGTAGGCTTTGAATCATACAAGATCTAGCTATTTTCACATCTTGTGATACATGGGCAGATACATGAGGAATATATTACAATAAGTAAAATAGTTATTTTTCCTAAGATAACTATATCATATGCTATTATAAGATTAAGTTCAAAGAACCCAGTGCAAAAATCATTTTAAAACACTTCATGTATTATAAAAAATTACTAATAATCTTACATGAAATCACTTAGCTTCTCTATATTATCTTCTACAAATCACATTAACTTGTTTAACTAAAACTGTTTATAATTGCAGTAATTCAAATAATTATTTTCATGTATTGAAACATTATTCCCCAAAACAACAATCCTTTTTGATTTTGCAGTTTACTCTGATACTTTAATTTTTTTATTTCTTTTCATGAAAAAGCATCTTCTAGGTGAAGACATCATACATGCAAAGGGTTAATCCCAGCAGCTGACTCAGGTGACAGGGAGCTCCCCAGAGGTCAGAGAGACTGACAATGGCCTCAAACACTGGTTTTGATTATCTAGCATCATGAAAGCTTTGGTGCTATCTTAGGGTTATAATGAACAAACTGACAAATCAATTTCACCAGTGAAATGAAAAAAAATGGCAAATATCAGCTTAGCAAGTCAACAAATGCTAATGCAGGTGGCTGGACAAAAGCTGAACAATAAAACATTTCAACTGAGAACTAGAGGCAGATTTTCTGTAGCTTCTAACTGTAGGTTATTCCAGGGTATCATTCTCACCAAATTTATGTTCAAGCAGTTAAGATTCCTTTTAGAAGACTCCTTAGAAAACTATCACCAATAAACATTTGATTAGAAATAATAAAGGTCACTCAGAAGAAATAACGTCATTACACGAAAATTAGACAACCAGACGGTAAACCAAGTCAGAATGTTTTCCAATCAAAAACTATTTAAAACTAGGACTGCTAGATTTTTTTCTTCAAAAAAAAAAAAAGAAATAAAATTTGCAATAATAAATGCTAGAGTCTTATTTTCTCTGATTTGTAGATTTAATTCAAATTAATGTAAAAAACGAACATTTGAGAATGTGAGATTGGCTATTTTTGATATTATTTTATAGCAATAATATCAATGATCTCTAACCAACCAACCCATTAAACAGTTAAAATAAGTACTGAGTTTTAAAGTATATATTCTGCGTAAGAAACTTAGGATAGATAACATATTTGGCAGTGCTAAAGTACACGGACATAACAACAAATTTAAAATTACTGATAAACACACCATCACATAAAGACATTATATACATTCCAGAGGGCAAAAAACTCCACAAAAAAAACCACAAAACAAACCAAAAAACACCATGTTTCAGAGTTTCTACCCTATATAAAGCTGTACACCTATGGATTAAGAAAGTCTCAGTGAAAACAAAAATGAAATTTAGGTTGAGAGATTTTCTTTAAAAAAAAAAAGACTAAGAAGAATATAAGTAAGTACCAATGTGACTATAAAAGTTTTTAACAGAAAGAATCAAATTGAATGCTTCAAGTGGAAAACAGGTCTTTCTCTCTATCTGGGATTTAAAGGGGCTTCTGAATTCACAATGCAACCCCAATACATTAGAAAAAGATAAATTTTTGTGGACCAAACAGATCTTCATCCCAATTTAAAACAGGACCTATCTGGAATATCTGAGATTGCAGAAATATGATAACTGGTTGAAACAATTACCAAATTCAATTAACAATTCAATTACCAAAGAATGGCAATAATACCAGGTAGTCCAGTTGAAATTCACACAAGAAAAAAAATTCACTCTTTTTCATAAAAATGTCATTTGGCCCCTCTTTCAACTATGGAAATTCTAATTAATGTTTACAATGCAATCAGATTCTGTTCAATGGTGCTTATACTGTGGAAGCACTTTTAAAGTAGTTTCATGTTTTAAAAATGTATGAAAATGAAAGCACCTTTCCAAAGGCAGCTAATCATAATTAGATTGATGTATTTCTAAAGGTACTGAAGCCTTTTATATTTATACTTGGACCATTTTCTCCTTTATAACTCACTAAGCTTCCTCTCTTCTATCAGTGAAATTGCTCTTGAAATTCCACCTTCTTCATGATCTTCCCACATAAACTGTTCTGATATATGATTTCCATTGTAAAAAAAATTAACTGCTTCTACAAAAATATTTTATTGATGTATGTAGCCTGTTTAGAAAGCTGTACATTTGTCTGTGTGCCTTTGGGTATATTTGTAGACATTGCCATTGTCCATTATAAACTACTGGAGTGCAGACTGGGTCGATTTAGCTAAACTTTACAAGTGTCTTTAATAGTGTCTATGGTGGGCAGAATATCCTGTAAGAGTCAGGATTCTAACTTAGGTCTGTTGAGGACAAGTCCATCTCTTTAATGTACTGTTCTGCTTTCCCAACAATGTAAAAAGTCTTGTTGGTTCTGCCTCCAGAACACTCTTTACATCAGTCAGTCCCACTTTTTCAATTTATACTACAATCTCTTTGATTCAGGCCCTCATCCCTGTTTGTCTGGACTTCTGAAACTCCTTCTTTTTAAAGTTCAATTTCATTTTAGTTTCAAATTCTGTCCCTCCTACCTTCCCCTCTTCCACCAATTGAGAAAAGCAAGAAAAACAAAATCCATTACAAGTGTCTATAGTCAGGCAAAACAAATTCCTGTATAACTGTGTCAAGAGGAAAAGAAAAGGAAGGAAGTAAAGAAAGAAGAGAGGAAAGAAGGAAGGAAGAAAAGGTGCTTTCATCTGCATTAAGTTTGTCTCTGACTGGAGGTTAGTAGCATGTTTCATCATGAGTCCTTTGGAACTGTGGTTGATCATTGGGTTGACCAGAGTTCCTAAGTCTTCAGTCATTTATTTTTATCGGTGTTATTGTATAAATTATTCTGTTTCTGAACCCTTTACTTTGCATCAGTTCATACAAGTCTACCCAGGTCTCTCTGACCCTCCCCCTTCGTCATTTCTAGCAGCACAATAGTATTACATCACCTTCACATATATAACTTGTTCAGCCAGTCCCCAGTTGATGAGTACCCCCTGGAATAAAATACAAACTCCCCCAGTTCAGCAACTGAAGCTCTTCACAATTTGGCTCTGACTTATCTTTTCAGGCTTATTGCCCGTTGCTCCCTATCATATACTTTTATGTTTCAACCAAACTGACTAAAATTGTTACCCTTTGCACAAGGTATTCCATATCCCATCTCCAGACCTTTTCAGTGGCCTTCACCACATCAAACAGACTCTGTCATCACCTCTTTCTCAAAGAACCCCTGACTTCTTTCAAGGCAATTCAAGTGCCATTTTCTACCTGAAGTCTATGTTGATTGATCCCTCAGCTGTTAGTTTCCTCTCCCTTTTCCAAAACAACTTTTCATTTACTTTGTATATGTCTTATATTTAATTGTCCACATACACGTTGCCCCCAAAGGTAATAAAATCTCCCGGAAGACAAGGCCTGTTTTGTTTTTATCTTTGTTCCTCTAGCACAGTGCCAGGAACATCCCCATTTGCCTAATAAATGCTTGCTGAATGAGAACGGTGCTTTAATTTCATAAAACATGAGATTGTTACGAACAGATAACAATCTAACCAGATACGAGCAATGGGATTTACGTTTCCTTCTTTCCATGCAGGTAGAAGCTTCAGAAGGATGGTTGCTAAGACAGATATGAGTTTTATATTTGGGTCAAAAGTTAGTAGGAAGAAGATTGAGCACTGAGCAGAAGTGACAACAGTGAGATGGGTCACAATCTGCTGGTTCTCCTAACGCTCTGTCTCCTAGGATGGCTCTTCTTTCATTCCTTTCATGCAGTATGGTGCCTTGGCAAGAACACTGGTCTGAGTCAGAAGATCTGTGTTTACATCATGATGCTGCTACTTATTAATTTTGTGACTGTAGGCAAGTCACTCATGTCTTTGAACTCCCTTTCGCTATTTGTAAAATGGGGTTAATAATATTTATGATGATAGCACTTTGTAAACTTAATCAGCCAACAAACATTTAGTAAGTGCTTACTAAGTGCTAAGCACTGGGCCGAACATTGGCCAGGAAGACCAAGAAAGAACAAAACCAGGAGTTTATTACTTCCTAACTGAGGAGACAATAAATAGGTCCACGTAAGTGTAGATGGACGATAACCTAGAGGGAAAGGAACCAGTAACTGCAGGGCCAGTGAAAGGTAGGCTTTAAGGAAAGGCGGAGAAGCTACTACAGCTCAGTAATACTCCAAGATGATCCTTACCACGTAGCATTCAAACCGCTTCCTTCCATCCTCCTTTCCAAGTCCAAGCTGAACCTGAAGAAATCCTGAAGTAAACCACTATCTAACAGTAAAGCTTCTATGATTATTATACACCAGGGTTCCTTTGTGGTCCACTTCTCTTTCTTCCATACTCTCTTTTGGTGAACTTATTCATTTCTAGGGCTTCATCCATCACCTTTTACAAGTATGTTTCTCACATCTTTATCTCCAGACACATCTCTCCTAAGCTACAGACACACAGTTTCAACGAGTTTCCCAGACAGTTCCACTAGATATTCTGTTTTTATTTCATATCCAACAAGTTTACAACTGAACTCATTTCTGTGCCTCAGTTCCTTCATCTATAGAATGGGAATAATAAAGGTTGCACTACTTCCTGTATCAGCACTACATTAACAGGAGCTACTGTTATCACTGTTTCATTCCACCCTCAAACTCAAACTATCCATCCTTTCCTTCTTAAGTTCCTTTTGATTGATGATGGTCCACTCATATCCTTTAACTGTAGGCATACCCCCTAAGTTCTGTCTTGATCTCTCTCCTCTTTCTCCCTCCCTTTCTTTCCTCTGCTATTCTCTTCTCTCTCCTTTCTTGTTATCCCTCCTCCTCTTCTCCCACCTCCTTTCCTCTCCTCTCTCTCCCCTCTCTCTTTCTCCCCCTTCCTTTCTCCACTCTTCTACTTCCTATCCTTATCAGCTCATGTAAGTTTGATTATCATTTCAATATGTATATCTCCCAGATCTATATTTCCAGCCTACTATTTCTTCAGAGCTCTAGTCCAGCATCCCCAAATGCTTGTTGAACGTTTTTTTATTTTTTTAATTTATTTATTTATTTAACTTTTACTTTCATTTTCACAAAATTTTGGGTTCCAAATTTTCTTCCCTTTTATCCCCTCCCCCACCCCAATACCCCAAGCAATCTAATTTTCCCTATCTCCAATCTGCCCTCTCTTCTGTCATTCCTCCCTTCTCTTGTCTCCATCTTCTCTTTTCTCCTGTAGGGCCAGATGACTTTCTATTCCTCATTAACTGTATGTCTTCTTTCCTAGTAGCAACAGCAATACTATACAGTTGTTCCTAAAACTTTGAGTTCCAAATTCTCCCCATCCCTCCCTCCCCACCCATTCCCTTTGGGAAGGCAGGCAATTCCATACTGGTCATTTCTGTGTAGTTTTGCAAAAGACTTCCCTGATAGTCGCGTTGTGTAAGACTAACTGAATTACCCTCCATCCTATCCTGCACCTCATTGTTTCTCTTCTGTCTTTTGATCCTGTCCCTCCCCAAGTGTTGACTTCAAATTGCTCCCTCCTCCCTTTACCCTCCCTTCCATCATCCCCCCCTTGCTTATCTCCTTCTCCCCCACTTTCCTATACTGTAAGCTAGGTTTTCATACCAAAATGAGTGTGCATTTTATTCCTTCCTTTAGTCAAATGTGATGAGGGTAAACTTCTTGTTTCTTTTTTTCTCTCAGCTCTCCTCTTTTTCCCTCCACTAAAAAGTCTCCTACTTGCCTCTTAAATGACATATAATTACCCCATTCCATTTCACCCTCTTTCCTCCCACTACATTTCTCTCTCACCATTTACCTTAATTTCTTTTAAGATATGGTCCCATCCTATTCAATTCACTCTGTGCTCTCTGTCTCTGTATGTGTGTGCATGTGTGTATGTGTATGTGCATGCATGCATGTACATGTGTGTGTATGGACCCACCAACTACCCAGATATTGAAAAGTTTTAAAAGTTACAAATATTGTCTTTCCATGTAGGAATGTAAACAGTTCACTTCTGGTAAGTCCCTTAAGACTTCTCTTTGCTGTTTACTTTTCCATGCTTCTTCTCATTCTTGTGTTTGAAAGTCAAATTTTCTTTTCAGCTCTGGTCTTTTCATCAAGAATGATTGAAAGTCCTCTGTTTCATTGAAAGACCATATTTTCCCCTGAAGTATTATACTCAGTTTAGCTGGGTAGGTGATTCTTGGTTTGAGTCCTAGTTCCTTTGACTTCTGGAATATCCTATTCCACGCCCTTTGATCCCTTAATGCAGAAGCTGCTAGATCTTGAGTTATCCTGATTGTATTTCCACAATACTGGAATTGTTTCTTTCTAGCTGCTTGTAAGATTTTCTCCTTGACCTGGGAGTTCTGGAATTTGGCCACAATGTTCCTAGGAGTTTCTCTTTTTGGATCTTTTTCAGGTGATCGATGGATTCTATCAATGCTTATTTTGCCCTCTGGTTGTAGAATTTCAGGGCAGTTTTCCTCGATAATTTCATGGAAGATGATATCTAGGTTCTTTTTTTGATCATGACTTTCAGGTAGTCCCATAATTTTTAAATTGTCTCTCCTGGATCTATTTTCCAGGTCAGTTGTTTTTCCCATGAGATATTTCACATTCTCTTCCATTTTTTCATTCTTTTGGTTTTGTTTTGTGATTTCTTGGTTTCTCGTAAAGTCATTAGACTCCATCTGTTCCATTCTAGTTTTGAGAGAACTATTCTCTTCAGTGAGCTTTTGAACCTCTTTTTCCATTTGGCTAATTCTGCTTTTGAAAGCATTCTTCTCCTCATTGGCTTTTTGAACCTCTTTTGCCAATTGAGTGAGCCTATTTTTCAAGGTGTTATTTTCTTCAGCATTTTTTTGGGTCTCCTTTACCAAGGTATTGACCCGTTTTTCATACTTTTCTTGCATCTCTCTCATTTCTCTTCCCAGTTTTTCCTCCACCTGTCTAACTTGCTTTTCAAAATCCTTTTTGAGCTCTTCCAAGGCCTGAGCGCACCCAACATCCCCCTGGGATGTCTGGGGTACCGAGGCCCCGCCCTCCACGTCTTTCCCCAATGGCGAGAATACGTCCTAGTCATCAGATCCAAAAGTCGGGATCATTTGCATCTGTTCAAAAAAACTCTCTATAGTCTTATTTTTCTTTCCTTTTCTAGGCATTTTCCCAGCCAGTTACTTGACTTCTGAGATTCCTGTCCACCCCTGCCTAGATCCGCCCAGCTAGTGCTTGGGGTCTGAGATTCAAATGGGCTTTCTGCACTGCCTGCCCGCCTGCTGATCAATGTGAGCTTAAGTTCTGGTGCTGGGGTGGGGGCAGGGCCGCCTCCCAGCCTCAGCTCCCTCAGGGGCTTTATGCAGAGACCTTCATGAATGGAGCGGGGTGGGGCAAGGCCGTCTCCCAGGCTCAGCTCCCTCAGGTTGTTTATGCAGAGACTTTCAGTAATGAAGATCCTGCCTGCTGCTGGGGGAGTCCCGGGCCACAGCCACTGCTGCCTCCGCCACCGCCCCCGCCTCTGCCTCCATGCTTCCTGCCCCTGCCTCTGCCGCCGCCGCTTCCTCCCGAGGGGGTCCGAGTCACGGAGACACTCCGCTCCCCTCCTCCAGCCAGCCGTCTCTCTCACTGACCTGTAGCTTCTGTGGGCGGAGGGACTTTCCCGGCTGCCGGAGCTTCCGTTCCTGAAGCCTGCTCGGGTCAGCTTCTTTGGGGCCGCGGCCAGGGCAACGCTGGGGTGGGGTCTGCTTTCCGGGGCGCGACGGACCCTGGGGACGGCTCTCCAGGGCTCTCTGGAACGGAAATCTCTTCCACTCTGTTTCTGCACACCCTGCAGTGATCCAGAACTTATGGGGATCTCTTTTTACATTAATTCTATGGGCTGTGGGTTTGGAGCTTGTAAACGTGCGCCTTTCTACTCCGCCATCTTGACTCCGCCCCCTTGTTGAACATTTTTAACCAGATTTCCCATAGACATTTCATTATGTCTAAAACCAAACTCATTATCTCTCTACTCCCTGCCAAAAAGAAACATTCCTCTTCCAAAATTCCCTATTTCTATCAAGGGTGCTACCACTTTTCCAGCTACTCTGGTGATTCTCAATTCCTTCCCTCCCTCCAATCACTTGTCAAACAGTCTTTTTCATCTCTTCCCTCTCTCTATTCACATGACCAGCACCCTCAACAGGCCCCTATCACCTCATCTGGGCTTCCGCAATAGTCTCCTGTCTTTCTTCCCTTCCAGTCCCTTCTCCATACAGCTGCCAAAGTGATGTTCCAAGGGTCTAACCATGTCACTTTTCTACCTAATAAACTCGATCGGTCCTTATTTCTTCTAGGATCAAATATAGACTACATAATCTTTTCGAAAAGGTTGGGCTGGCTATCCAAATGGACTGTGAAAAGGAGCAATGTTCCCCCTCCTCCAACTAGAGGTCTTCAAATAAAATGCTAAAGGACCACTAGTCAGTTATGTGGTAGAGTAGATTCTTGTTCAAAGGATAATACATTTTGGCAGGAAGGCACCTTAGAGACCAACTAGTGCAAGGTTCTTAATCTTTTTTGTATGCTGAAACTCGTCTCAGAATAAAATTTTAAACGAATAAAATACATACAATTGTAAAGGAAACCATTTCTAGTAAAATGGTTATCAAAATATTTAAAAAAAAAATGGTAACAGATGCCAAGTGATTTGGCCTGGGTAGCAGAACAAGACTCAAAACTACGTCCTCTGCCTCCCAATGCAGCAGCATTCTAATGTACCACATAAAAGTGTCAAAGGTCCCTTCCAACTCTGCTATTCTGTGCTTCTGTGCCTTTTAGTATCCCTGGCAATTCTTTATAAGTTGCACAGTAGGACTCAGTCTACGATGGCAGAAGGAGTTTCCCTCACTGGGATTTCCCTAAGTCAATGACATTACAGATCCAATCCAAACAAACAAAAATCAGAGATAAGGAGAGGCAAAGGGAAGAGAGAGGTTCAAGAGAGGATAGAGTTGAAAATGAGTCACCAACAAAACAAACCAAATACAGAAAGCTGATTATAAAGGCAGGTGAGTAAAAGAATAGAAACAAAAGGTGAGACCTAGGAACCAGAGTCTGGGCTGGCTGAAACATCACCCAGACCATGCCAATTTGGGATTATGAGTGTTTATCTCATTCCTCTCCTTTTCTCATCTTTTTTTTTCTTTGTAAAGAGCATGCAAAGAACAAAGAGAAGAAATACTATACTAAGGCATGAAAGAAGGAAATACATAGCCAACAACGACAACTCTGAATGTGAGTGGGATGAACTGATCCACAATGAATGAATGAATGACAAAGTGCTTTCGATGTGCAGGGCAGCACCATGCTAGGCAAAGGAAATACAAATGCAGAAGGAAGACGTTTCTGTACTCATGGAGATTATATTATAATGGGGAAACTGACCTATACAGGGCAATGATGGCAAGGGAAGGAGTTTGAATGTGGGGAATTTAATAAAGGGGGAAAAAGTTACAAGAATGGATTAGAAAACAGAATATGGTAGGGTGTTTACAGGAAAAACATTTAAAACAAATTCATACAGTTAAAGGATGGGTAAAAGAAAAGCAGAGGTGTAATTATGGTCCTGAATAATTAAAGTCTAAAAGTGAATATGGTTTAAAAAGGTGAACAAGGAAATAACATCATGCTTAAGGGCACTGTAGATAATGAAATTATATCAATTATTCTTATTGTTATTATTAAATACATAGGTATCAAATGGCAAAACATCTAAATATTTCAGGGGAACACCAATAAAACCACAGAGACAAAACAGGCAGTAAAGTAACAATTGTTAGAGACTTCAAAGTGTCCCTTTCAGACCTAGACTAGTCTAATGAAAAAGATAAACAACAAGGAAGGACCTAAATAGAATTTTTAAAATGTTAAGTAATTCTATAATTGATTACTGAATGGGAGTAAACATATTTCTCAGTTTTATATGGCACCTTTAAAAAACAATCATGTGCTAGCACATAAGAAACTTATAAACAAATGCAGATCGTGTATATTAAATATGATATTTACTAACCCCTACACTAAATTAATACTCAGTAAACGGAATTTGAAAAAAAGATCCAGACTTAAACGGTGACTTCTTACACAACATCACTCCCTTCCACGCCCTCTATGGTCTACCCATGCTGGCCTACTTACTACTTCTCACACATGTCACTCCATCCCCTAGTTCAATGCTTTTTCACTGACTCTCTCCAAAGCCTTTCAGAATCCTTGGCTTTCTTCAAGTCGAAGCAAAATATCACCTTCTGTAGGAGGCCTTTCCCTGTGTCCCCAGATACTAATGCTTTCTCTCTGATGTAACTTTGTCAGTATTTTGTATAACAGAAGTATTAGAATATAGCAGTAGCAGCAGTATAGATATGTGTGTATACATACATGCATGTATACACACACATATGTATGTGTGAGCGTGAATATAAACTTCTTGAGGGTAGGGACTGCTTTTCACTTTATCTTTGTATCTCCAGCACTTAACACAGTACTGGGCATACAATAAGCACTTAATAAACGCTTATTGATTGGCCAAATAATGTAATACTAAAGAAAGTGTGGGTCAAAGAACAAATTGCAAAAATTGTAAATAATTTTATCAAAGAAAATTGTCAATAATTTTATCAAAGAAAATTGTCAATAATTTTATCAAAGAAAATTGTCACATTGAAACAATATAACTTTTTGGATGCAGCCAAAGCAATCCTTAGGAGAATATTTATGTCTCTAAAGACTTTCATCAACAAATGAGAGAAAAAAAATGGATTAGTGAATTAAGCATGCAACTTTAAAAAAAAAATTTAAAACCACAAATTGAAAATAGAAGTTCTGAAAGATTAACTGCAAACAAAATTGAAAACAAAATTCTATTGATTTGATAAGTAAAACAAGGACCTCATTTCTGGAAAAAAAAAGGTAAAAGAAAATAGAAAGAAAAATCATTAGCCAATTTGATCCAAAAGAGAGGGGAAAGCCAAATTACCAAAATAAAAAATAAAAAAAGGTGAATCTGTAATAGATGAAAAGGAAATAAAGAACATTGTTAGAAACTTTCTTACCCAATTATTTGCCAACAAAACCAAAAATTTAAATATGATAGATGAATATTTGTTAAAATATAAAATGCCCTAATTAACAGAACAAGAAATAGAAAATGTAAACAACCCAATCTCTGAAAAAAAAAGTCAACAAGCCATACATGAACTCCCAAGGAGGGGAAAAGTGCCATATGAGCTTGCAAGTGAATTCTATCAAACATTTAAAAAAAATTAACTGTAATATTATAGAAATTGTTTGCAAAAAGAGATACCATTTTACCAAATTTTTTAATGAGACAAACAGCTTAGTGATATGCAAACCAGGGGGGAATAAAAGAGAAAGAAAACTGTAGATGAGAGAGAAAGAAAATTTTAGACGAATAGCTCTGATGAACATTGAGATTAAAATGCTGAACAAATATTAGCCAAAAGGCTACCACAAAGTATTACAAATGCATTCATTATAAATAGACTGTCTATGCCCTATTCCTGCACTTCTCACTATCTACTCCTCTTCTAATTTTTTACTACCTCACTTCTGTCCCCACCAATCTAAAGAAGCTTCTCTACCAAAGGTCACTGTTGACCTCTTTGTTGCCAGACTCAAGGGTCAATTTTCAGTCTTCATTGTTCCTTCTCTTTTTGCAGCTTTTGATATGCTTGACTACCCTCTCCTCCAACTTTGGCCAACACCATACTCTCCTAATTGAGGTCCATCTCTAGTTGTCCTGATTTTTTTTTTGCCACTGGATCCAGATGGCTCCAGAGGAGAGAATGAAGCTGGTGACTTTGCATGACCTTCCTTCACCTAGATCCAATTCACTTTCATCGCCTTCCTGACAACTCTCCTAGTTATCCACCTACCTTTCTAATTGCTCATGTTCTTTCTGTTCATCATCTTCCCCAGCCCTGCTCATCTGAGGGGCATAGGACTGGATGAAGGGTCAGCAAGACCTGAATTCAACCCCATGTCAAACACTCACTAGTTGTATGACCCTGGGCAAGTCACTGAATCTCTGTCAACCTCAATTTTATCATGTGTAAAATGAGAGTAATGATAGTGCCCAACTCATAGGGTTGCTATGAGGATCAAATGGCATACTATAGGCGTAGTGGTTTGCAACCTTACAGAATACTATAATCATAATGAAAAACTTTGGCAGTAAGACCAAACAACACAGTCATTCATAAAATCAGCTTTGTAATCCATGATTTCAAAATAATACAAAAAGTGATTAAGACAAATTTAGCTGAACAGGAGGAAGTATTAGTGGGTCTCACTGTATTCCATTTTAGTGTAATATTCTCATTAACTAGGTGCTGACCTCAGCAGTTTCTAAGTTGCTGAAGGGGTGCATGGGTTAAATCTTTATAAATTTTGGACAAAGCCCAGATGCTTGTCCTAATGATGGTGCCAACAGTGCCCAATGGAAGTTCTCCCAAAAAGCCTGTCTTTTACCCCTTCTCTTTTCTGTCTACACTTCTCACCAAGGCTTAACTGTCTTTTCTATTTAGATGACACCTAAATCTAGGCCTCCAGTTCCCATTTCTCTTTTGAGTACATAAGATCATAGACATGGAGTTGGAAGGGATATTAGAAGCCAACTAGTCCAATCCCCTCATTTTACAGATGAGGAAACTGAATTCTAGACTCCTACCTATTCTTTTTCTTCCTCCAATCCATCCTTCTTATTATTGTAAGAATAATCTTTCCTATATGAAGACCTCAATTAAAATATTTTCTGGAGCTCCTAATGTCCAATGAATGAACTTTAAACGTCTTTGCTTGAATCCACAATCTGGTGCAAAGTCCCCTTCTATCTTTGTTTCATATTAATTCTCTCCAATTCTATTACTTGTACTATAACCAAATTGGACATCTCCCTGAAAATGCACTGTATATTCAACATTCTGTGCCTTTGCTTATATTGTTACCAAGGATCAGAATATCCTCTCTCCATCTCTTCTATAATTGAGGTCCTGTCCAACTTTTAAAGCCTAACTCAAAAGCCATCTCATCCACAAAATCTTCTCTAATTGCCTTAGCTGGGAATGATCTTCCATTTTGGTGCTCACACGGCACTTGGTTTCATTACTCTAACACATTCATGATATGATATTACGTAATATAGAAAACCGTGCTTGTACTTTATTTCCTCACTAGACCATAAACTCAAGGAAAGATGTGACGGTATACATTTCCTGCAACACTGCACAGTCCTTTGCACACAGTAGATGATTAATAAGTGCTGGTTATAGTATACTGTAATTGCATTTACAAAACTGCTTCCCACAAACCTCAATGTTTGGGCCTAGGTGATGCAGAAAAGGACAGTTCTGAACTGGAGTATGTGGTTCTTAAACAGATGCAACACATTAAGGTCACATGTCTTAAAATTGAATTCAGACTCAAAAATTGAAAACAAATGGACTCTCTATCTTCAGTCCAATTAGTTAATATCCCTCTACTTCTACTTTCCTCTATTATACGGGAATAATAACATTTCCTAGCTAACAGTTTATAAATACTTCCATTGGCTTCCTTAGACTCAGAACTATAGACACAAAATTACTATAGTGGTTAAAAAACTAACCAAACACTTGAATTACAGAGGTATGTATCAAGGAAATAAAGGGATACATAGTTTTCCTCTTTTCCAAGAGTTTTTCTACTTTGCTTCCTTATAACCTCCCATTCTCAGACAAGGATTCTCTCCCTATCTTGTAGCAACACTGACTTTTATTATATGTCATCCAAACAATGTCCTGTACCAACACCAAAGAGTAAGAGCACAGAGAGTATAGTAGCTCCTACCTCTGAACCCTACGATCTATGCGAGGAAGACTGGGTTATAGTGTTTGACAATATTTCCTCACACCCAGGACCCAATCAGAACAGTTCCATGAAAACTATTATAACTGGCTACTCAGGCTAGTTTTGTGCTTTGTTATGGCCTTGTCACATATTAAATGTTTGACAGAAAACCTAGGAAGAGTTTATTATTTCTAAGTAACACTTAGTTTATAAAATGTAAGCTACTTGAGGGCAGGAACCAATTGATTTTTGATTTGTGGCCTGATTAATTAGTCTCCTGGGTCTTTCAGCCAACTCCCAATAATTTATGGGGTGTTGAGTATATGTATGGATTATCAATGGTTTTTGTTTCTTCTTTTCTTTGCCTGTCTACTTTTGTATCATTTTACTATGGATATAATGGCAGCAGCAACAACAAACAGATGGAGAAGTGAAACGGAGCTGACTTCATACCTTGTCCAATATCAGAATAGAAAATATGAAGTTACTAGTAAAAGTGAAGTTTGGAGAAATCATCTTCTGCTTTTCCATAATCAGAACACACAAGCTGCAAATTAGCCAGATAAACTCTGACCTCTTTTCATTAGGAGAGCCCTTTTTTCCCTCCTTTTACATTTTGTGTATTTTCATGTGCTATTTTTAGCATGTTTCCCTTACTTTGCATGTTTATATTTTTGTATCAATATGTACAATATTATTTTGGAGTTACAGTTCACACAAAAACTCTATTCTATTTTCTCAAATAAGAGATAAGTAAGAATGTAAAGAGCTAAAGAGGTCTAAGGGAAAGAAAACACATCAATGACACAAGTCACCTTGGAAAAAAATACTTCTTTTCTATAGCTATAAATACCTCAGAGGAATTAAAATACTCCTGTGGCCTAAAATTGTTCATGAAAACAGACATTTGTGTTTTCTTCAGCATAGTCTGAAAACTCATTTGATCCATTTCATCAGCAATTCCAATGAAAATGTAATTTGGAAAAATCAAATGATTGTCCTTAAAATGAAAATTAATGATTTTTACTGCTTTTTCTTAATAAGAGAATTTTCTAGAGTGTCCAACTTTTTAAAAAGCTTATTCTTTCCTAGCCTTGTTGATGTTACATAAAATAGCATCAATTGCATTAAAAACATTTCATGGAAAAGCTTAAACTGTGAGATCCAAAATATGTAATTAAAAATCACAAGTATTCTATTTTGCTAGAGGCCATTTATCTCTTATAGTATTCATCACAGCCTGCCTTGAATCACAGATGTCTATATCCATTTTTTATCTACTCTACTGATTTCAAATGCTTTGAGGGCAGAAATTCATGTTTATATCCCATATATTGCCTAGCAGAGTCTGGTATACATAGTAAGTGATCAATAAATACTCACTGAATTTTGTTTATTGTTCATCCTTTATTCTAGAAGAGGATCAGTGACATAGGAAGGTGATGTCTTAAGTGAGGCAGAGCTGTGCAAAGTCCTCAGCCTCATTCTCTCCTGCAGAGTCACAGGAGTCCAGTGGCAAGACACAGGCCCCTCTCTCACCTTTCTCAGGAAGATGAGAAACAACATTCCATAACGTGCGCATGCGTGCGCACATACACACACACACACACACACACACACACTCTCTGTTGTGCCTGCATTTATTTGTATGTGTGTGTGTGCATATGTTCTTACTTGACATAAAAATATGTATTAAATATGTATTACATGTACATATGTGTATGTTTTCTATACAGAAATATGAAATGACTATATGAAGACCACTTCAAATTAATCCAACGCACAATGTTGTATAGAACATTTTGAATTATATACAGTAAATATTTAAATGACTACTGTAACTTTATCAACAAGGTACTTTGGCATAATTTCAAAAAATGGCAACTTCATTTAAATATATTTGAATCTTTTTATAACAGAATCATTCTAAAGTAGCATTTTCAGCAGATATCAAAACATGCTAACAAAGACTGTCAACTGCACGGGAGTTTTATGTCTTCCCAAAAATACATCCATAAAGCTTTTAAAAAGTTCTACAGAGATTGTGTGCTAACCTAAACACTAAAAAGTAAAGACACTCATAACAACTTACTTTATCCTACAATTATTCTTTTAACACATCTAGATAAATGCCATGCACAAAGTTCATTTCTGCTTGTCTTTTGCTATGTCCCAGTAATAATTGAGCTGAACTATTCATGCATTTGAAATCCGTTAAATGCTACAAAATCTCATTATTGACATGACACAAACAGTGAAGTATTCAATCAGTGACTTTCCTTACCTTCAAGACAGCAATGAATGGCACAAAGTTAGCCCGCTGGAGTCCATTTTTATACAGGTCTGAAAGAAAAAAATTGGCATTATCTTTCCTACTTAGCATTAATAACAATAAAAATTTCAAAAATAATAATAAATTATCTTTTATCCTGGCAAATAAAGCAATCTACTGATAAGTAGGAGAACGAAAGAAAAGGAAGGGAAATTGACTTCCATTCCTGTGGTGCACAAAATTCATTTCAATTTTAGTAAGAATTTAGAAAAAAACAGAATAGTGCAAGAAAGCTTACCCAGACAGTTAATTAAATTAGGCTTAAATCTATACTGAAATTCAATAGGTGAGGTTGGGCAACATATGCATGCTAAGAATAACTTTAAATCCATAACCCAAAGAGACCACATTTTGGGACATATTTTACATACAGTAAGCATCTTATGTATTTTATTTCCTAGAAAAAAGTTACATATTCTTGTTTTCATTCAGGTAAATTTTCTCATTAAAATCATAATAGGGATTATCTTTTAAGAAAAAAACATCAGCTGCAAGAAATAGTAATGTAGTCTTTCTATCAGATTGATATGATTTTTGCCATTAATGAATCAGCATTTCAAGGTAAAGAAATTCCTTCTTTTAAAAGAAGAATTCTAAATGATATTCAGGGGGAAAGCTAATTCTCTGTGTCATAAAACATATCTTTACATTGCCTCAGGAGACAAAAAAAGGGATTATTTTCAAAAGGAACAAGAGATAAATCACAGAGGGGCCATCAAAGTTGGTATAGTTTTCTCAGAGAAAGGAGCTTTCCTCTTTAAAAAAGGACAAACGTACATTAGAACAAAGAAGAGTGAAAAAGGCCTGGGACTCAAGTAATCAGAAGAGTATTTCCATGAAAAAGTTTTCCATGAATATAGAGAAAGCAAATTGCATTATGTGTCCCAATTAAAAAATATATATAACATAATGTAACCTTTTATACCTATTTAGCCCCTCTGTTTAGAGAAAAAAATGGAAACATAAAGGCAGATTGGAGATGCCACATTTACTTATGGAAATAAAATATGGCCATTAAGAAACAAATTTATTCTCTTTAGAAAAACATTCATCATAACATCATTATAGTGAAGAAAGTATTTGCATGAGCTGTCTGGTTAATTAAGGACTGGAGGCTTCAATTTGGCTATGCATTAACATTTTTATTGGGGGAGTAACATAAAAGTAAGGTTATGTCATTTAGGATATGGGGATTTCATCTTTTCTATATTTCTTTAGAGCTCTTATGCTGCCAAGAATTTCACAAGTCACAGTGCCTGGCATATGGTTTCCATTGACTAGTAGGTACCATAGAAGTTGGTACCTAAAGTCAGTGACTAAAACTGATCCTATGTAGGTTGATCCTGGATAGTGGGATTGTTAGGAGATGACAAAAGGTTTTTTAAAACCCAGTAAATTTATATTAAAAAAAACCAAACATTTTTAACAGCTATGTAGAGGGCTACTGACTATTTACGCAAATATGCTACCCTTAGGTTTTACTCTTAGAAAGAAAATTCTTATTGACATAAAATATGCTGAGATTTGGCAATAACTATCTGGCACTTTTTAACAGAGCACTATCAGTCAGGGTTGCAACAATCTAATCTTAGTTCTTCTATTCTCGGTTTGAGCATTTCAAGCGCTCAAGCAAAGTTAAAGGTAGAACAACAATGCTTGTAGTTCCTAGAAGCTCAATAAACTTTTGCAACAGCTTTAGCAAAGGACATTTTTAGGCTCTGCTAAGTCTTTTCTAAATAAACAGAATTCATTTAGTTGGAAAGCCCTTGGTTATTCTAGGACACTTCAGTAAAAAAGACTGTATTCATTAAATTGAAGAGGGTTTTTTGCAATTCAAATATTATGTTAATTATCTTTGCAATATATCTTTCTCCTAAAATTTTATTTGACTACCAAGAAATTTTAATCTTACTTGTTAGACTTTCTTAATTGAACCAAAAGTACTATGCAGGCATAAAGGTTTTATAACACATTCATATCAACCTTTTCCAATTATTTACTAAATACTGCTTTTAAAAAAACCCAGTGGAGTCCTTGCCTAAGTTTTTTTTTTTTTTTTTTAAGATCTCTAAACAGAGCTAAACAAGCACTTGGCCATATCAGATAGAGGGTTGGAATTACAGGACATTCGTTTTGTTGAGAATAATGTAAGGACCTCTAAATCCTTCACAGTGAATAACCTTAATAATACTTACAGATGAAATATGGGCAAAGAGGATTTTTAAAGTAATTACAAAGATCTCTATAAATGCCTTGGAAACTCACATGGTGGGTTTGTAGATTTTTTTCATTTGAAACCCAAATATCCAAACTAAGAAAGTCCACAATGCTTCATTACTCTTGAGGTTTATTTGGTTTGGGGGGGGCGGGAATAGAGTGGGGTGGGGGTAGGTGGAATGAAGGAACTTATAGAAAATGTCCCTAAGCATTTTAAAATACATAAAATGTTGATGTCTTCATTGAGATCTCATTTGTCTTTGGGAAACCGCCGGATAGCAAG
The DNA here is from genome assembly GCA_023548195.1 of Bettongia penicillata ogilbyi. Taxonomy (NCBI): domain Eukaryota; kingdom Metazoa; phylum Chordata; class Mammalia; order Diprotodontia; family Potoroidae; genus Bettongia; species Bettongia penicillata. The sequence continues at coordinate 4,318,430 of JAJHZJ010000119.1, forward strand.
AGCTCCTTTCACTACTGATAAAAGAAAAACAGTGGGGCAGGTAGGCAGCGCCATAGTGCACAGAGAGTCAGGTCTGGAGTCAGGAAGACTCATATTCCTGAGTTCAAATCTGACCTCAAGCACTTCTCAGCTGTGTGACATTGGGCAAGTCATTTAACCTTGCTTGTCTTAATTTCCTCATCTGTAAAATGAGCTGGAGAAGGCAATGGCAAGCCATTCCAGTATATTTGACCAGAAACACCAAACAGGGTCATGAAAAAAAGCAACAAAAAGAAAACAGTATCTTTACATTTCAAAAGTAACCCAAAACTACCATGTAACTATTTAGATGCTGAGTTAATAATACATTATTTGATTAAATATGCTTATCATGCTGCTAAAATATTAGTGTTCCCATTGGACAATAGGTTGCTCTTCCCCTTCCCCAAAATCACTCCCTTTTTACTTATCTCTGAACATTTTGTTTCCTTATGGCCCCCACCCCTATTAGAACGTAAACTGTAGGAGAGTAGTGGCTACTATGTTTTTGTCTTTGTATATCTCAGCATGGAGCTTGGCTGAATTGAAATAGTTTGTAAGGTAAGATATTCGGGGATAATCTATTTTTAAGTGGAACTAACAAAGATGAAACGTAGTGAGATAGTAAGATATAGATTGCTTGTAGAAAGAGAGATCGAATATAGGCATAACACCTATAATAATGTTATTTCTGAATTGGGGAAAGTCAAATATCTAAACAGAATTCAAAACTGCTCTGTCATTTTGAGAAAATACCAGTATACACACATAATTTTAAAATAAAATATAAGAAAGAAAAATGATAAATTAAAGTCCACTTAGAATCAGAGATTAATTTGGAGATCACTTCTGAACCTTAAATATAATCAGTTTGCAACTAGATCAGATGAAGATAACAGCAGCAAAATTGTAATCTTGTCATTTCAAGGTCCAAGGTGAGGAAGGAAGAAAAGAAGGATGGAAGAAAGGAATGAAAGAAAAATAGGCAGATGTTTGGATGGCAGCAAGTTGGATATAATGCATATTTTATTCTCCATTGCTTTATGTTCCTTCTCCTTCGTTGACTAGAGGGACTAAAAGGAGGTAACGAGAGGAACTAAATTCTAAGAGTTTCTGAGGAACAAAAAGAATTTGAGACTAGAGACTATGAGAATGTCAGAAGAAGATTAAAGATAGGAGACAACCTCGGGAGTATCTGGGAGTTTGAGAATGCTGCACTGGTGACCAAAGACTTAGAATTTAAATTAAAATAAATTTTGCTTATGAAAACAAAGTACTGGATTTTTAAAAAATCAGAGCTTTGGTTTTATATCTTTGGGTTATGCCAAATTGATCTATTTTATGTTATCTAGAGTCTTCTCCCATATATATTCTTCCTTTGTTTTTGATAATAAAAAAGTCCCAAGTCTTGTATTTTTATTGTAAATATAATGTTCAACATTTCAATCTCCTCTGACCATTCTACTCTAGAGTCAATTTGCTATCAAAACTTTCTCAAGAGTAACTAATATGTTCAGATTTTCCACCAGAAACTTGGAGAATCAACACAAATTGATTTCAGAAAACAAGATCTGGGACTTATAAAAATAAAGTGATCTTCCTGTCTCTGTCATTGACTTATACTATGATATTGAAAAAGTTACAACCTTCTTTTAACCCTATCTGAATATTAACATTAGAGTATATCAAATTAGATAATGTATGTAAAATGCTGTGCAAACCTTAAAGTCGTACATAAATGCTAGCTAAGATTATCATTTACCTGATTTATAGATTATTTCCTAATTTCCTATTTAACAGATGAGGAAACAGGCCTGAAGAGACTGTGACTTGTCCGAAGGAATTGTAACTATTAAATAGCAGAGTCAGAACTAGAAACCAAATCAACTGACTCCTAGCTTAGTGTTGTTTTTCCCTACCATGCAACCATACTCACCTCATAACAGCTTTAAAGGTTTCTAAATTACTCAACTGATAAACATTTATTAAGTGCTTCATATATGCCAGGCACTATGCTGAGCACTGAGATCCAAAGAAGGAGAGCAAACAATCCCTGCTCTCAAAGCGTTTGCAGTCAAAAACACTCAGTCAGGATTTGGAGTATTAGTAATAACAGCAACAACTAAAATTTATGTAGTTCCTACTATGTGCCAGGCATATGCTAAATGATTTAACATACTATCTCATTTGGTCCTCACAACCATCTTGGGAGGTAGATGATTATCCCCATTTTACAGATGAAGAAAGCAAGGCAAACAGAGGGGAACACTGCTAGTAGGTAAATCCAAGAGGCCCTATTTGAACTCAGGTCTTCCTGATTCTAGGCCTGGCACTCTAACCACCGTGCCAGTAAGGAACAGCAAGGAGGCCAGTGTCAGAGCGTAGGGGTGGGGCGGCTGTAATGTATAAGAAGAATGGAAAAGTAGGAGGAGGTCAGGTTACAAAGGACTTTGAATGTCAAACAGAGGAGTTTTTATTTGATCCTGGATATGATAGGGAGCCACTGGAGTTTCTTGAAAATGAAATGGACAGACCTGTACTTTAGGAAGATAACTTTTATAGCTGAGTGGAAGGTGGAGTGGAGTGGGGAGAGCCTTGGGGTAGGCAGAACAACCAGAAGTCTAATATTCAATAGTCTAGGCATGAAATGATGTCCTGCCTTAGGGGAGTGGGGATGTCAGAGGGGAGAAGGGGGTATACATGAGAAATGTGACGAAGTAAAATCAACAGACTTTAGCAACAGACTGGATATGGGGGCAAGCCTGCACGACTGGGAAGATGGTAGTACCATTAACAGAAAAACAGAAATTAGGAATGGAAGGAGTTTGAGGAGAAAAGATAATGAGTTTAGTTTTGGACACATGAAGTTTAAGATGTCTAGGGGATATCCAATAGAGAGTTGGAGATATGAGAACTGAGGTCAGCAGAGGTTAGGGCTGAATAAGGAGATTTAAGAATCATCTGTATGATGCAAGGATCTGGGACAATTCCAAAAGACTCATGAAAGAAAATGCTATCCACATCCAGAAAAAGAACTATGGAGTCTGAGTGCTGATCAAAGCATACTACTTGCACTCTTCCTTTTTTTTTGCTTTGTTTTATTTCTTTTTTATCGTGATTCCTTCGATTGGTTCTGATTCCTTTTTATAACACAACTAATGTGAAAATATGTTTAATATAAATATATTTGTAAAGCCTGTATCAGATTGCATGCCATCTTGGGGAGGGAGGAGGGGAATGAAGGGGAAAAAATTTAGAACTCAAAATCTTATGGAAGTGAATGTTGAAAACTAACAATAGTTTTAAAAGTGTAATTTTAAAAAAAGAATCATCTGTATAGAGATGATAATTGAATCCAAGGGAGTTGATGAGATCACTAGTACAGAGGGACAATAGAAGAGGGACCAGCTCAGAGAGAGCCCTGTAAGAAATCCATGGGTTAGCAGGCATTGGATAAAGATCTAGCATAGAAGACTGAGAAGGAGTGTTCAGGTAGGTAGGAGGAGAACCTGGAGAAAGTAGGGTCATGAATACCTAGAGAGAAGAGAGTACCACTGAGAAGAGATTGACTAACAATGTCAAAGGCTACAGAGAGGTCAGGAAGGATGAGGATTGAGAAAAAGTCATCAGATTGGTCAATTAAGAGACAGTAACTTTAGAGAAGGCAGTTTTAATTGGATGATGAGGTTTAAAGCCAAGCTGTGGAGAAGAAAAAAAATGAAAGGAAAATAAAAGTGAGAAAAGAATGAGAGGAAAGGGAGTTAAGGGATATCATGTAGATGGTCTTCTCAAGGAGTGAAGAAGAGATATGGGACAATAAGATAGTGAAGTTTTATGGATCAAGCTTTTTGAGGATGGGGATATTTGTAGGCAGTAGGGAGGGAGCAAGAAGAGAGGGAGAGCTGGAAGATAAATAAGAAAGAGGAGATGATAGAGTAGGCAATAGGCTAGGGGCGATAGGATAGAATGGGATTGTTTGGGCATGGAGAGGAATTTGACTGGGCAAGCAGAAGAGTTCCATATGAGACAGAAGTGTAGGAGTGGATAGTGGCAGAAGGTATCTAGGTTATGTGAGATGAAGAGGGAAGGGACAGGGTAAACCTAGAGCTCATGGACCCAATTTTTTCAGTAAAATATAAGGCAAGGGAAGAAAATTTGAAATTCAAAATTTTGTAGAAGTGAATGTTGAAGACTGAAAATGAATAAAATTTAAAAACAGCAACATTAGGAAAAAGAAAAAATAAGGCAAGGTTCTGAGTTCCAAGGGTAGGAGAGAAGGTCTTGGGAGGCTTGAGGAAGAATGAAAAGGTTTGGAAAAGGTTTGATTAGTGGGATAGTGAGTTAATTATGAGAGTGTAAAAAGAATGCCTTGTCATAGTGAGGGCCCATTTGAGGTTATGTAATAAAATTTTAGGAGCTTTAACAAGCACAGTTTTATCATTTTTCTTTAGATTCTTCAACAGCATAAAAGTAAAACCAATGGATGATGGGAGTGATCTAAGTTTGAGGCTTGGCAAGGCAAGAATAGTAATACAATAAGGGAACAAGGAACTTGAGAAGAAGAAAGTGTTGAGTTGAATTTGTTCACCAATGAGTCATGAAGCAGAAAGGAAGAGCAGGACTCATGGTCTATGAAAGAACTGAGGGGTCAAGGAAATGGAGGTCACAGTGTGAATAAAGAATAGTGTTTGGGTTGGAAGGCAGAAGGAGAAGTAAAATGTTAATAGATGGTGATCAGATAAAGGAATTTCAGGGTTCAGGGACACAGTAGGAGTGCATTTGTGGCCGACAGCAAGATGAAAGTTATGACCAATTTTTGTGTGTGGCTGAGGGTAGGGTGGTGGAGTTGGTCATGTGAAATGAGTAAGCAGAGGAATTATGAAGTTAGTGTATTTGAGGGAGTATCAACAGATATGTTTACATTCCCTAATATGAGGGCAGGAGTTGGGGAAGAAAGAATTTTGATTGGGTGGTAGATATGGACTGAGTAAATTCCAAAGAAGGAGAGGTTACTAAGTGATGGTGGTAGAGAAGAAAACAAATTTCTAAAAAGCTGCATATGATTTCTCTTATTTACTTTATATAATGATTTTACATTGCCTTATGCATTATACACATCTTCTTTCACCTTGTTTCAAGGTCCTTAATAAGATCTTCCTGGAATATCATTTGTTAGACTACCTTTTCTTACCTATCATACTTCTTATCTCCCAGTTCCCCAAGCTGACATTTATCAACCTTGTTCATTTGTTCTATTTAGACGCTGTGCTCCTCAAGAATCTATGTTATGGGGGGCGGAGTCAAGATGGTGGAGTAGAAAGGCACACGTTTACAAGCTCCGAACCCACAGCCCATAGAATTAATGTAAAAAGAGAACCCTATAAGTTCTGGATCACTGTAAGGTGTGCAGAAACAGAGTGGGAAGAGATTTCCGTTCCAGAGAGCCCTGGAGAGCCGTCTCCAGGGTCCGTCGCGCCCCGGAAAGTGGACCCCACACCAGTGCTGCCCTGGCCACGGCCACAGAGAAGCTGATCTGAGCAGGCTTCAGGGACGGAAGCTCCGGCGGCCAGGAAAGTCCCTCCGCCCACAGAAGATACAGGTCAGTGAGAGAGACGGCTGGCTGGCCGAGGGGAGTGGGGTGTCTCCGTGACTCGGGCCCCCTTGGGAGGAAGCCACGGCAGCAGAGGCGGGGGCAGCGGAGGCAGAAGCTGCGGTGGCGGCCCGGGACTCCCCCAGCAGCAGGTAGGATCTCCATTACTGAAAGTCTCTGCATAAACCCCCTGAGGGAGCTGAGCCTGGGAGATGGCCCTGCCCCACCCTGCTCCATTACTGAAGGTCTCTGCATAAAGCCTCTGAGGGAACTGAGCCTGGGAGGTGGCCCTGCCCCCACCCCAGCACCAGAAGTAAAGCTCACATTGATTAGCAGCCACGTGGCACAGAAAGCCCATTTGAATCTCAGACCCCAAGCACTAGCTGGGCGGATCTAGGCAGGGGTGGACAGGAATCTCAGAAGTCAAATAACTGGCTGGGAAAATGCCTAGAAAAGGGAAGATAAATAAGACTATAGAGAGTTTTTTCGAACAGATGCAAATGATCCCGACTTTCAGATCTGACGACAACGAGGACATATTCTTGCCGTCAGGGAAAGACGTGGAGGGCGGGGCCTCGGTACCCCAGACATCCCAGGGGGATGCTGGGTGCGCTCAGGCCTTGGAAGAGCTCAAAAAGGATTTTGAAAAGAAAGTTAGACAGGTGGAGGAAAAACTGGGAAGAGAAATGAGAGAGATGCAAGAAAAGTATGAAAAACGGGTCAATACCTTGGTAAAGGAGACCCAAAAAAATGCTGAAGAAAATAACACCTTGAAAAATAGGCTCACTCAATTGGCAAAAGAGGTTCAAAAAGCCAATGAGGAGAAGAATGCTTTCAAAAGCAGAATTAGCCAAATGGAAAAAGAGGTTCAAAAGCTCACTGAAGAGAATAGTTCTCTCAAAATTAGAATGGAACCGATGGAGTCTAATGACTTTGTGAGAAACCAAGAAACCACCAAACAAAACCAAAAGAATGAAAAAATGGAAGAGAATGTGAAATATCTCATGGGAAAAACAACTGACCTGGAAAATAGATCCAGGAGAGATAATTTAAAAATTATGGGACTACCTGAAAGTTATGATCAAAAAAAGAGCCTAGACATCATCATCCATGAAATTATCGAGGAAAACTGCCCTGACATTCTACAACCAGAAGGCAAAATAAGTATTGAAGGAATCCATCGATCACCACCTGAAAGAGATCCAAAAAGAGAAACTCCTAGGAACATTGTGGCCAAATTCCAGAATTCCCAGGTCAAGGAGAAAATATCGCAAGCAGCTAGAAAGAAATAATTCCAGCATTGTGGAAATACAATCAGGATAACACAAGATCTAGCGGCTTCTACATTAAGGGATTGAAGGGCATGGAATAGGATATTCCAGAAGGCAAAGGAACTAGGACTAAAACCAAGCATCACCTACCCAGCAAAACTGAGTATAATACTTCAGGGGAAAATATGGTCTTTCAATGAAACAGAGGACTTTCAATCATTCTTGATGAAAAGACCAGAGCTGAAAAGAAAATTTGACTTTCAAACATAAGAATGAGAAGAAGCATGAAAAAGTAAACAGCAAAGACAAGTCATAAGGGACTTACCAAAAGTGAACTGTTTACATCCCTACATGGAAAGACAATATTTGTAACTCTTAAAACTTTTCAGTATCTGGGTAGTTGGTGGGATCACACACACACATGTACACGCATGCACGCACACACACATACACACATGCACACACATACAGAGACAGAGAGCACAGATTGAATTGAATAGGATGGGACCATATCTTAAAAGAAATTAAGGTAAATGATGAGAGAGAAATGTAGTGGGAGGAAAGAGGGTGAAATGGAATGGGGTAATTATATGTCATTTAAGAGGCAAGTAGGAGACTTTTTAGTGGAGGGAAAAAGAGGAGAGCTGAGAAAAAAAAAAAAACAAAAAACAAGAAGTTTACCCTCATCACATTTGACTAAAGGAAGGAATAAAATGCACACTCATTTTGGTATGAAAACCTAGCTTACAGTATAGGAAAGTGGGGGAGAAGGAGATAAGCAAGGGGGGGGATGATGGAAGGGAGGGCAAAGGGAGGAGGGAACAATTTGAAGTCAACACTCGGGGAGGGACAGGATCAAAAGACAGAAGAGAAACAATGAGGGGCAGGATAGGATGGAGGGTAATTCAGTTAGTCTTACACAACATGACTATCAGGGAAGTCCTTTGCAAAACTACACAGAAATGGCCTATATTGAATTGCCTGCCTTCCCGAAGGGAATGGGTGGGGAGGGAGGGATGGGGAGAATTTTGAACTCAAAGTTTTAGGAACAACTGTTTAGTATTGTTGTTGCTACTAGGAAAGAAGACATACAGTTAATGAGGAATAGAAAGTCATCTGGCCCTACAGGAGAAAAGAGAAGATGGAGACAAGAGAAGGGAGGGATGACAGAAGAGAGGGCAGATTGTAGATAGGGAAAATTAGATTGCTTGGGGTATTGGGGTGGGGGGAGGGGATAAAAGGGGAGAAAATTTGGAACCCTAAATTTTGTGAAAATGAATGTAAAAAGTTAAATAAATAAATAAATAAAGAAGGGGAAAAAAAAAGAATCTATGTTACACCAATGCATTTTTGGTGGAGTTGTGAACTGATCTAATCATGCTGGAGAACAATTTGGAACTATGCCCAAAGGGCAATCAAACTGAGCATACCTTTCCATCCAGCAATACCACTACTAGGTCTGAATCCCAAAGAGATCATAAAAGAGGGAAAAGGACTCATATATACAAAAATATTTATAGCAGCTCTTTTTGTGGTGGCAAAAAATTGGAAAGTGAGGGGATGCCCATCCATTGGGGAATGGCTGAACAAGTTATGGCATATGATTGTAACATATTATTCCATAAGAAATGGTGAACAGGCAGGTTTCAGAAAAACCTGCAAAGACTTGCATGAACTGATGCTGAGCGAAGTGAGCTGAATCAGGAGAACACTGCACAGCAATAGCAACATTGTGCAATGACTGACTTTGTTAGACTTAGCTCTTCTGAGCAATGGATCTAAGACAATTCCAAAAGATTCGTGACGGAAAATGCTATCCACATCCAGAGAAAGAATTCTGGAGTTTGAATGCAGATCAAAGTATACTATTTGTTCTTTGTTCTTGTTTTTTGTGTGAGTGTGTTTTCTTTCTCATGGTTTTTCCCTTTTGTTCTGATTCTTCTTTCACAACATGACTAATGTGGAAATATGTTTAATATGATCATACATGTATAATCTGTATAAGATTATATGCTGTCTTGAGGAAGAGGGAGTGAAGGCAGGGGGAAATTTAGAACTCAAATTTTATAAAAGCAAATGTTGAAAACTGTAAATAAATACAAAAAGAGGAAAGAAAAAAAAGAATCTATGTTACAAATTAAAGCACTAGATCATTACCCTCCTGTGACTCCTTCTTCCATCTTGCATATCAGGTCTTTTGGATCATTTAAAGTCTTCCTGACACAGCAAAAATCTTTGTCAAAATAAATAGACAATAAAACCACTCAATTTTAATCTAAGAATTCATAATTCAACAAATTGAGTCTGCTTACTGGGGAGGATGTCAATAGAGTTTTAAGGTGGCTTTCTTCCGCTTTCTTCTCCCTCTACCTCGAACCTTTTCTTTTTCTTTTCCTCTATTCAGATACTTAACATGAAAGTGGTAGAAAGGGATAGTAAGAGAATCAATGTGGTCATGTAGATGGGCAACATATATAAATAAGTGGGTTTTGTGAATATGGTTTTAAGAAAAGACACTGAGAAAGTTTATCTAAGATGCAGTTTTTTGGTGGCTATCGAAGCATACAACTTCTCAAACTTTTATTCTTTTGTTAAAATATCAACCACACTAGAGAATGGAATATGTGAAAATTCAATCTTCAGAGAAAAAAAATCTTAAGTAATTAGAAGCATAAACTTAAATCCTGGACCATAACACAAATACTTCAGAAATTCAGGAGGTGTTTTAGAATCATTTCATAGGACCTAAAGCTATGAGACCTTGAAGATGACTTGGGCCAATCCCTTCATTTTATGAATGGGATACCTAAGGGAGAAGGGCTAAGTGAACTGGCCAAGGTTACCCAGGTTATAAGCAGCAGAGTCAGGATTTGAACCTAGGTCAACCAACTCAAAATCCAGTATTGTTTCTGAAATGTTACATTCTGAAATGTTATAAATAAGGGCATAGTATTGCAATTGATCAGTACAGAGGAGTATTCTAAGCCTCTGGACTACCTGCTAGTTTCTAGTTCTTATTCTCCCACTAATTGGCTATGTGACCTTGGGAAAATCAATTCATCTCATAATGTACTATTTATGCATCCATAAAAAGGATAAAACACCTCTTACCTCATTCCAAGGATGTTTGATAGCTTACCTAATTAGTAGTTTGGCACTTTCTTGGCTTTAAAGAAATGTATCATTTTCTTTTACCCCTGGGTTTAATTATGAAGTAAGGAATTATCTTTGACATTAAGCATTTGGTCACATGAAATGCTGAACAAAAATGTAAATCTAGTTACTGCATCTATATCTTGCTTTATAATCTGGAGGGGGATTTAATAAAGTTAAGAGTTAAGTCAGAAATTGTCTATAAACAAATGAAACAGAAGCAGCTTTGTTATTTTTTTGTTGTTAAAACTACTCCTGAGTCTCAAAGACTTTTATCTGTGTGGAAGAATGAGCCCCCTAAGCCATGGGATTTTTACAGATAAGGTTTTGCAAAGTCTAACTAATGCTAAACGGACCAATAAGGGTGAGTTAAGATTTTTTATGCCTTTCCTTTTCTCCTTCCTTTGTTCCCTAATCAATTATACTGCTCAAAAATACCGAAGTGTAGCTCCAGCAAGGTGGGGAAGCGGCAGCCTTGAGGCCACATGTGACCTTCTAGGTCCTTGGGTGTAGCCTTTTGACTGAGTCAAAGTTTTTATGGTATAAATTCTGTTATTAAAGGGATTGGTTCTGTGAAATTTGGATTCAGTAAAAGGGTGGCACTTGAGGACTTAGATGGCCACATGTGGCCTCGAGGTCGCAAGTTCCCCTCCCTGTGGAACAGAGGTAACAAATAACACCTTGCTTCCCCACAATCACTATTAAAGGACCCCTGAAAATGAGGGGAAATGGTGAACCATCACAAACACATTTCAGAGATGGTTATCTGTCCTTTACAAAAGAGGAAAACTATGAAACTTTCTCTGGTACCACCAACCCCAAAAGCTAATCTGACATTGCAATCGACCACTCAGGTAGTTAGCAAAAGCCCACCTCAAGACAGAAACCTGAAAATTCCTAGTGTCCCTCATCTCCAGCCCCAAGGCATCAACCAGTCATCTATTTAAAATATATTTCAAGAAATCTCACTAAGATACAAAAGTTTTATGTGTGACCAAGTCCCAGACAAAATCCCACATTTCCCATATTCCCTTAATGGAGGTGCCCTCTTTCTGTTGATTATCTCCAATTGTTGTACGTAGTTGTTCTCACGTTGTCTTCCCTATTAGACTGTAAGATCCTAGAGAACAAGGTCAGTCTTTTACCCTTTTTTGTAACCCCAGCGCTTGGCATAGTGCCTGACATGCTGTGGGCAATGGATAAATGCTTACTGACTGACGAGTCAATGAGTTACCGTAAAAATCACCCATGTAGAGAAACTTTTATTGCTAAATGATAGGAAGTAAAAAGTGTAGGACAGGCTAATCATTTCTCCATTGATCTCTACAGACCCCAAATAGCACTAATTCATAGTAGCAGGTTTTTCTACTACTAAATTTGAAAACATTTCAAATTTAATGGTATATGTATGTTAGAGCTAAAGGCCTAGCAGAAAATATCAACTGGAAATATATATTCATTTAGATCCTGTTTGCAACTTTGTCAGTTAATCATAGAGCTTTGAAATTTAAAGAAATTATCACCAATATGTTGGCTACTATGTGACAGATTTTTTGGCTCTCTGCCACCTTTGACAAAGTTGATCACTCTCTCCAACTTGACAATCTCTTCTTTATGGGTTTTGGCACACTCCTCTCTCCTCGTTCTTCTACCTATCTGATTTCTCCTTCTCAATCTCCTTTGCTGGATCCTCATCCATATCAGACTCTCTAACAATAGGTGTCCTACAGTGTCCTCACTTGGGCCCTCTTCTCTTTGTTTTATACTACTTTACTTGGTGATCTCATCAGTTTCCATGGATTTAATTACCTACACTGAAAATTCTCAAATCTACCAAACTCACATGTCCAACTATCAGACATCTCATACTGAAGAGCCAGTATATAGCTTAAACTTAACACATCCAAAAATGAACTCATTATCTTTCTCCATAAACCTGCTCCCTCTCCTACCTTACCTAATAACTATAGAAGGCAACATAATCCTCCATGTCTCTCAGGCCTGAAACCTAATTATCCTTGACTTCTCACTATCTCTGCCCCAGCCCCACCCCATATCTAAGCTGTTGTCAAGGGCCTATCAATTTCATCTCTGCAACATCTCTTAAATATGCCCCTTTCTCTCTGACACTTTCACCACTCTAGTGTAGGCCCTTATCACCCCATGCCTGCTGGGAGTCACCTGCCTCAAGTCTCTCCCCATTCTAATCTACCTTTCATTCAGTTACTAAAGTGATTTTCCTAAATCACACATCTGACCAAATCACCCCTCCCTACTCAAACTCCAATGACTCCCTATTGGTTTCAGGATCAAATACAAAATGTTATTTGGTGTTCAAAGTCCTCCATAGCCTAGACCTCTCCTACCTTTTCCAGTCTTTTTATAACTTACTCTACACCATGTGTTCTTCAATCCAGTGCCACTGAATTCCCAGCTGTTTCATAAGCAAGACACTCTATCTCTCAGCTCAGGCATTTTCACTGGTTTTCCCCTGTGCTGGGATTACTCTCCCTCCTCATCTCTGTCTCCTGGCTTCTCTGGCTTCCTTTATGTCCCAACTGAAATTCCATCTCCTACAAAAGTCTTTCTCAACCCTCTTAATTTTAATTACTTCCCTCTCTTAATTATGTTCCATTTGTCCTGTACATGGCTAGTTTTATCGATATTTATTTACTTGTCTCTTCCACTAGATTATGAGTTCCTTAAAGGAAGGTACTGTCTTTTACCACTTTTTGTATTGTCATTGTTTAGAATAGTGCCTGACACTTTGTGGGTTCTTAATAAATGTTTATTGACTAACTGGTGGTCCCCCCAAAAAAAAGAAAAATTATAAAATAGCTCTCAGTTCTCTACAGTCTCTTAATGCTACCAATGTCATAGTGGCAGAGTAAAGCAGGTGGCGAAAGGAGAGCAAAGATCTATAATCATTAATTAATTTGAAAAGTTTTATGCATGTTTTCTTTTTACATTTCAATCAGTCACTCCCATTTATACTTTCCACTTCACCTCTACCACTCTCTTATAATAATAAAAAATAGTTAAGCAAAATTGAATGACAGAGTAACCCTGTCTGATAGCATAGCGACCATAGTCATCAATCGAGTCAATGAAAAGAGGAGACATTTCTTATCAGGGATTGCTTGGTTCAATTCTACAGAACAACATGTGCCCCCTAGGATAAGCTGATCCTCTGAAATCTCATCACCATGAAAACAGACTCAGTTTTTTGCTACTATTCAACACTTTCTCAACTCTCTCAGTTGCTTCTCCCCTCTGATTGGAGGGCTAGAGGGAAGAGTAATACATTCCTCCCAAAGCCTTCCTTTACAGAAGGCCCAGAATTTTCTTAAGTTTTCCATCAGTGGCTCTGCTTGGTTTCAACTCCATGGAACATTATACCATGCCAACTACCCCCTATCCTGGAAGCCCCCTCCCTTTTCTAGCTTCCTTTTGTGTATTGCCTTCCCCCATTAGATTACAATTCTGAGTTTACAAACTCAGGAGGAGTGGTCTTTCACTTTCTTATTAGTATCCCCCCAGTGCTAAACACAGAGCTTGGCACATAGCAGGGACTTAATAAATACTTACTGAATTTCAAATGAATTGAATTGAGGACATTTCCTTATCTATTCTTTGGTGGTAAGGATGGTCATTACAATAGAAACATTAATATTAATGGCGATACTCTAATGTGAGATTTTTGTTCAATGGCCAATGAGCTCATATACTATTTAATGGAGGAACTAAATCATATTAATGTGGATGTGCTTGTTATAAATCAAATGACAAGGACATTGCATGTAATTTTAGGAAGGCTCAGAGACTGTCCTTGGAGAAACAAAGGAGTTGGCAGTTTGTTTCATTTCATGCCCTAATGCAATAAGAAGTATTTCATGGGACACTTGACCACCTTGCTTTATGCCATTCATAAAAGTTTGAGTAAGCAGAACAAGAAGATAACCACAATTATATTCCTACATGGAAAGATAATATTTGTGTAACTCTTGAAACTCTTCTCCGTATTTGGAGGGATTACATACATACATACATATATATATACATATATATATACATATATATATGTATATATATATATATATATACACAGGGGGCACAGGGTGAATTGAATAGGAAGTGATGATATCTAAAAAGAATAAAATTAGAGGCTGAGAGAGGAATATATTGGGAGGAGAAAGGGAGAAATGAAATGGGGCAAATTATCTCTCATAAAAGAGGCAAGAAAAAGCTTTTTCAATGGAGGGGGAAAGAGGGGAAGTGAGAGGGAAAAAGTGAAGCTTACTCTCATCACATTTGGCTTAAGGAGGGAATAACATGCACACTCAATTTGGTATAAAAACATATCTTACACTACAGAAAAGTAGGGGAGAAGGGGATAAGTGGGGTGTGGGGGGATGATAGAAGGGAGGGCAAATGGGAGGAGGGAGTAATTACAAGTAAACACTTTTGGGGAGGGACAAGGTCAAAAGACAGAATAAAATAAATGGGGGGCAGGACAGGATGGAGGGAAATATAGTTAGTCTTCCACAACAATACTATTATGGAAGTCTTTTGCATAACTACACATTTATAGCCTATATTGAATTGCTTCCCTTCTCAGTGGGGATGGGTGGGGAGGTAGAAAGGGAGAGGAGTTGGAACTCAAAGTTTTAGGAATGAATGTTGAGAATTGTTTTTGCATGCAACCGAGGAATGAGAAATATAGGTAATGGGGTATAGAAATGTATCCTACCCTATAAGAAAAGAGAGAAGATGGGGATAAGGGAAGGGAGGGGTGTGATAGATGGCAGGGCAGATTTGAGGAAGGGGTAATCAGAATGCACAGTGTGTTGGGGTGGGGAAGGGAAAGATGGGGAGGAAATTTGGAACTTAAAATCTTATGGAAATGAATGCTGAAAACCAAAAATAAATAAATTATATATATATATATATATGTATGTATGCATGCATGTATGTATGTATGTATGTATGTATAATAAAAAGCAGGAAACTAAGACTCCAGCATTTGAAGTGACTTATCCAAGGTCATACAAGTGGTAAAGAGCAAATTCATGATTTAAAGCAGTCCTCTGACTAATTCTAGCACTTTGTACTATACCATGATACCAGTGAGAATCACTGTCTTCAAAGTGAATGTAGCCTCAAGAAGTCTTAGCAAAAATTATGTTGGAAAATATGGTTCAGAACTAAGTTATCAAAGACCGAAGATATGTGGGCTACTTGAGCCTTCCAGTCTATAGATCATAAATATGTTTTTCAAGGACAGGGTCCAAAGGATCTGGACACAGAAAGCAGGAATCAACCACAACAACAAAAAGATAAAATTGACTACATTTTAAAAGACAGGAAATGTCTGGTAAGTTATAGTGGAGTCATTTCAGACTCAGCTGGGTACATATAGACAATCAACTAACTGGAACAAAAGTTACCATGAAGCCTAAACTAAGAGAAAGGATACAGATGCGAGGTGGTTGGAACAATCTGAGGCCAGGCAAAAGAGAAGTAAGAAGCAAAGGTGGGCAGGATACTGACAAAGAAATACCTGGTGTTCTTGTCCTCCTATAATGAATAGGTGAACCTGGTTCTCATTGTGTGATGGTTGATAAAAGGCCTCCAAAAGAGTGGAAAAAATGATGGATGAGACAGTAATGGTAGCTTCCCAATATCTTCCAGCTGAAACAGATCTCAGAGGCCACCTACTCCCATCTACACCTGAGAACACAAATCCTCACTTTAATACCCTAACAACTAATGATTTAGTTTTTTAATAAAGGGTGCACTCATTACCCTCCAAGTTATTGGGGATAGCTTTAATTGTTAGCAAGCTTTTTCTTACATGAAGCCCCAACTTCTCAACTCTGCAACTTCAAGCCATAGCTCCTAGTTTTGTCCACTGGAGATGAAAAGAACCAGTCGAATCTCTCTTTCATATATTAGCCTAGTCTATCCTTGAAGTTGGCTGTTATGTGTGTAATTCATAAATCTTCTCTACGATAAGCATTCTCAGTCCCTCAAAAGATATTTACATGGCATTCTTCCAAATACTCTAAAAAGTGCCAGCGAGGGGTGAACAGTGGGATTGTCACCACCCGAGGTCTAGACACTGTCTCTCTTAAGGCAGCCTAGGCATATGTTAGCTTTCATGGCTGCCACATCACAAGGCTGACCAATACCAAACTTGTGATCCACTAAAACCCCTAGATTTTTTTTCAGTTGAACTGCTGTTTAGTTACACCTTTCCCATCTTGTACTTTGCCAAAGAGATTTTTTTGAGTGCAAGTATAAGATTTCCTCAAGAGAAATAGCTATTGCCTATTGCCTGAAGTAGGCACTTAATTATTGACAGACACTGATTATTGATAGGCTTATTAGTAGACTCATTAATTTAACCCTATTAAATTTTATCCCTTTCCTTTAATTTTTCTGACATTCCCTGAATTTTTGACAATTCAGAAAGATATGTTGGCACAAAAAGGGGTGGTTTAAATTGCTTGGCACAGCTAATAGGACTATTCTATATTTATCTGCTGCAAATGAAGAAATTTGTTCTTTTGTAAAGAACAAATAAATTCTAAGTAAAGCACACAACACAGGTTGGGTTATTGGGTATTTGGACAGAAATTATTAAATAATATTGAAAAAAAAAATACAAATGAACAAAGCATCACATTTCCAACCTCTATTACTTAGGTCTGTTTCAACTGAATAGGAATACGACAATATAATTTAATGCAAAAGATGAATCTGTCTAAATAACCAATAAACTATAAAGAAAGTTCAGTGCAATCTAGGTCAATTTAGCAATAAGTTTTTATTAAGTACCCACTGTGTGCTAGGCACTGGGGATACAAAGACAAAAAAAAAATGTAACTTCCTGCTCTTGGAGCTTACAATCCATAGGAGGAACCAACACAAACACACATATGTATGTATAAAAATGTACAAAATAAATGCAAGACATTGTGGGAGAAGAGCTGGGAGACTCAAGACAAGAATTCTAGAGGAAGCAGTGCTTAAACAGAGTTCTGAAGGAAGCTAGGGATTCTAAGAGGTGGGTATGAAGAAAGAGGACATTCCAGGCACAGGGGAGCCTGAGTCAAAGACAGAGTCCCAAGATAAATGTCATATGAGGCACAGTTTGTAGGTGAGCTTGGCTAGACTGCAGAATGCTCGAAAAAATTATTTGTAATAAGTCTTGATAATGAGGCTAGATAAAGATTTCAAGTATTTTAAATGCCACACAGAGGAGTTTGTATATTTTCCTAGAGGGATGTAGGGAGTCAGTGAAGATTGTAACAGGAGTAACATTGTCAGACATGAGCTTAGGAAATATCACTTAGGCAGGTGTGTGAAATACATAGGGAAGACTTGAGGTTGAGAGAGCAATTAAGAAGCTATTGTAATAGTCCAGATAAGTGGGATGGTAGCCATGTCAGTGAAGACAGGGGAACAGAGGCAATGCCTACTAGCTGTGTGACTCATAGTCAAGAACTAGGACTATATGGTCTCTGAGGTGACTTCAGACTCTAAATCTATTCTCCTATGAGGGAGAATAAATAAGAATTGATAATTTATAGAATAATGGGGATGAGGGAAAAGGAATAGTCAAGGAGACTATTACAGTTCTAATATGGACTCAGTGGAAAAATGTTGGTACTCTTGAAAGAAATAAATACATTAGGAAGAGGGGCAAATTTTGGGGGAAAGGTTATAAGTCCTGCTTGGCACATAATAAATGTGAGATGCTTATAACCAGATGGAAATGTCCAGTAGGCAGTTGGAAATGAAAAATGGAACTCAGGAGAAAAAGCAGAGTTAGACATATAAATCTGTGAATCATCTATATTGTGATAACTGAATCTATGGGAGTGATGAGATCACTAAGAGAGAGTGTAGATGGTGTAGGGACTGAAGAGAAGAATGAGAGTAGGAGTGAAGAGAGCCCAGGACAAATCCCTGGTGACATTCAGGTCAAGTAACATTCAGTTAGGGGGCAGGATAGGGATAATGTTGCAGCAAACGGGACTGTGAAATCAGATAGGAAGAAAAAAAAATACCATGAAAACCCAAGGAGGAGAGAGTATTCAAAAAAGAGAGGATGGTCAATACCATTAAATGCCATTGAAGTTGAAAGGAATAGATTGTGAAAAGACCTGATAAAAACAATGAATCCTTTCATCTTTGGAGAATGATATACAGTAGCATTATTAAAGTAGCTGACATACTTTGAAGCCTTCAAATGTATTTTAATACATTTCAAACAATTATGCAGTAATCTTATTTGAATTTTTATTTAATTTGTTTTAAGCAAATATACCATGCATTAAACTTATGTCATGAAACCAGATGTGGTGGCACATGCTTATAATCCCTGCTACTTGAGAGGTTGAGGCCAGTGGACTTCTTGAGACTGGGAGAGCTGCAGTGGGCTAAGTTGTACATTAAGTTAGTAAGTCCCAAGGAATGAGAGGGTCACCAGGTCACCTAAGGGGTAGTAAAATGACTTAGGTTGGAAAACGGAACAGGTTAGAGTTTCTGAGCGACTAAGAATGGGACCAATTCTGTGAGTGACTCATACTTCTGGCCCATAAGAGACCGTTTAAAAGATAAAAATAGGGGGTGTGGAGGGGGAAGGCATATACTATGATAAAGTTTCAATTAGAGTTTACTCTGAGAGATTTTGGCTTAAGATTCACTTTGACTTCTTTTGCTGGTCCATTCAAACCAAAGTTTGGAGTTTAGTCAGTATTCTTCTATTAGACATCTCCTACTTATGTTATACTTAATTACCAAAATATTTTTCATTTAGGAATGTAACTAATGAAGAAATTTAAAATAGCTGATTTTTCTCATCGTGACTATTCTGAACAAGTCATATTAGAAACAACTGCGAAATTATTTTAAAAAGCGAAAAAACTTTATCAAGAAAAAAAGGAGAGGGGGTAGAGCCAACATGATGGAGTAGAAAGATGCACATACTATAGCTCTTCCCCCACAGCCCATAAAATACCTGTAAAAAATGATTCTCAACAAATTCTAGAGCAGCAGAAGCCAGAGAATTACAGAATGAAAGAGATTTCCATCCAAAGGTAACCTGGAAGGCCAACAGAAAAGGTCTATTCCACAGTAAACTGCACAGAGCAAAGCCTATGCAGCACCGGGAGGAATAGGACCAGAACAGGCCTCTGGGACATAATCCCCAGCAGGGAGGTTCTCAGATCCCTCAACCCACAAAGAAATCTTCAAAGGTCACTGAGACAGCTTTCCCAGCTGGGCAAGAGGGGAGCAGGTCCCCCCTCAGGACAGGCCCCAGGCAGTGGTGGCAGCAGCAGCAGCGGTGGGGCAGCAGCAGCAGGGCAGCAGCTCTGCATGGCAGTGACTGAGTTGGGTGGCAGCTTCCACTGTGGGAGCAGCTCAGCTTAAAACCCCTGGGGGAACTGAGCAGCTGATCTAAACCTCAGCCCTGAGCACCATCCTGTGGGGAGGATGAGCACTAGGACCTTCCTCTTGACAAAGGATTCAGATATCAAGTAACTGGCTGGGAAAATGCCCAAAAAAGGGGAAAAAATAAGACCATAGAAGGTTACTTTCTTGGTGAACAGGTATTTCCTTCCATCCTTTCAGATGAGGAAGAACAATGCATACTGTCAGAGGAAGTTAAGGCTTCTGCCTCTAGTACCTCCAAAATGAATATACAATGGGCTCAGGCCATGGAAGAGCTTGAAAAGGGAGTCAACTGCTTGCTAAAGGAGACCCAAAAAAATGCTGAAGAAAATAACACCTTGAAAAATAGGCTAACTCAATTGGAAAAAGAGGCCCAAAAAGCCAATGAAGAGAAGAATTAAATTCTATTTAAAAAATAGAATTAGCCAAATGGAAAAGGAGGTTCAAAAGCTCACTGACGAAAATAGTTCTTTAAAAGTGAGAGTGGAGCTGAGAGAAGCTAATGACTATATGAAAAACCAAGAAAGTACAAAACAAAACCAAAAGAATGAAAAAATGGAAGATAATGTGAAATATCTCATTGGAAAAACAACTGACCTGGAAAATAGATCCAGGAGAGACAATTTAAAAATTATGGGACTACCTGAAAGCCATGATCAATAAAAGAGCCTGGACATCAACTTTCATGAAATTATCAAGGAAAACTGCCCTGATATTCTAGAACCAGAGGGCAAAATAAATATTGAAAGAATCCACCGATCAACTCCTGAAAGAGATCCTAAAAGAAAAACTACTAGGAATATTGTGACCAAATTTCAGAGTTCCCAGATCAAGGAGAAAATATTGCAAGTAGCTAGAAAGGAACAAGTATTGTGGAAATACAATCAGGATAACACAGGATCTGGCAGCTTCTACACTAAGGGATCTAAGGGCTTGGAATAGGATATGCCAGAAGTCAAAGGAACTGGGATTAAAATCAAGAATCACCTCATAAAAGGGATAAGAAAAATCTTTTTCAATGGAGGAGAAAAGGGAGGAGGTGAGAGGGGAAAAGTGAAGCTTACTCTCTTCACATATGGCTTAAGGAGGGAATAACATGCTCACTCAATTTGGTATGAAAATCTATCTTACACTACAGGAAAGTAGAGGAGGAGGGGACAAGTGGGGTGAGGGGGATGATAAAAGGGAGGGCAAATGGGAGGAGGGAGTAATTACAAGTAAATACTTTTGGGGAGGAACAAGGTCAAAAGAGAGAATAGAATGGGGGGCAGGATAGGATGGAGGAAAATATAGTCTTACACAACATGACTATTATGGAAGTCTTTTGCAAAACTACACACATATAGCCTGTATTGAATTGCTTGCCTTCTCAGTGGGGATGGGTGGGGAGGGAGGAAGGGAGAGAAGTTGGAACTCAAAGTATTATAAACGTCGAGAATTGTTTTTTCATACAACTGGAAAATAAGACATATAGGTAATAGGGTATAGAAATCTTTCTTTCCCTACAAGGAAAAAGACAAGATGGGATAAGGGAAGGGTGGGGTGTGATAGAAGGGAGGGCATATTGAGGGAAGGGATAATCAGAATGCTAGGTGTTATGGGGTTGGGGAGGAGAGAGATGGGGAGAAAAACTGGAACTCAAAATTTTGTGGAAATGAATGTTGTAATCTAAAAATAAATAAAAATTTAAAAATATACAAATAAAAAAAAGACACTGTAAAAGGTTATAATGATATTTTTTAGAAGACTATCTCTAGTGAATTGGCCCAAGAATCTGTCCTTGGCTCTTTACTGTTCCACATTTTTATCAGTGCCTTAGATAATGGCATAGACAGCATGGTTTTCAAATCTGCAGATGACACAAAATTGGAAGGAATAGATAACACACTAGATAAGAGTCAAGATTAAGAAATGTCTTCATGGGTTAAAACATTGGACCAAATCTTACAAGCTGAAATTAACAGGGGTAAATATAAAGGCTTATTATACTTTAATTTTTAAAAACAAGTCAACTTCCCAAATATGGCAGAAAGATATCTGGAGGTTTTATTGCACTGGAAACACAATATGGATCAACAGTATGATATGGTAACCAAAAAATCAAATGTAACATTAGGCTCTATTAAGAAAACCAATGTGTCTGGGACTCAGGACATGATACTTTGTACTTCATACAAAGTACTGGACACTGTACTTTGTTCTGGGCAGAATACAGTCAGCAGAGAGGGTTTGGTTCTGAACACTGTATTTCTGAAAGGACATGATTAACTGGGGTTCTTCCTGAGCATAACAACTAAGATGGTAAAGGGCCTCAAATTCTTGCTATTTGAGTAACAATACAGAGGTGTTTAGCCTGAAGATGAGAAAGGACACAACAGCAAACTCTGAACATATGAAAAATTGTCCTGTGAAAGTAGGATTAAATCTGTTCTGCATGTGGCCAAAGGGCAAAACTAGAAACAATGGGTGGAAGCTGCTAAGGGGTAAATCTAAGCTTGAGGAAAACAAGAGCTCCCTAAAATTAGAGCCACCCCCAAACTGAATGGGATATCTGGAGTAGTAACAGGTCCTGCTTTTGTGAAGCACTGTGAAACCTGAATGACCACTTAGGGATATTTTGTGATACAGATTCTTGTGTACTACAAGGGCCTAATTATCTTTCTAACTCTCAGGTCTCCTTGAAGAAAATCTGAGAAGGGACTAGGCAGGCTTTTGAAAATGATTTTCAACAGGAAATGTACAACTTATCTAGAAGTGTAAGAATATAAAATGCAGTATGTTTATTATTTGTTGATTATAACCCTCACCCTATTTTTTTTTTAACTTTTGACTTGGTAGAGAAAAATGCAGCCTCCACTGTTCTGCCAATAAGGAGTCCCCAATGTATATGTTAAGGTCACATAAGGCTCCTTGAAAGAGTTAATCTCTCTTAGAGATTGTCTTTCTTAAAGATCATCATGTTTAATGATCTTCTAATTATCAATATTAAACAAGGCATACAGCAAAGAGATGTATGTTCACCAAAAGCATTGGCTATTTTCATGGAAGATATCCCAGGAAGTGTTGGAAGGATTCCTGTAGGCAGTAAGATCCCTTCAGATTCTCCTGTTTCAAATGACATTGCAATAACTTCATCAGCTGAATCCCAGAAGATGGGGTAAGATCCATAGCTACTCAAAAGAAACAAACCTAACAATCCATATGGGAAAAACCAAGTGGATGAAAATGCCTCAGTGTCCAAACTATGATATGCAGTTAGATAGGAAGTTTATTGAGTTAGTATTTCAGGCCATACAAGCTGGGCCTAGAACTGAATAAAGAAAAGCAACAAGACTGGAATTGATTCTGGGATTTGCCCATCATTTTTGGCAATCCTAAGCTGCTTCCTAGCACAAAAATTCAACTTTTTAACACTAGCATCCTCTCTAATGTTGTATAGATGAGAATCATAGGACAGAACCAAATCCAAAGAAAATATAATGTATTTTAACAATGATGACGCAAGAGAAAGTAGAACAAAGGATATCTGAACAGTAGAAAATTTATGATTAGAAAAGAAGTAACTATGCAGTAAGATGGCAGTCCTAGTATCAAATTATATCTGCAAAATGTAAAGCTCCCTTAGTGTTTGGGAAATTCATGGTAGAAGATAAATAAGACAATCTGGACATGAAACACAGAATGGAAGGGAAAAGACATTTAGATAGCACCAAACATGTGCCAGGCACTGTGCTAAGGGCTTTACAAAAATCATCTCATTTGAATGAGAAAGTATAGCTGCATTGCGATCTGAACTAGTGGAGGAAATATGTACACTGCACAGATTCTAGATCCACTAGGCATTGACTTAGAGTAGCAGGTCTGAATGGGAGCTAGCAAGAATTCAATGGGCAACACAGTGGAAAGACTAGTAAAATAGGATTTAGGAGATCCAGGTTCTAGAACTGACTCTAATACTTACAGCTATATGACCATTCACAAATCATTTAACTGCTCTGTTCCTCACTTTCCTCATCTATAAAAAGAAGAATAAAATACTACAAGGCATTATTGTGAGAATCAAATGTATACAAAAGCACTTTGAAAGGTATAAAATGCTATATAAATGTAAAGTATTATTAAATTCCACAAGAGAAGAAGGCATAGTTAGAAAACAGACAAGTTAGGCTGAGATAACTATTGGATAGCTTTGTAGAGAATAGCTAAAATTTAAATTTGACCATTACTCTCACTAGTGTGATGGAAGGCCACAAGAGAAAGGTAAAGGGGAGGACAGCTAGGTGGTGCAGTGAATAGAGCACTGGCCTGGGAGTCAGGAGGACCTGAGTTCAAGTCCAGCCTCAGACACTTGATACTTTATCAGCTCTGTGATCTTCAGCAAGTCACCTAAACCCCCATTGCCCTGTCTTCCCCCTCAAAAAACAAAACAAAGCCCAACATATCAAGAAAGGTAAAGGGGTAATCAGGTTAAAATGGTAGAAATAGAAAATGATTTATGTGTAGAACTCTAGAGTGAGCACATTTTAACCTTTTGGTGTGTCATAGGCCCCATGAACAGGCAGGTGAAGCCCCTGGATACCTTCTCAGAATAATGTTTTAAAATTCATTAAATAAAAATATTTAATATTACAAAGAATCCCTCTTATATTGAAATATAGTTATCAAAATACTTATAAAACAGAAAAGGAAACAAGTTTATGGACCCCAGGTTAAGAACCCCTAGTTCAAAGTACAGAGAAACTGAAAAATCAGGAAGAAGGACATCATAGTAATTCAGGTACAAAGTAATCATATCATAAAAAAGAGATTTCTTAATGGTACAGACACAAGACAGTAAATCTGAGCTATGGAGTAAAGAAAAAAAGAGACTACATTTTACAGGTGACTATATGCAGAGGATAGGAAAAAAAATAGAATGTATAGGTACACTTTTGTCCTTTATATGAAAAGATTACTTTATGGCATAACAAAATTAGTAATCGCTACCTGTGTTCACTATTGAAAAGCAGTGAGTTATGACCAATAGTACAGTCTTCACTGCATCTGTAATGATTTCTTTGATCTGTCACCTACAAAACTACATCTTAGATTTGTACAATATTCAAAGTGAGAGACTTTTTCTGGGTGCTGCACACAAAATCATTTTAGAAGTAGTTATATTTAGCAAGCGACCTGAAAGTACAGGGTGCCCCAACTGGCTTAAAACTGAACCAAGACCTTTGGGACACACTATATTTCTTCTAGTCATCGCTTCTGGTCACCCTTCCTCAGCAAACCACAGAGCAGCTGCTTGAGTCATCTGCTCTTATTTATTCTTTTTTACTAGCTAGTCTCCCTTCAATACCAATAAACTGGCTGTGTCCAAGGACCTCCTTGTTTGTGATGAAATTGCTCAAGAAGCAAGATGCATCATCCATAGTTGATACAAGTCTCACAGCCGACAAAGACACAGTTGGACATTATCACTGCTTGGCAGAGCTTCAGTTTGGCCCACAGCTTCAAGCCATGTTGGCACTATCCTCTTGGCCAATCTCCCAAAGTACATGCTTAGACTCTTTGATTCAGTTTTCTACTTCCTTATTAATCAGTACATCAGTGGTTGCTTCAATACTCACCTCAGTATTTCTGTGACTATTGAGAGGCTCCAATTCTTTCAATATTTTTCTTTTGGACAAGGTTATTAGAATGTCAGATGAAGGGACATGAAAGGTAATCACCTCAGTATGAGGAGCATAGAATCAAAGACCTAGAGTTGGAAGGGGCTTCAGAGATAAATCAATCCAAACCCCATGCCCTCATTTTACAGAAGAGGAAACTGAGGCCCATGGAGGGTGAGTGATTAGTTCAAGGTCACACAGCATCAGAGGCAGGATTTGAATCTAGGTCCTCTGATTCCAGGGTCATTTTTCTTTCTACTGTAAGAACTCTCTAGCAGAGGCATCTTGTGAAGGCACAGTGGGAAGAACATTGGATACGGCATCGCGAGACCTCGGGTTAATTTCTCGTATGGCCACTCACTAGCTTCGTGACTTTGGGCACTCATTAAATCTCTATGAGTCTTAGTTTCCTCAGCTACAAAGTGGAGATCATGATGTTCATACTACCTGCCTTATTAAGGTTTGGTTTTGTTTTTGTTTTTTGTGGGAGGGGGAATCAAATGAAATAGAAAAAAGCACTTTGTCACCGTAAATATATAAAAATAAGATATTGCTACTCTAAGTTGCACCAAAACAGAATGAAGTGACCTCATTAGCTAGTGAGTTCCTCTTAAATGGAAATTTTTAAGCTGAGATTGGATGATCAACTGTCAAGGATGTTACAGAAGAAATTAAGTGGAAAGTTGGACAAGCCACTTCCAACTCTAAAGTTCCAAATCTATTATTTTAAACATTTATTAAAATGTTAGCATGGACAAAAAGCTAGGTCCCTCTCCTCAGAATCTGTGATAGGGGGTGGGTGGGGGTGGAGCCAAGATGGCGGAGTAGAAAGAATCATGTATGCTAGCTCCGAACCCACAGCCCATATATTTCCTGCAAGAAGAACTCCCCACGAATTCTGGATCACTGCAAGGCATGCAGAAACACAGTGGAAAAGATCTCTGTTCCAGAGAGCCCTGGAGAGCCGTCCCCAGGGTCCATCGCGCCCTGGAAAGTGGAGCCCACCCCTGTGCTGCCCTGGCTGGGCGGCCCCAGACGAGCCGATCCGAGCAGGCTTCAGGGACGAAACGTCCGGCGGCCACGAAGGTCCCTCCGCCCACAGATGCTACAGGTCAGTGTGAGAGACTTCTGGGCTGGCCAAGAGGGGAGCAGGGTGTCTCCATGGCTCGGGACCCCTTGGGAGACAGCAGCGGAGGGAGCAGCAGAGGCAGGGGCAGAGGCAGCAGCGGCCCGGGACGCCCCAAGCAGGCAGGCAGAAGTTCAGGGTCATTACCAAAAGACTCTGCATAAAGTCCCTGAGGGAACTGAGCCTGGGAGGTGGCCCTGCCCCCACCCCAGCACCAGAACTTAAGCTCACATTGAATAGCAGCCCCACCTGCCGCGGAAAGCCCATTTGAATCTCAGACCCCAAGCACTAGCTGGGCGGATCTAGGTGGGGGTGGACAGGAATCTCAGAAGTCAAGTAACTGACTGGGAAAATGCCCAGAAAAGGGAAGAAAAATAAGACTATAGAGAGCTACTTTGATGGGGTACAGATGTTCCTGCCTTTCAATTCGGATGACGAGGAACTAGTCGTACCATCAGGGAAAGACGTGAAGGTCAGGGCCTCTGTATCCCAGACATCCCAGGTGGATGTCCGGCGGGCTCAGGCCATGGAAGAGCTCAAAAAGGATTCTGAAAATCAAGTTAGACAGGTGGAGGAAAAACTGGGAAGAGAAATGAGAGATGCAAGAAAAGCATGAAAAACGGGTCAATACCTTGCTAAAGGAGACCCAAAAAAATGCTGAAGGAAATAACACCTTGAAAAATAGGCTAACTCAATTGGCAAAAGAAGTTCAAAAAGCCAATAAGGAGAAGAATGCTTTCAAAAGCAGAATTAGCCAAATGGAAAAAGAGGTTCAAAAGCTCACTGAAGATAATAGTTCTCTCAAAATTAGAATGGAACAGATGGGGTCCAATGACTTTCTGAGAGACCAAGAAATCACAAAACAAAACCAAAAGAATGAAAAAATGGAAGAGAATGTGAAATATCTCATTAGAATCTGTGATACAGTTGGAAATATAGGGTCTATGTTCAATAAACAATTAGGTAACCATACAAAGTAGTACATAATAATAATGGTAAGAATTTACAGAAGTGCAAATTTTGGGTTGATTTTAAAAAAAAACTTCATAGAAATTTGTTGTTCAGTCATTTCAGTCATGTCTGACTCTTTGTGAACCCATTTAGGGTTTTCTTGGCGAAGATACTAAAGTGGTTTGCCATTTCCTTCTCCAGCCTATTTGATAGATGAGGAAACTGAGGCAGAGGATTAAGTGACTTGCCCAGGTTTACACAGCTAGTAAGTGTCTGAGGTTGCATTTGAATTCAAGAAGATGAGTCTTCCTGACTCCAGGTGTAGCACTCTATCCCTTGTGCTGCCCATCGTAACAACTAAAGCTATACAAATACCCAGCTGCCCAGCATAATAATTAGAGGTATATGAAGGAAGAATATGTTATTTCATGAGATAATTATTTCTTCATTAATCAAAGTCTTTAAGTTATGTCTCCATCACCAAATAATCAAAAATCTTATGGAATAGATTCTTATTTAGAGTAGAAAGCCTTTGCTTTCTCTTCCAACTGTTAGAGTCTGTCATTTTATGAGCTGAGTTTGATGAGGAATGTTAATGATATTTGACTCAAGGCCACACAAATTCATTCAAGTTTTAAGGCCTAGTGTTGGACCAGACCCCATTCACCCAAATCCCCATCAGCTAGATAGCTTCTCCTGCCACAATGCCCTTGTTAAATTTCCAAGGAAACTATAGAGCAGGACACATGGCCATGTTCAAAAGATAAGTCACTCTTCTTGCTGCCCCTACCTGGACAAACCTCCATTCAATAAGTAAATCAACAAACCTTTATTAGGTGCTTGCCATGTTCTAGGCACTATGCTAAGTATTAAGGATACAAAGAAAGGCAAAAAGGGCGTTCTCTGTCCTTAAGGAGCTCCCCTTCCAATGAAGGAGATAACATGTCATTAACTAGATGCATAGACAGATATAATGAGGATAGTAATCTGAAAAGGGAAGACCCTAACAGCTGAGGGTGTTGGAAAAGGCCTCCAGTAAGATACAGGATTTAAGCTGAGCCTTGAAGAAAGCCAAGAAAAGAAAGATAAGGTGGTTAGGGGGTGCAGCTGTCTAGGAGCAGGGGATAACCAGATAGGAGATGACAGTATCATAGTTGGGGAAACAACAGCTAGGTCAGTGTAGCTTGATTGCACAGTATGTGGAAGGGAGTAAGATGCAGGAAGTCTGGGAAGATAGGAAGAGGCCAGGAAGTAAGGAGCTTCAAATGCCATACAAACGACTTTACACTTGATCCTGGAGAGCATAGGAAAACAGTGGAGTTCGTTGAGGAAGTCAGTGATATCTAAAGGCTCATGGTCACACCCACACTTTAGAAAAAATATCTTAGCAACTGAGGAGAGGATGGTTTGGCATGGGGAAAGACTTGAGACAGGGAGGCCAACCAAAAAGCTAGTGTAGTAGTCTAGGTGAGACATGATGAAAGCCTGAACTAGAGTGATGGCTTTATGAGTAGAGAGAAGGGGTAAAATATAAGAGGTGCTGTGAAGGTAGGAATAATAAGATTTGGCAATGGATTGGATATGTGGGGTAAATGACAGTGAGGAGTCTAGGATGACACTAAAATTGTAGGCCTGGAGGATTAGGAGGAGAGTGGCATCCTTGACAGTTTGAGGGAAGTTTGAAGGCAGGTGTGTGGGAAGATGAATTCTCTTGTGTTCATGTTGCATTTGATATGTCTGCAGGACATCCAGTTCAGGATGTATGAGACACAGTTGGTGACACAGGATTGGAGGTCCAGAGAAACATTAGGGCTAGATATACAGATCTGAAAATTATATGCAGAGAGATGATAAATGAACCAATGGAAGTTGATATCACCAAGTGATACAACATAGAGCAAAATGAAAAGGATGTAGCTTTGAGACACTCCCAAAATTAGAGGAAATAACATGGATGAAGAGCCAGCAAAAGACACTAAGAAATGGTAGAACCCACAGAAGGACAACCAGGAATGAGCAGAAACATGAAAACCTAGAAAGGAGAAACTATTCAGGAGAAGGATATCAAGAAAAATATCTTAAATTCTGCAGAGGTAAAGGAGGGCTGGGATTGAAAAAATATATGACTGGAAAAGTAACATACTACCTCCCACAGGGCATAATCCTCTCGGTTGTACCCTGTCCCCATCCTTAATTTACACTCATAGGCTGGGGTTTCTTCAGGGTGAGAAAACATCAATCCCAGGTTCAAGGTATCCTGTGGATCCACTTTTTTAAAATCTATAGCTCATGAGCCTATCCTACTATACTTTGACACAATTAGCTCAAAGCAAAGGCATTTACTGAAATAGCATGGTGAAAACTGGTCATTGAACAAGTTGTAGTTTGCATTTTTTTTATCTCAAGTCCCAATTTGGTTATTCTTTTACAAAAGTTTATGTATCTTACTTTGTTGCCTTAAATGTAGTTAATAATATGCTCTATTTTTCTTATTTTTGTTAAAGATTTATTCAGTTCATCTAAAATTCCTACTATCCCTTGTAAGCCGTCTTTCATTGTGAGTTTTAATGATAAATTTGACATTTTCAAAAAATGTTGTTTTGTTTTTAAATGATATCTTCAAATTACAGGATATAGATTTGTGCATATTTCTGTCCAGCTTTGTCATCTTTCTTGAAGTGCTGGCAAATTTGATGACATTTTAATTGGTGTTTTCTCAAATGTAATCTGCTTTTTCTTTCTTAGCACTCTTTTGAAAGATTTCTTATCTCTGTCATGTTGAAATTTAATGATTATGAACCTTTATAAATTCGTATTTTGAATTTCTCTGTACTGAGGTCCCATTCTATGCATTGGTAGAATCACCATTCCAGGAAGTTATCTCCAATTAGTTGCTCAAACATGGAATCTATTTTTTTGTTTTTACCTCTGGAATCCCAAACCTAAAGTTCAGATTTTTTTGTCCAACAAGCTTATTACTGTATCCCACATATCCATTAGTGACTTTTAAAGTTCTGTTACATTCTGAGTTTTTCAAATTCATTGTCAGTTTGACGATGTTTGCTTTGACTACATATACTGATACTTCTTTCTATTTTTATTGATGCTTTTGGCTCATCCATGATCCTTTGAATTTTCATTCATTATTTTACCTCTTCCATTTTCTCCACTCTTTCTTCCTTTTTAAAAAATAAGAAATTGACTTTAATTGTTTCCATGCATTTATGATCTAATTTATCTTTTCTTTTTGTGTTTTTACATCATTTCTAATGATGTTTTAGTATCCATTTCTACTTTTATTTATCCTTTGACTCTCTTACATTGAAGAAATCGTTTTCTTTTATTTACTCAGTTAGATAAGTTCTATTTTTCTTTTATTCTCATTTCTAGGAATTTTTCTTCCTTTCTGTTCGTTATCCTCCTGCCTCTTTTTTCAACTTATTTTTCCAAATGGGGGAGACTTGTATGGTCCAGATCCCTAGAAACTTAAGAAGAGTGTCTTCTCTCCCTACCAGTACAGTAGCAAAAGGGACAATCCCCAAGGGAGGCATCCTTGTGAGAGAAGGGGATTAGTGATTACTTCCAAGAAGCTGTAGCTTCTGAAGGTCATTGTCTGTGCAACTTCATATTAATTCTCCTTTGACACCTCCTTTTATTCCTTCCTCCCAGAACAACAGTATTGGTGAAGTTGCTCAGTTGCTTCCTAGGTATAGATTTCACCCTCACCAAACAAACTCTTGCCAGTTTTTCCCCTGCTCTTACTTGTATGGTGGTGGCAGTATTAGCAGAAACAGGTGAAGTTGAGGTTTGGGGACATCCTAGCCCAGAAGACTTGAGATTGGGGTCTGCCAGTGACAGCTTCAACCTTCTGACTAGGGATGAGCCTAAGGGTGGAAACTGCAGTTGTCAGGGCTTCGAATCTAGATGCATTAGTTATGGCAGCGGGGAGACTGATCTGAGGGCAGATGTATCATTGGCAAAGACTTCAGCTGGATGTGGTGATAGGTGCTTTTTAGAGAAGAAAAATTAAGACATGCATTACCAACTAGTACTACAAACTATCTCTAAGTCCTTTTTCAAAGTAACATATGGAATGTGGTCTTCTTAACAAGTTTCCTTTAGATCCCATTAAAAGTAACAGAAAAGTCTGAGTATTTTTTTATTTGCACAGACAACATTCTCTAGAATCAACAAAAGGTCTGCAGGTACATCAGTAATAAGATCCTTTTAGGTTTAACTGTTTTAAACACATACACGCACATATACACATATGTATATGTGTGTATATATATATATGTTTATATATATATATTTTAAAATTCATATACTGGACTAGATTAAGCACAGATACAAAAGCAATGACAAAACCACCAGTCTTAGTTACTATAAAATGAATAATCACCAAATCAAAAGGCTCGTTAGTGTGTCCACCTAATTGGATAATACTGGCACAATTTCTGTTTTTACCTTCAGGTGGCCTGTTGGATGTTGCCACAACGACGACCCCATTTTTGAACAGATTTTCAAAAAGCTGTTTCAGAATCATGGCATCAGCAATGTCAGTGACCTATGGACAACAACACATTTGTTTGATCTTGATTTCACTTCTGCTCTAACAAATTTGCTAATAGTTCCATCCTTTTTTCCTAAAGGCTGAAAGTAAAATCCTGGAAAATGATTCTAATTATCATCGTGAAGAAGAGGGTAGATAATTAATAAGCATGGAAGTCTGTATAGCAGCAGTCTTTTAAAACTTGTCTCCTCTTTATTGCAGGCCCAACATTTCTACCCAAATTACCAAATGATTCCCTGTTAACTTCTATTATACAACTACAGGTGGAAACTACAGAAAATCATCCTAAACATTTAGGAAATCTAATTAATTAGAAGCAATACAGGAGAAAAAAGAATGAAAAGAAAAAAAACACACCGGCTATTTTACATTTCTATTACCTTTCTAGCAAAGGTTCCCAGAAAGGTGACTTCAAATGGTCATGGGACTTTAGAAATAAGGACAAGTAGCCAGCTAGACATAATCAGCTGCTGTTGAAAATAGAATGATATGACATAGATACTATTGTGCAATTGTTGCACAAAACAATTCAACAGATGGCCCATCACAAAAATAAGCAATTTCATTGTTCTTTTTAAGTGCCTTCTATTACTGTCCATGAATAATCAAAAGGCACTGCAGTCACTTCCAGCATAGCCAGCCTCTTATAACCTTGTAAACACAAATATTCTCTCTAAAAAAAAAAATCAGAATTGGTTGCTGCAGTTAATCTTACCAAAAAAAAATCTGACAAAAACTACAAATATTCAATTATTTCCTTGAGCTAAGACACATTACTGATCTTTTCTAGAAAATGTAAAAAAAATTCCAGTGTAACAATATGCTTAATTATAATATTTTAAATGGATTTAAAACACATAATTCTACTAGATATTATCTTTTTGTACAGATAAAGCTTAATACCATTAACCTTAAAAGTAACAGTATAGTTAAGAATCATTCAAACTTTGAAGGACCATTCATTAACTCTTCAAACGAATAAAGATTTTAGATTAGTTAATTTAATGATAACTTGTGATATTCTTTTATGAGGACATTTTGAATAGTATTAAAAAAATTTTCAAACCTTTACTATGATCATTGGAGCCATGCCCACGCTATTCAGTTTAACTAAGTTAGCCTAAAGACTGATCAAATTCCATTAAATAGTTAAAATAAAAACATCTATTAAGGACAAAACATGTAAAAAATTATTTTAAAAATCTAAAACCTAATTTTTCAGAATCTAATATGTTTTAAGCATAGCTGTTAAAAAAGTGTAATTAGATGGAAGCCTAAATCATCTTTTTCTACGGAGTTGTGTTTTTTTAATAAGCAAGGCCTATGGCAATCAAGATACTTATAAATTGATAACTTCCTTCAGACTGCAGCAACAAAAGGTTTGTGGGAGACATATGGAAGAGGCTTTTTTTTCTTCTTTCTCAGGCTACAACTTTAAAACATATTAACTAAAGAGAGTCTCCTGAAGGCTCCCTAAATTATTAAGACATCGGGAACTTCCAAAGTGTTCTCAAAAACCCTCTAACATGAAAAGGAAAGTGGTGCTCACATTATTTAATTTGGAGCTTAGGATCACTGTCAAATTTAGCTTCCGCAAAAACACTCCCATAGAAGGTCCTTTTCAAATGCTTAAACACCAGTGGCATTTCTGATGAGAGGACAGAACATGCCTGCAAATTTTAGAAGCAATTGCATTTTTAACTGGACTCCTGATGCACAATTTTGGGTACTGACTTTTTAGAAAGAATCATATCAATTAAAAGTTACCCAGTTAGTGCCTGTAAAATTGAAATTGTTCATGAGTACCATAGTGTGTGTGTGTGCGTGTGCGTGTGTGTGTTGTTGTTGCTGTTTTTTAACAGAAACAGGTTTGTGTCCCAAGGGTTAGAAAAAGGAAACAACATTTAGCTTATACTGCAGTAAAGGTTTAAATTGAAAAAGTTAAGAAAAGCAATGAAAAAGAGGCTTTTTCTGAGTTAAAATTTGGTGTTTTATGTTACAGAATTTTGATCTGTCTGCCTTGATCTAGTGAATTAACTTGTGAAAGCTATAGCTAATGAACAAAGCAAGAGTCATTCTGTGTACTTGGGTGCCAATTTATACCCTTTGGCTCCCGTGCCCTTCCTTACCCAGCTCGGCGAGGGAGCAGCAATTTTACAGTATAAGGAAGCAGAAGACAATTGCCAAGGCATTCTGTAGCTCAGGCTTTTTCAGTACCCAGCATTCATTACCACCAGGAACAAAAGAGAAGGCTACAAATTACCAATAAGGGGAGTCTGCTCATGGAGAGAACGGAGAAATTTCATTAGCATTTAAGAG
Source organism: Bettongia penicillata ogilbyi (assembly GCA_023548195.1). Lineage (NCBI taxonomy): Eukaryota > Metazoa > Chordata > Mammalia > Diprotodontia > Potoroidae > Bettongia > Bettongia penicillata. The sequence goes on from JAJHZJ010000119.1 coordinate 4,352,550, forward strand.
AAAAGATTTTTTATGACCTAGAGTTGCTTTCCATTATGACTCACTTAAGTAAAAAGGAAAAAAATCTAATAGTTAATTTACATGTGTGAGTGCTTAAGACTCAGTCACCCACTGATTGGTACAGCTCCATACAATGAATGACAAACATAAGCATGTATTATCAGCAATTAGTATTAGCACAAAAATAAGCATCTAGTTTTTATTAGAGGCTTTTAATAGCTTTTCTGCTTTGTAAAAAATGTTTAAAAAAAACTATTTTTAAAAAAGATATTGATAGCATATAGAGAAGTATCTTTCTGTCTTATTCTGTTCATCAGAATTGTTTTCTAGACCATTTAGCATATTACATAGAGGTAACATTTTCATTCAAAAGCTTTCCAATGTCCTCAAAAGTCAAGAAAAATGTTATTAAAAATCATATTCACTGAGTATAATGATGTCCACAAAATTATGATCACAGTAACAAAAAAAACCTAAATAGAAAACAGCAGAAAAAGATACAGTATCATTGGAAATCTTCTAAAAGGGTATTCGGTTTTATTCCAGCTGCTTTAAAAACATAGAGATAGTCCATCTAGAAAAGTTTAAAAAAATATTAGAACCAACAACAGTGGAAAAAAATAAAATTCCATTTTTACTCAAGTTCACCAATTTGATTTATGAGAAAATTAACTCTTGGCAATGAAAACAGTATCTCTTATCTGAATGCTAACTCAAAATGTGGTCTTAGAATCTAACCAAATTTATTAAGCAATAATCCATTCCTATTTTCTTCTGAAAGTATCAGAATTAATTTAATTCATCCAAGAGCAATCAGTGATTGGTTAAGACTCAAGAATACATACTAATATGAGTCATTAAAAAGTGAAGGGGGCATTATATATAGCTGTTGCTAAGTGTGGATTTCCAGTAACAAGAGGCCCAGAAAACCTTCCCTGGTAAATTAGTAATGTATTGTGCTAGGCTTATAAAAACAATTTTCAGGTACTAGTTGATTTTGCAAGTGCTCTAAAATCTCAGAATTCATGAATTTGCTTAAAGTATCTTACATAACTGTTAAATACATGGAACTATGTACATTATTCCCATTTCAGTTTCAAGTCAATCAAGATATTAATCATTTTCATAGGAAAAATACCCTTGAAAGATGATACTGTATTCTCTACCAACAAACTAAAGATATTTTTTTCTAGTTCTTCTCTCAATACTTAATACGAAAAATACTAAAAACAAAAATAAGAAGAGATTCACATTAGCTATTTCTAATGGCTTGTTACAGAACATCAACTTAAAAAATACATCATGTCCTTTGGACAAAATGGCCCTTTTTGAGGAGCGCTCACTAAGAAGCCACTGCTTGCCTTACAGCAACATCCCCTTTAGAAGCCATATTGAATAATCCTCTACATGAAGGCAAAGATTACAGTTAACTTGCATATGCACTTTCATTATTTTTATGTTCAGTATTTATAAACAAAGGACAAACATCTTGGATAAACTTCATGATAAGGATAAGAATTTTGTTAAAACAGGAACAAATTTAATTGATTTAAAAATATTCTTATATAATATATAAATATAATTAAAGGAGCTCTTGAGTAACCAGTATTAGAACCCACCAATTACTACTCTAAAAAGAGTTGTGAAATCTCTGTCAAATGAAAATACATATTTTTCAAATAAAAATTTAAGACTCATGGCTTTTATTTATTAGGTATTTTTTCATTATTCACTAAAATCCAAAATGAGGCGAAAAGATGAGTATAGATTTAACATATAATCTTATAATTTTGACGGAAGTTTTCAGAGATATCTAATCAGCAAAAAAACCCAGTATTTGGTATATTAAAACTATTATAAAGGAGTACAATATGTTCCTTCTACAATAATATATTCCTTCAAATGCATAATCTCTTCCTGAACTATATGGAATTATAGCATCTAGATAATAATGGAGAATCTATAGTAAGGTAAAATGTATAAAAATTGATTGTGGAGAGTATTTAGTGCATATTTAAATTTATTTATATAAAAAGAAGTAAGGTAAAAGATATAGTTGCTATCAAAGGCATAGTCAGAAAATCTGAATTTGAATCCTGGTTCTGTAATTTGCTACTTTTGTAACCTTTTGTAACCTTGAGCAAGTCACCCAAACTGCCCTAGCCTCAGTAATCTCATCAGTAAGATACAGTGGTTTGACCGGATGACATCTAGGTTCCTTCCAACTCTAATTCTATACTCCTATAATTCTAAATTATGGTCATAAAATAATGAGATTGGGTTATTTCCAGAGGTATTACCAGGGGTGAGTGAAACTACAGTCTGAGGACTAATTGCACCCCCATTTTGTTCTTAGCTTGCAGGTATATACAAATGGGGGAGGGTCTAGTCTTTGGCCTGCTGTCTGTGGCATGGCAAGCCCTAATATAGAAGGGAAAGTTAGATTGGAGTCCTAAAACACATGAGGTAAAAGGGAAGGGAACAAGAATTTATTAAGCACTTAGAATGTGCCAAGCAATGTGTTCAGTGCTTCACAAGTAGCACCTCATTTGATCCTCACAACCAATAGGTGCTAATTTTGTCCCCATTTTACAGCTGAGGAAGCTGAGTTAGTCAATCAATAAACATTTACTGTAAGTGTCTACTATGTGCCAACCACTGTGCCAGGCACTGAAGAGTCAAAAAGAGCAAAGACAGTCCCTGCTTTCCAGGGATTCACTATCTAATGGAGGAGGCAGTAAGCAAGCAGCTATGAATAAACAAACTATATCCAGGATAAACAGGAAATAATCAACAGAAGGAAGGTACTAAAATTAAGAGGGCTTGGGAAAAGCTCCCTGTAGAAAGTGAAATTTTAGCTAGAAATGGATGGAAGTTAGGAGGCAGAGATGAGATGGGAATATATTCCAGGCACAGGAGACAGTCAATGAAAATGCCCAGAGCTGGGAAATAGAGTGTCTTGTTCAAGATCAGCAAGGAGGCCAGTGTCATTAGGTAGAGGAACAGTAGTGGGAACTGGGGGTAGGGTGGGAATATAAGGTGTAAGAAGACTGGAAAGGGCTCAGGGATACCAAATCACTGGTAGCAGTGGAGGTTTCCAGGCCTCTCAGCTCACAGATGCCAAAGACAATTTAGAAGGTCAGCAAGAAGGGGCTATAGCACTTGGGTGAGAGTGGAGCTCAGTTTAGTGCCAGTGTGCCAGCACAGTCATGGCCCTAGCAAACCAGGAGCAGACTTTAGGAATGGATGAATCAGCAGCAGCTACCTCCAGTCTCAACCCACAGACGGTCAATAAGAGGGTTGAATAACTGGTCAGAAGGAGATTACAGGGGTCTTTCTGCTAGTATTGAAGCAGGACTCTGTTGCTCTGCCTATACTCAGAACTAGGTCGCAGTCCCAAGTGGCATGAGTAGTACTCCCAAGGCAAGGAGTAGTACTGGCATAGCAGAGCTTGCAGCCACAGTGGAGCGGGGATCTTCCTCACAATTCCAGGGAAGAATAGAGTATTTGTGGTCACTCACAGACCAGCATTCAGGCTAGGAGGGTAGTAAATACCTCTCCTTAGATCACAACATGTTCAATAAACTGAAAACTTATAGGTCCCTATGAAAACAGCTGCACAAAAAACCTGACGCTTGGGACAGTGGACCCTCCACCTTGGAAGCAGAGCCCTACTTTAACAAACAATTAAAAGTCAAGTAATAGGTTAGGAAAATGAGCAAACAACAGGAAAAAAAACACCTCTGACTACCGAGTTATTATGGTGACAAACAAAATCAAAACACACACTCGGAAGAAGTTAGTACAGTCAAAGCTAATCCAAAACCTCCAAGAAAAAATATGAGTTGGTCTCAAGCCATCAAAGAGCTTTTTAAGCTTTTTAAGGATTTTGAAAATCAAGTAAGAGAGCTAGAGTAAAAATTGGGAAGAGAAATGTGAGTGATGCAAGAAAATCATGAGGAAAGAGTCAACAGCTTGGTAAAGGAGACACAAAAAAACACTGAAGAAAATAATACCTTAAAAAACAGACTAGGGGGCGGAGCCAAGATGGTGGAGTAGAAGGACGCACATTTACGAGCTCCGAACCCACAACCCATGGAATTGAGGTAAAAGGAGATCCCCATAAACTCTGAATCTCTGCAGGGGGTGCATAAACATAGGGGAAGAGATTTCCGTTCCACTGAACCCTGGAAAGCCGTCCCCGGGGTCCTTCGCACTCCGGAAAGCGGACCCCACCCCCACCCCTGGCCGCGACCCAGAGAAGCTGACCCAGCAGACTTCAGAGAGGAAAGCTCCGGGGGAAGCTCCGGCAGCCGGGAAAGTCCCTCCGCCCACAGAAGCTACAGGTCAGTAAGAAAGAAAGCTGCGATAGGGGAGGGGAGCGGAGCGCCTCCGTGACTCGGGCCCCCTCGGGAGGAAGCGGCTGCGGCAGAGACGGGGGCAGGAAGCGGCGGAGGCAGAGGCGTGGGCGGGTGGCTGAGGCGGCAACAGCCTGGGACTCAGGAATCCCCCAGCAGCAGGTAGGATCTTCAATACTGAAGGTCTTTCCAACCTGAGGGAGCCGAGTAGGGGAGACGGCCCTGCCCCCACCCTGCTCTACTGCTGAACGCCTCTGAATAAAACCCCCAAGGGAACTGAGCACAGCAGGCGGGGCCCCCCACCCCCACCCGCTCCATTCCTGAAAGTCTCTGCAGAAAGCCCCTGAGGGCCCAAGATTAGAAGGCGGCCCTGCCCCCACCCTTGCGCCAGAACTAAAGTTTGCCGCGGGAAAGCGCATTTGAATCTCAGAGGCCAAGCACTAGCTGGGCGGATCCAAGCAGGGGTGGAAAGGAATCTCAGAAATCAAGTAACTGGCTGGGAAAATGCCTAGAAAGGGGAAGAAAAGTAAGACTTTGGAGAGTTTTTTCCAACAAATGCAAATGATCCCGACCTTCGGATCTGATGGGGAGGACGAGAACGTATTTCTCCCATCAGGGAAAGATGTGGAGGGCGGGGCCTCAGTACCCCAGACACCCCAGGGGGGTGTTGGGTGGGCTCAGGCCTTGGAAGAGCTTAAAAAGGATTTTGAAAAGCAAGTTAGACAGGTGGAGGAAAGACTGGGAAGAGAAATGACAAAGATGCAAGAAGAGTATGAAAAAAAGGTCAATATCTTGGTAAAGGAGACCCAAAAAAATGCTGAGGAAATTAACACCTTGAAAAATAGGCTCACTCAATTGGCAAAAGAGGTTCAAAAAGCCAATGAGGAGAAGAATGCATTCAAAAGCAGAATGAGCCAAATGGAAAAAGAGGCTCAAAAGCTCACTGAATTTAATAGTTCTCTCAAAATTAGAATGGAACAGATGGAGTCTAATGACTTTATGAGAAACCAAGAAATCACCAAACAAAACCAAAAGAACGATAAAATAGAAGAGAATGTGAAATATCTCATGGGAAAAACAACTGACCTGGAAAATAGATCCAGGAGAGACAACTTAAAAATTATGGGTCTACCTGAAAACCATGATCAAAAAAAGAGCCTAGACATCGTCTTGCATGAAATTATCAAGGAAAACTGCCCTGACATTCTAGGACCAGAAGGCAAAATAAGTATTGAAAGAATCCATCGATCACCACCTGAAAGAGATCCAAAAAGAGAAACTCCTAGGAACATTGTGGCCAAATTCCAGAATTCCCAGCTCAAGGAAAAAATCTTGCAAGCAGCTAGAAAGAAACAATTCCAGTACTGTGGAAATACAATCAGGATAACACAAGATCTAGCAGCTTCTACATTAAGGGATCGAAGGGCGTGGAATAGGATATTCCAGAAGGCAAAGGAACTAGGACTGAAACCAAGAATCACCTACCCAGCTAAACTGAGTATAATACTTCAAGGGAAAATATGGTCTTTCAATGAAACAGAGGACTTTCAATCATTCTTAATGAAAAGACCAGAGCTGAAAAGAAAATTTGACTTTCAAACACAAGAATGAGAGGAAGCATGCAAAAGTAAATAGCAAGGAGAAGTATTAAGGGACTTACCAGAAATGAACTGTTTGCATTCATACAGGGAAGGACAATATTTCTAACTCTTAAAACTTTTCAGTATCTGGGTGGTTGGTGGGACCACACATACACATGTACACGCATGCACACACATACACACATGCATTCACATGCAGAGACAGAGAGCACAGATTGAACTGAATAGGATGGGACCATACCTTAAAAGAAATTAAGGTAAATGGTGAGAGAGAAATGTAGTGAGAGGAAAGAGGGGGAAATGGAAGGGGGTAACTATATGTCATTTAAGAGGCAAGTAGGAGATGTTCTTAGTGGAGGGAAAAAGAGGAGAGCTGAGGAAAAACAAACAAACAAACAAACAAACAAAAGTTTACCCTCATCACATTTGACTAAACGAAGGAGTGAAATGCACACTCATTTTGGTATGAAAACCTATTTTACAGTATAAGAAAGCGGGGGAGAAGGAGATATTGGGGGGGGACGATGGAAGGGAGGGCAAAGGGAGGAGGGAGTAATTGAAAGTCAACACTTGGGGAGGGACAGGATCAAAGGACAGAAGAGAAACAATGAGGGGCAGGTTAGGAGGGATGGCAATTCAGTTAGTCTTACACAACACGACTATCAGGAAGGTCATTTGCAAAGCTACACAGATATGGCCTATAATGAATTGCCTGCCGTACCAAAGGGAATGGGTGGGGAGGGAGGGATGGGGAGAATTTGGAACTCAAAGTTTTAGGAACAATTGTTTAGTATTGTTGTTGCAACTAGGAAAGAAGACATACAGTTAATGAGGAATAGAAAGTCATCTGGCCCTACAGGAGAAAAGAGAAGATAGAGACAAGGGAAGGGAGGGATGACAGAAGAGAGGACAGATTGGAGATAGGGAAAATTAGATTGCTTGGGGTATTGGGGTGGGGGGAGGGGAGAAAAGGGGAGAAAATTTGGAACCCAAAAATATGTGAAAATGAATGTAAAAAGCTCAATAAATAAATAAATAAATAAAAAACAGACTAGGCCAAATGGCAAAAGAGCTCCAAAAATTCAATTAGAAGAAGAATATCTTTAAAAGCAGAATTGGTCAAATGAAAAAGGAGGTCCAAATGCTCACTGAAGAAAACAATTTCTTAAAAATTAGAATGGAGCAAATGGAGGGTAATGACTTTATGAGAAATCAAGAAACAATAAAATAAAACCAAAAGAATTAAAAAATAGAAGACAATGTGAAATATCTCACTGGAAAAACAACTGATCTCAAAGATAGGTCCAGGAGAGAGAATTTTAAAATAACTGGACTACCTGAAAGTCATGATCAGAAAAAGGGCCTAGACATCATCTTTCAAGAAATTATCAAGGAAAACTGCTGTTATATTCTAGGACTACAGGGTAAAATAGAAATTGAAATAATCCACCAACTACCTCCAGAAAGAGATCCCAAAATGAAAACACCCAGGAATATTATAGCCAAATTCCAGCATTCCCATGTCAAAGAGAAAATATTGGGAGTAGTTAGAAAAAAACAATTCAAGTATGGTGGAGCAACAGTCAGGATAATACAAGATTTAGCAGTTTCTACATTAAAGGATCTAAGGGCTTGAAATATGATATTCCAGAGGGCAAAGGAGCTAGGATCACAACCAAGAATCCTACCTACCCAGCAAATCTGAGTATAATCCTTCAGGGGCAAAATGGACATTGAGTGAAACAGAGGACTTTCAAGCATTCTTGATGAAAAAACTAGAGCTGAATAGAAAATCTGACTTTCAAACACAAGACTCAAGAGAGGTATAAAAAGATAAATAGGAAATGGAAATCATAAGGAACATAATAAGGTTAAACTGTTTACATTCCAATATTGGAAGATGATATTTGCAACTCATAAGATCTTTCTCATTACTAGGGTAGTTAGAAGGAGTATATGTACACAGAGGGCACAGGTATGAGTTGAATATGAAGGGATGATATCTAAAAAAATGAAATTAAGGAGTGAGAGAAGACTGTACTGGGAGAAAGAGACATGGAGAGGTAAAATGGGGTAAGTCATTTCACAGAAAAGAGAAAAGAAAAAGCTTTTACAGTGGAGGAGAAAAAGGAGGAGGAAAGGAAGAGTAAGAGAACTTTACTTTTATCAGAATTGGTTCAAAGAGGGAATACTATATGCATTCAATTAGGTCTTGAAATCTCTCTTGCCCTACAGGGAATACGAGGGGAAAGGGATAACAGAAGGAGGGAGTGGGGATAGAAGGGAGGGCAGATTGGGGTAGGGGATGATCAGAAGCAAAACACTTTTGAGGAGGGGCAGGGTAAAAGGAGAGAGAGAATAGAATAAATGAGGGTGGGGGAATAGGTTGGAGGGAAATACAGTTAGCAATACTAGCTGTGAAAAAAGTTTTGAAGCAATTTATCAAGAGCTACAGATAAATGCCTCATTTCTCAAATATAAGAGAACTGGTTCAAATTTATAAAAATAAGAGCCATTCCCCAACTGATAAATGATTAAAAGATATAATCAGTTTTCAGATGAAGTAATCAAAACTATCTATAGTCATATGAAAAAATATTCTAACTCACTACTAATTGGAGAAATGAAAATTAAAACCGTTCTGAGGTACCAACTCATACCCATTAGATTGTCTAACAGGATAAAAAGGGTACATGACAAATGTTGGAGGACATATGGGAAAAATGAGACATTAATGCACTGCTTGTGGAGTTGTAAACTGATTCAACCATTCTGTAGAGAGATTTGGAACTATGCCTAAGGGGCTATAAAGTCATGCATACCCTTTGACCTGGCAAAACCACCACTAGGTCTATATCCCAAAAGAGACAAAAAACAAAAAGAAAAAGGACCTACATGTACAAAAGTATTCATAGCAGCTCTTTTCTAGGGGCAAAGAATTAGAAATTGAGGAGGTATCTATTAATTGGGGAATAGCTGAACAAATTGTGGTATGTGATTATGATGGAATACTACTATTCTATAAGAAATGATGAGCAGGATGCTCTCAGAAAAACCTGGCAAGATTTTCATGGGCTGATGCAAAATGAAATATACTGTGTACAAAGTAACAGAAACATTGTATGATGATCAGCTGGGAATGACTTGGCTATTCTCCAGAATGCAGGGATCCAATACAACTTTGAAGGATTCATGATGAAAAATGCTATCCATCCCCAGAGAAAGAACTGATAGTGTCTAAATACAGATTGAAGAATACTTTTTTTTAAACTTTTTTTCTTGAGTTTTTTTGTCTATATTTTCTTTTATAAGATGACTATTATGGATATGTTTTGCATGACTACAAATGTATAGCCCATAGTGAATTGCTTGCTTTCTCAATAGGAGTGGAGGATGGGGAGGGAGGAAGGGAAAGAACATGGAACTCAAAGCTTTAAAAACAAATGTTAAAAATTGTTTTTACATGTAACTGGAGAAAAATAAAATACTAAATAAATCCACAAAAAGAAAAAGAAGACTGGAAAGGGAGGGGGAAGGGCCTAGGATTTGTACACCTTATAGAGGACTTTCTATTTGATCTTGGAGGTGACATGATAGGGAACTACTAGGATTATAGAGTAGAAGGGTATCATGGTTGAACCTGCCCTTTAGGAAAATAGCCAGGTCAAATATGGACTAGAGTGGGATGAGACTTGAAGTAAGTAGACCAAATAGAAGGCTACTGTAATAGTGCCACATGAGAAAATGAAGGCTTACATTAGGGTGGTGGCAGTACCACAGGAGAGAAGGGGGCATAGTTGAGAACTGTTGCACCAGGCCTTGGCAACTGATCAGATTTGGGGGATGAAACAGAGGTTAAGTGATTTGCTCAGGGATACACAGCTAATAAGTGTTGAAGACTGGATTTGAACTTGTGTTGTCCTGACAACATGCCTTCCAATCCCGTGATTCTTTTCCCTTTTAAAAATTTGGGGGCAGCTAGGTGGCACAGTGAGTAGAGCACCAGCCCTGGAGTCAGGAGGACTTGAATTCAAATACGACCTCAGACACTTGACACACTTACTAGCTGTGTGACCTTGGACAAGTCACTTAACTCCAATTGCCTTTTCTTCCCCCCTACCAAAAAAAGATGAAAAAAAAATTGGATTTGGGAGAGAAGAGCCAAGATGGTAGAGAGAAAGCAGGGACCTGACCTTTCCTCCAAAATCCCTGCAAAGACCTTTAACTAATGCCCTAAAACAAATCTTGGAGTGGCAGAACCCAAAAAAGTATGGGGTGAAAAAATTTTGCAGCACAAGACAACATAAAAGTTTAGCAGGACAGGTCTGTCGCACAAGAGTGAGAGTGTAGCACAGTCCAGTGCAGGTGGACCAGGCCCCAGTAAGTCAATAGCAGGCCTTGGGAGTAAATGAATCAGCAGCTGCTGCAGCTGCTACTGGAGCTCTCAGCCAACAGATGGTAAGGGGCTCAAACAAGTGGTCAGAAGGAAATTACAGGGGTCTCTGTGCTGCTGCTGGGGGTAGGGCTCTGTTGCTTTGCTTATCCTCAGATCTAGATTGCAGTCCTGAGTGACAGTCCCAAGGCGAGGAAGAACACTAGCACATCAGAGTTTGTAGCTGCAGTAGAACAGGGACCCTCATCACAGTTTCAGGGCAGAAAAGAGTACTTGTGGTCACCCACAGTCCAGAGTATAGACCAGGAGAGTAGCAAACACATCTCACCTTAGCCCACACCACCTTGGAAAAACTGACAGGGAAGTGTCCACTTCTACTGTATACAATCCTTAGGTTTCAGAGGAGTCCCTCTGCTTCTCTGAATAGAGCCCAGACTTGGGGATGAAGCATTCCTTACATAATCCTCACCCTCTTTCAATTGTCCTCTCTCATTGCTAAGCTTCTTTCTTTAGGAAGGAACTGAGCTCAGGTAAAATTTATACTTTGGCTTTCTACTCCTACCAAGTAGCCAGGGCTGTCATCTCTGGCCCAGTGTCTCTCTAATGACAATGAATAGGTGTAATGCTAATGAGAATTAAAGAACTTCCCCACCCATTAATGGGTCTGCCCATTAAGGGAAGCTTGATTAGGGGAGATTTTTGTTGTTGTTGTTAGAAGGCCCATACCTTTTGTTAATTTCTAATGAGGCACTGATTCTCAAGGGTTGTGATGCCCTCTGACTCTGAAAAGTGTATATATACTCTGAAGTGAGGTTTTTCTTTGGGGCTTAGCTTTTAGAAGATTTGTGTGCCAGATGAAAAGAGAAGTGTATATATACTCTGAGATGAAGTTTTTCTTTGGGGCTTAGCTCTTAGAAGAAAGTTTGTGAGCCAGGGGTTAAGGAGCCCTCTGGCTTTGAAAACCCAGATGTTGGTGCTTCTCTCTCTGGTAACTGTGTATGTATGGTCAGACAGAGCTGTCTGTTGATCTGTGATGTAGGTACTAATTATGGTCAGACAGTTGGAAGCTCTGTCTGTTGATCTTTGTTTCTCTGTATTTTCTCTGATGTTCAAGGTGCTGACTTTTTCCCCTGAACTAAGTGAATGATATATATGCTTGATTAAAATGATTGTTGATTCTTCAAATTTGCTTTCCTTTTAGAAAAGCAGATCTAAGAACTTGTACAGCAGGCCCTCCTGCGTCAAGATCCTTGCTAATACATTAGACTACTCACTCTAATAACACGTATGGCCAAATCTAATGCACCGGGACAAGTTTGGAAGAAAATGCATTTCTATTATAATGAATGTGTTCAGATTTTTTATTCTAAGTTACAAACATATGAGTCGGTCTTCCCAAAAGATGAGCAAAAGGTAAAAGCTCAAAGCAAATATTTTCCTGTATATATATATGTGTACATATAATTAAATATCGTCACCGAGATCTGTTCTATGAGTATTTGAGATTTTTCTGTAATTGTTCTTTTTAATTTTCTTTTTGATTTGACAAATGGGATTTAGGGTGCACAACCCAAACAGTTCCTTCTCAAAAACTCCTAAAACAAAAGTGAAGAAAAAAATCAAATGAAGGCTAAGAGTAAAAATTGAGGTTGCTTCTGAGTACTGTGTGATTAAAAAGAAACAAATCTACCATTTGGGGGTGAGAGGACAGCTCTTTCAAAAGGTATAACAAGAAAATTTTCACTACCTTAGCTTAAGCTGGTCTCCTCTGACAGCATAACAGCATGGTACTTGAGGCTCCCCTCTGGAGACACTCAGGATTGATTATCTACTAATGAATGTCAGCCCTTGTTTGGGGTTTCCAAGGGACTAGCCTCTGCTCTGCCTCATTCTTTTCCAGCTAATGTCAGCAGGAAGGTATTCTGCTGCTATCTTCACCCCACTACCTCTGAGATCCTTAAAGTTTTTCAAGGTTTAACTTAGGCCTCAACTTCTCCGAGAAGCTTTTCCCATCCTTTCTTCAAGCTATCAGTATTCTGTCTTTCCTCAAATTAGCTCCCGGAGGGCAGGAGCTATTTAATATTCTCTTATATTCCCAATGCCTCATACACCATGGGTATTTAAGCATGTTTGTTGAATTGAAAAATCACACTTTTTTACCCACATACATAGTCTACAGAGATCATAAAATTAGGAAAGATCAAGATCCATTATCAAGAAACATTTCTGTTATGGATTGATGGAAACAATCAGTAGGTAAGGAGGAAAGATTTTGTTTTAACTTAAAAGCTTGGCAAGAGATATGGCATAGAATCCTGAGAGCATTTAGAAATAAAACTGGTGGGGGAGAAGCCAAGATGGCAGAGCAGAAAGACTCATGTATGTTAGCTCCGAATCCACAGGCCAGAAATTTTCTGTAAAAAGAACTCCCCACAAATTCTGGAGCACTGCAAGGCGCACAGAAACACAGTGGAAGAGATTTCCGTTCCAGAGAGCCCTGGAAAGCCATCCCCAGGGGTCCGTCACGCTCCGGACGTGGAGCCCAGCCCTGTGCTGCCCTGGCCGTGTGGCCCGAAAGGAGCAGATCCGAGCAGGCTTCAGGGACGGAACCTCTGGCGGCCGCAAAGGTCCCTCCACCCACAGGCACTACAGGTCAGTGAGAGAGACTTCTGGGCTGGCCGAGAGGGGCGCAGGGTGTCTCCGTGACTCGGGCCCCCTCAGGAAGCAGCGGCAGAGGCAGAGGCAGCAGCGGTGGCCCGGGACTCTCGGACCAGCAGGCAGAATTTCAGGGCCCTTACCACAGATCTCTGCATAAATCCCCTGAGGGAACTGAGCCTGGGAGATGGCCCTGCCCCCACCCGCTCCATTACTGAAGGTCTCTGCATAAAGCCCCTGAGGGAACTGAGCCTGGGAGGTGGCCCTGCCCCCACCCCAGCACCAGAACTTAAGCTCACATCGAATAGCAGCCCCGCCTGCCACAGAAAGCCCATTTGAATCTCAGACCCCAAGCACTAGCTGGGTGGATCTAGGTGGGGGTGGAGAGGAATCTCAGATTTCAAGTAACTGGCTGGGAAAATGCCCAGAAAAGGGAAGAAAAATAAGAACATAGAAAGCTACTTTCTTGGGGGACAGATGTTCCCGCCTTTCAATTCGGATGACGAGGAACAATTCTTACCATCAGAGAAAGACGTGGAGGTCGGGGCCTCTGCATTCCAGACATCCGAGGTGGATGTCCGGTGGGCTCAGGCCATGGAAGAGCTCAAAAAGGATTCTGAAAATCAAGTTAGACAGGTGGAGGAAAAACTGGGAAGAGAAATGAGAGAGATGCAAGAAAAGCATGAAAAACGGGTCAATACCATGCTAAAGGAGACCCAAAAAAATGCTGAAGAAAATAACACCTTGAAAATAGGCTCACTCAATTGGCAAAAGATGTTCAAAAAGCCGATGAGGAGAAGAATGCTTTCAAAAGCAGAATTAGCCAAATGGAAAAAGAGTTTCAAAAGCTCACTGAAGAAAACAGTTCTCTCAAGATTAGAATGGAACAGATGGAGGTTAATGACTTTATGAGAAACTAAGAAATCATAAAACAAAACCAAAAGAATGGAAAAATGGAAGAGAATGTGAAATATCTCACTGGAAAAACAACTGACCTGGAAAATAGACCCTGGAGAGACAATTTAAAAACTATGGGACTACCTGAAAGCCATGATCAAAAAAAAGAGCCTAGACATCATCTTTCATGAAATTATCAAGGAAAACTGCCCTGACATTCTAGAACCAGAGGGCAAAATAAGTATTGAAGGAATCCATCGATCACCACCTGAAAGAGATCCAAAAAGAGAAACTCCTAGGAACATTGTGGCCAAATTCCAGAATTCCCAGGTCAAGGAGAAAATATTGCAAGCAGCTAGAAAGAAACAATTCAAGTATTGTGGAAATACAATCAGGATAACACAAGATCTAGCAGCTTCTACATTAAGGGATCAAAGGGTATGGAACAGGATATTCCAGAAGTCAAAGGAACTAGGACTCAAACCAAGAATCACCTACCCAGCAAAACTGAGTATAATACTTCAGGGGAAAATATGGTCTTCCAATGAAACAGAGGACTTTCAAGCATTCTTGATGAAAAGACCAGAGCTGAAAAGAAAATGTGACTTTCAAACACAAGAATGAGAAGAAGTATGAAAAAGTAAACAGCAAAGAGAAGTCATAAGGGACTTACCAAAGGTGAACTGTTTACATTCCTACATGGAAAGACAATATTTGTAACTCTTAAAACTTTTCAGTATCTGGGTAGTTGGTGGGACCACACACACACATGCATGCACACATGCACACACACATGTACACACATCCGCACACACACATACACACATGCATGCACATACAGAGATGGAGAGCACAGAGTGAATTGAATAGGATAGGACCATATCTTAAAAGAAATTATGATAAATGGTGAGAGAAATGTAGTGGGAGGAGAGAGGGTTAAATGGAATGGGGTAAATTATCTCTCATTCAAGAGGCAAGCAGGAGACTTTTTAGTGGAGGGAAAAAGAGGAGAGCTGAGAAAAAAACAAGAAGTTTACCCTCATCACATTCAACTAAAGGAAAGGATAAAATGCACACTCATTTTGGTATGAAAACATATCTTACAGGAAAGTGGGGGAGAAGGAGATAAGCAGGGAGGGAGGGATGATGGAAGGGAGGGCAATGGGAGGAGGGAGTAATTTGAAGTCAACACTTGGGGAGGGACAGGATCAAAAGAGAGAATAGAAACAATGGGGGGCAGGATAGGATGGAGGGAAATACAATTAGTCTTACACAACATGACTACTATCGAAATCATTTGCAAAACTACACAGATATGGCTTATATTGAATTGCCTGCCTTCCCAAAGGGAATGGGCGGGGAGGGAGGGATGGGGAGAATTTGGAACTCAAAGTTTTAGGAACAACTGTTGAGTATTGTTGTTGCTACTAGGAAATAAGAAATACAGTCAATGGGGAATAGAAAGTCATCTGGCCGTACAGGACAAAAGAGAAGATGGGGATAAGAGAAGGGAGGGAGGATAGAAGAGAGGGCAGATTGGTGATAGGGAAAATTAGAATGCTCGGTGTATTGGGGTGGGGGGAGGGGACAAATGGGGAGAAAATTTGGAACCCAAAATTTTGTGAAAATGAATGTAAAAAGTTAAATAAATAAATTTAATTAAAAAAAAGAAATAAAACTGGTAAGAGGGCAATAAAGGATGAAAATAGGGGAGAAAATCTATAAAGATTTCTAAAACAAACTCCTTTCCCATCAATAACAGTGGAGCCACCGCATTAGCCAGGGAAGAGGCAAAGATATCAAAGATGTAGAAAAATACTAAGACCTTTTTATTACCCCCCCAAAATCAACCTAGAAATTATCAAAAATTATAATCCTATATACCTAATTTCCTATGTTTTCAAAATTTTTATGAGAATATCCTGTACCGGTACCAAGCTAATCCTTGAAGAAAGCATGCAAAAGGAACAACAGACTTTTGCAAATGTTATTCCATAGCAGACATCTTTATGGTCACACTATGAACTCAAAAGCATAGAAAACACAAGGTTCTGCTGATTATTGTTTTTCAACTATAAAAAAGCACTTAGTTCAGTAACACAAAATACTGCCTTAAAATCTCTCCCCTAACAACATGTCAAAATCATTCAAGATTTCTTGAAAATCATAACAATAGGGACAACTTTGTCTCTTGATTTGTCTACTGAGTCTTTGATGATGAATATCAAAAAAGACATAAGAAAGGAAAATGTATTCTTGCCAAAGACATTTGTCACTGTCACTGAGGCTATCCAGCAAAGTCCAAACAGAAAAGTGGGCTGCTTATAGAGAGTAAATGGTAAAGTGAAAAGAGTGTTGGACTTGGGTTCAAAGAATTCAGGATCAATTCCAAGGTTGGCCACTTTCCACCTGTGTGATTTGGGGTATGTCACTGAACCTCTCTGGGCCTCAGTTCCTCATCTATAAAATGAAGGGATTGGATGAGATAACCTGTCTAGGTAAGGTCCTATCCGGCTCTAAATCAAGGATCCTATGAAGTCCTCCAGATAATCTGGTTTACAGACTCAGTATGCCAGTGTATATTACTGCTGTATGTTCTGAGCTCTACAACACCTCCTAAATGGGATCCATGATCATTCAAAAAAGCTGGCCTACTGGTTGGTTGAGTTGTTTTCAGTCATGTCTGACTCTGTGACCTCATTTGGGGTTTTCTTGGCAGAGATACTGGAGTGGTTTGTCATTTCCTAACTACAGACACAGGAAAAACCAAATGGATGAAGAATGCTTATTATCCAGATTGTGGCACAGCCTGTGGCTAATAGGTGGAAAATCCACAGAACTGGTCTGTCAGTGTAAGTCCTGGACAGACAATTTAGACAGACAGTGAGCCTGGAACTGGAGAGGAAGAGGAAAGTGGACTGAATTGTATTTGGGAAACTGCAAGATGCTTTCAAGGACACAAACTTCTCCCTGAAACAAAAACCTGTCTTTTTCACATCAGTCTTCTAGTACTGTTTTATGGCTGCTAATCAAGGAATACCAAGATATCTGAAGAATTGAAGGCCAATAGAGAGGTATATGGTAACTATAGTAATATCTTACCAATGAAGAATGCCCCCAAGGAAGTACTATCATTAGAGAGATGTAGAAAGATCTAGAAAAAATTAGAGAAATCTAAAAAATGTAGGCCAGTCATGGGGCTAGATGGAGAGATCCATATACTCCAATGTTATCCATATAAGATCAAAAGAGCTCGAAGGAAGCCCCCTTTCCTCCACGCATTGAGGAAACATCTCCTTACCCCACCCCATTCCCCCCAAGGGGGGTTTATGGGAAAATGTGACCAACAATGTTGCTTTCAGTCATGCCCCACTCTTTATGACCTCATTTGGCATTTTCTTGGCAAAGATACTGCAGTGCTTTGCCATCTCCTTCTCCAGCTCCTTTTACAGATGAGGAAGCTAGTAAGTGTCTGAGGCAAGGTTTGAGCTCAGCAAGATGAGTATTCCTGACTCCAGGCTCAGCACTCTACACACTGCTACCTACCTGCCCTGTGGACAAGAATAGGAAATGATAAAAAGACTGGGTTGCAACCTTCCTTAATTGATGAAGTGACCATAACGATGGGATCACAGACCCCTCAAAGACTCAAACTAACCCAACTTCATTATGACTAGTTTTCAAATAGCTCCTGAGATAATGACAACCAACAGGCAATGGTGTCAGTAAGAAGTGGTTACTTACTTCTTTTCAGAGGCATAATAAGCTAAGTTTATTTTCGGGTCATTAGGACTATAATGCTCAAAGAGAACAATGATCTTTACTCACTGGTAGACATATGTGAATATCTTATAGCAGTCCTCCTTGGAGGAAAAAGTATGAGAAGTTAGTAATATTCCTTCCCCACATCTTACTTTCCTGATGGGACAGTACCCTGGAATTCACAACTTGCTGCTCCTCCTGGAGGACAGCAGTGGTAGTGCAGGACCTAAGAAATGGGTAAAAACAGAAAATACTGTATCCTAGCTGCAGATCATGATAATAATGACTGGCCTTTTAAAAATCACTTCAAGGTTTGAAAAGCACTTGATCCTTACAATTCTGTGAGATGGGTATTATTAGCCTCATTTTAAAGATGCAGAAACTGAGGCTGGAAAGTTAAATGACTTGTCCAGGGTGACACAGCTAGTAAGTTCGTGAGGCAGGATTTGAACTCAGATCTTCCTGACAACAAGTTTAACATTCTATTTGATGTACTACCTAGCTGTCTCTGATGACTCTGGTAACAGTGATTAAAATTAATTTATCTATCTAGTAATAAGAAAGGATAATTTGCCAAATCAAATCTTTATAAAATGAAGTTAGTGAACTTCTAAATGGTGAGTAATTTAGCTTTATCCAGTGATACAAATTAGAGATATTAAAAAAAAACTTCATTAAACTAAATACTGAAAAAAAAATTTTTAATTCAATTTCCTGATCCAGAGGCTAACAATAAAGTATCTCTTCCTGTATAGTAAGTATTAACATAAAAACAAAGAAAAACACTAAATTAGTAATTGTTTTTTTTTCAACTCGCATTTTTATTGAGGGCCCAAGTCATGCCAATCAAGAGTATAACAAAATGTTCAGCTAAAATGTCATCCATATCCTCTTTCGTTAAGAGAACAATAAAAAATATATCACTTGGCTCACTCCCTAAAGTTGATCAGAGTGGGAGCTGGGGGTTAGGGAAAGAAGCTTTTATTTTATTACCTTAAACCAATAAATGTACCATGCTGATTGTATAAAATTAGGACCATTTCCCCCCAAAAGTGGACCAAATAAAACCTAGATAGAAATCTGATTTACCACATCACAAGACAGTCTTTTAAAACCAATACAGTCATCAATTTAATGCTATTAATGAGAAGATTACACATAGCTTTATTCTTTAAGTATCTTTGAAGTTTAGTATGTTAAAGCAAAATTTTCACCTCTATTCTTCTGTCCTTATGGAGTCCAAGGAGAGAAAAGCCTACGTTCTCTTACATACCAGGAAGTGAAGGATGTAACAGGTTACTTCATTTCCAGTGTAATTCAGGGATAAGAATTACAGTCTCAGTCACATCTCTACTGCTTAACTGCAGAGAAGAATATGTTGACTATTTCCTTAAGTTCTTCCTAATGGCTAGAGGAGCCAGCTGTAATTTGGAGATGCAGTCATGTGGACCACATCCCCTCCTGATATCATGGGATAGTTCACGGGAGGAGGAAAGACTACTGTGTCCAGGTTGCATTTACCCTGACCAAGAAGCTATTTTAGTTTTTATATTTCTCTCTGAACATCAATTTTTCAAAATTTTGCTATGTAAAACTCCAATAAATGAAGCCCATCATGTTGTATATTAAAGAAGCATCAATTAACCAAATTTTGGTTATATTATAAATTTGGGTTATATTATAACCATTTTGGTTATATTATAAAAGCAACATTTTGCTTTAAACGTTTACTGAGTATTAGTATTTGTGAGTGCCTCCTACATGGTGGCAATGTTCTGGTTACGGTAGGAGATACAAAATAAGTAAACAATAACCGTATCTGTCCTCACTCCACAATTACTCTTCACAGCAATATGGAAGAGAACTGATATTTACATATTTAAAAAAAAAAACACTTTAAATCAGGGGTTCTTAATTTAGGGTCTGTGAACTTTTTTTTAATATTCTAAAAACCAGTTTTGAATATTATTAGTTTTCCTTGCAACCCAAAGGAAATTCATTTAAAAATATTATCTGAGAAGGGATCCATAGGCTCCTAGCAAGGTCCATGATACTAAAAAACGATTAACTTCTGGCCTAAATGGTCTTTACAGACATTACTTTATTAATCTTTTTGACATTTCAAGTTAGGAGAAAAATAAACCAACTGTATAATAGAGAATCTGAGGCACTGAGAGCTGAGTCAAACAGCAAATGAGTGACAAAACCAGAAAGATAATTCATATCCTAACATTTAGCTCAGAACACATCATCAAATATGCTCATTAATCTCTACATTACCTGAAATTCATCAAAACATAAGAGACATGCCTCTTCACTAATTTCTTCAGCTATAGGAGCTATTGGATCATATGATTTGGCCATTAATCCTGGCTTCCGTTTTGGCAAACTCTGTTTAAGGCGATGGATTCCTTAAATGGATGAAAACAAACAGAGAAATGAAAAATTACATTAAAATTACTTTAAATATTTATTAAATGTGGGGAAAAGTATGCAAGTATAATTATAATAGGGAAATAAATAATGAATCGAAAGTCATTCAGAATATAATTTTATTACTGAGAGGATAACTCTTTGGCCTCAAAAACTAGTGCTTAATGCAACCTGAGAGATCTTTCTGCCTAAATCTTAACTTCAGGAAGATACATATCCATACTTAGCTTTGATGAAAAACAAAGTGGATGATATGTATATTACATTAGACCTGTGTAGACCAGAATACTTGATTTGGAGTGTGATGTGGATTTCAATCTCATTTCTGCTCTGTGTGGCCTTGGGAAAGGTTCCAAACCTCCGTGGGGCCCCGTTTCTTCATCTCTAAAATGGGGGACTTGGAGAGAATGTTGGCTAATATAAGATCTAACTTTAAGCAGCAGTCATGGGGCTTTTTCTTTTCCCTGACACATATTTAATTGCTTAATTCAATCTTGGGTCATCCATTCATCCAACAAGCATTTATTGAGACTCTATCTTGTACACATTTCTGTCCTAGATATTTGTAGAAATGAAGATATCAGAGAAGCCACCCAACTGAATACGTCCACACATATAAGAAACAACATGAGATGAGTTAGAGAGCAATATATTGGCAAGTACAAAATGATAACATTCAAATTTAAAACGTAAGTGTGGAAGGAGTAGGGAATAGACAGCATATCCCTGAGGATATGGTCAATCAGTTAAAACTTCTTAAAACACTTGAGTTTGGAATCATTTCTCTTTCTTTTACCCTTAATCTAGAAAAAGAAAAAAGGTACTCTTTTTAACATTTTTTCAGAATATAAGATTCAATTTAATATGACAAAGAGCAAAAGTCTAATGGCCATCCCAAAAGATGGTCAAGACAACTCTCCCTCTCTGGTGTAACTCATCTCACCTAAGGACCTACACCAGCCTCCAGATTTAAAATGACTGTAGTCTATGAAGGAGCACTCCATGACAGAAGGCTTTCCTTCTCTTCTCTTTTTTAGTATTTGATCAGAACATCCACATGATGTCATGGAAAGACCATTAGACTGGGAGTCAAAACATCTGAGTTCTAGCTTCTCTGCTGACTGGATAACTGTATACCCTTGGGAAAGTCACTTAAGTTCCCAGAGGATCAGTCTCCTCATCTGTGAAATATAGATACTAATACCTACCTTGCCCACCTCACACGGTTGCTGTGAGGATGAAATAAGAGAAGGTGTAGTAGTAATCTATAAATTAAAGAACTATCTAAATACAAGACGGTAGAATCATCATCATTGTCTCAGGGTTACACTACAAGGTCAATAACCAATATCAGACAAAATAAATGAGATGAAATAAAGTAAGATTATATTTGTATTTTGAGCAAAGCTAAATTTTTTTCTTTAAGTTCATTCAAAAAGCATTTAAAGCACATGGTGATGGGGGTAGCCTGTAATCTTCTTTTCACTAAAAAGTCACTTCCTTACACATCAAACCACATATTCACTTACTTTCATGTACATCGAGCATGAAGCCATGAAAATGGACTCTCTTTTTCCTCTCCATTTCAACATAAGCATAAAACATGTCCATCACCATTGTCTTTCCTGTACCTTAAGGGGGAAAAAACCAGAATCCACTATTAATAAAAACAGGAGGATTACTGTAATGATTGTTCATTAGCTTTCAGCTAATGAAACCACATTTTTTGTACTGAATAGCACAAGTCTCTTTTTTTGGGAAGGAAGATCTACTTTCTATGTTAAACTAGCTAAAAATACAAATTTGGTATTACTCCCCCACTTAAATTCTGTTTCTATGCATTATAGGATTTAATAATGAAAGAGAAACTATATACATGTAAGATAACAGGATCATAGACTTAGGACTGGGAAGAAAATGAGAGGCCACCTAAATCCAACTCCCCCCCTTAACAAACAAAGAGACAAAGGACGAAAATTAAATGACCTTCTCTAGAGCCAAAGAGATAGTGAGTATGTGAGATGGAATTTGAATCCAAGTCCTCTGATGCCATTGTCAATGTTCTTTCCATCAAAAAACATGATGTTGACAGACTGACTAAACTTTGAGTTTTATCTGTTAGTCTTCTTTGTTAGCATTTAGTGATCTAAATATAATAACTACAGTCATTCATTCAAGAAACACGTATTGTGTTTCTACTAGGTACAAGGCAACGAGAAAGGCAATTTTGTAGATGCAAAGGTCAGAAATAATATAACACAAAAAGAGGAGTAAATATTAACATCCAACAGCATACCAATGACTGGGTCACAAATGCTGAAAACGAGTGAAAGCCATTGATTAAAGTTTAAGAATTGGTTAAAGTGCAATATGTTTTTTAAAAAAAATTAAATACACTACATTCATTCATTTGTAGAAAAAAACATTTGAGAGGCAGCACAGGATGAAGAAATCATGCTGGATTTGGCACCTGCAGCTTACGATCTGAGTTGACCTTGGGTGACTCTCATCACCTGAGACTCTGTCAGGCCTCAGTTTCCTCATCAGTAAAATAAGGAGAATACATTAAATTGCCTTGGGTGTCTCTTCAACTTCTAGATTTTATTCTATGATCCTTTTACTAACCACCTATGGTGGGCCAGACACTATGTCAGCTATTGGGTATTCAGAGAGGGGAACATCCCTATAATTTATAATCAATTGGAAGAAACAATATGTACAAACATCAGTTTTCTAGTTAGGGACTGCATCTATTTTTTTCAGTGGCATAAAGAAAGCCCTGGTGAGGAAATTCCCTCTACTTTACTAGATCAGCATCTTCTCTGTACATTTCAAAACATATATAAAGTAAATATAACTATAAGGATCCAGAAAGTCCCCTAAAAGAGCTTCCAAAGAAGATGCTGCTTGAACAGAAGTGTCTGCTTCATCAAAAACCTAACAATTTCACTAGACTAAATAATGATATGAAAATCTAGTGAAAAACCACTGTAAATGCCTTCTACCTCAGAACTACACCAGAATGTCAGACTAAAGCTCTTAGGTAAAGAGGAGCTCCACCAAAGCCAAATCCAGAAGAATCCAACTAGCCTGAAGCCTTCCAGCTTGTTTAGAGATGCCAAGGACATTTACTGCCTTTAGGGTTTTGGGTCTGGGGACAGCAGAGCAGAAGGTTTCCCTAAAGAAAACCCCAGGGTGGCCTGAAACACACAGTAGGGACCTTGGAAATGACCAAGAACAGTAATGACCAATCTGGGTTTGGCAGCACTCCCTAGAAATCTGTATTGAAACATCATAGAGGGTCCTGAAGATCCAACTTGCTGAAGCTCAAAGATGGGGGGGCAAGGGGAGTAGGAAGATGGGATGCAGAAATCTATGGAAGTGAAGGACAGAACGAGAACAAGAGGTTATCCAGTAGGCCCTGGCACAAAGCCCCAGTTCTGAATCTAAGGCTAGAAAGATGAATAAATATAATAAGATATAAACCACTATAAAGAGTTATAATAGATCAGGGGTTCTTAACATTTTTGGTAGCCTTGACCCCCCTCTAAGCCTACTGACCCCTTATCAGAATAATGTTTTAAAATGCATAAAATTAAATACAAAGGAGTACAAAGGAAACCAATTATATTGAAATACAGTTATCAGAATATTAAGTAGTCAAATTCATGGACCCTAGATTAAGAGCGTCTATAACAGAGCAAAAGATACCCAAAAATCTAACCTAAAAAGAGAGTAATTCCCTAATAACTCCAAGCAGAGGCTCAAATAAAAAATATTTTTTTCACAAAGACATGAATACCTAGAAAAAAAATGAAGCAAGAGATTAAAATATGAAATAAAATCTCTGGAAGAAAGAAGAGAAAGTATAAATAGCTTAGAAAAGAGAATGGTAAACCTTGCCTAAGTAAAAACCCTTTGAAAATAAGAACAGACATAAAAGAAATCAATAACTCCATAAACCAGTAAGAAATGTTAGAACAAAATGGAAAGATTGAGAAAATATAAGGTATCTGGTATTAAAAACAATTGACCTTGAAAATAATTCAAGGAGAAATAATTTAAGAATATAAGAATTGGGAGTCAAGATGGCAGAGTTGTAAAAGCACTACAATCAAGCTCTTCTCCACAAAACTCCTTCAAACAAATCTTGAAAATGTACTAGGTTGAATATTATGTGGAAATCCAATCACTTGTCCAGCCCAATTCAGCATAGTGATGACGGAGAGATTTACAGGCACTGGGGACTGGCTCGATCAGTGGTACGCCACTCATGGGGCACTCTAGCACCCAGAGAGAGATTGTGCACCAGACTAAGAAGACATCACCAGACTGGTATTTATCAAGGCACCATGATGGGGATAGATGCTAACTATTAGCTTTGTCATTCACTACCAAGTTCTGGGCCACAGATCTAGGGAGGCCTAAGGACCTGTGCACATGGGTGGCAGGCCAAGGTAAGAAGCGCAGTAGGCCCTGGGCTATGTAGTGAGAGACGAATAAGTTCAGAATCAGGCAGCAGTTGCGTGACTCAGACCCCAGTCTCACTTCTAGCTGCTAGCCCAGCCTGCAGAGGTATAACCTGGGCATGAATCTCAAACTAAAGGGGAACCTATAATTCTGTCATTTTGAATCGACTGTTACAGGTTTAGTCTAGGAGCATCTACTGTTGAGAAGACCAAAACCCAGGTTGGGAACCTGCAAAGCTCAAAACAAAGAGAAAGCAATCATACCTTTCCCTGGATCAGACCACTTTGGGAATACTGATGGCTTGCAGGTCCCCAGCCTATACCTGATATCCTAGAAGACTCAATACCTCAAGTAAGTAGAAACAGCCCTAAAATCAAGTCCAAAGTCAGTAAGTAGGCTAGAAGAATAAGAATAAAAAATAATCCAACCATAAAGAGATACAGTGGCAGGGAACTCAAGACAAACCTACGCTATAAGAATGACTCCAAAACATCTACAAGCAAAGCCTCAGAGGAAAACACAGCTTGTGTACAAACTCAACTTGAATTCCTGGAAGAGATGAAATGAGAGCTGAAAAAAGTTAATATAAAGAAAAATAAATGAAATAAAAGCTAAAAAAGGAAGAATTAGAAAAGAAATTTACAGCTTGGCACAAGAGGTACAAAATTTGCCTAAGCAACGAAGTTCTTGCTCACATTCTATTTCCAAAAAATTCAACATCAATAGGTGCATCTAGTCACTAATATTATTTGTTTAATATGCTAAACTCAGTGAACTTCTTCAGCTTCCATCACAGTACATACTTAGTCATCCACAAGAGTCAACAGTTGCAGAGGTAAGATGATTTTTGTGTATTTTTCGGGCCCCCTTTCAGTAATACGAAACAAACTTGACACCAGGCCAGTCTACTGGATATAAAATTCCTAGCTTACAAAACTGAAGGGATACATTGTTAGTAACTATATTCACATTTTAAAAGAATCCTTCATTCTTTTAAATAGTGAGTTCCTCTAATGAATTTTAATTTATTATATTTATTAAAAATATCAACATAACTTTTCAGAAATAGATCTATTAAATGAAGCAAGAAACACTTGTAATTGGTTATAATAAAATGTCATTAATTTACTAGGCAGGAATTTATGATAATTCCAGTGAGTTATTCATTTTCGTATCAATTGTGGGAAAAAAAGGTGAGCCTAGAAGTATCAGTTTGTAGTGGAAATAAGATTTTGGGGAAAGTACTCACTTATTTAAGAAAATTAACTCTTTTTAAGTACTTTAGAAGCATCCAAAATATAAGAAGCAGACATTCCTTAGGATGGTATTAAATTCCATATAAACTCCAATGACTCCCTAACATCTCCAGAATCAAATACCAAATATTCTATTTGGCTTTTCAAGTTCTTCATTATCTGGCCCAATCTGTCTTTCTAGACACTGACTTCCTGGCTATTTCTGGAACATGACATTTCATCTTCCAACTCTGGGCATTTTCACTGATTGTTTCCCATGCCTGGAACTCTCTCCCTCTTCTCTCCCTCCTGCCTTCAAGTCTCAGTTTATGTCCCATCTTCTGCAAGAAATCTTTCCCAGAGTCCTCTTTAATCTTAGTGCCTTTCCCTTTGAGATTATCTCAGTTCATCCTGTCTATATCTTGTACATAGTTGTTTGCAATGTTAACTGACTCCCTTTAGATTGTGAGATCCTTGAGAGCGGGATCTGTTTTGTTTTATTTGCCTTTCATTGTACCCCTATTGCTTGGCACAGTGCCTGACATATAGTAAATACTTAATAAAATGCTTTTTGGCTTGGTATTGGATTGGCTTATCACAAATCATTCTTACATATTCAATAAAGCAATGGTTTTAGTCTAGTTATTTTCCTCCTTACCCTCATTAGTCTAAACTCATAAGGTTTTACTGGATATGTCTATTTTAGGACATACATAGTAAGTGAATCTGAAAATTTTATTAAAGTAAATTATAGGATTTGGAGCTATAAGTAAACAAGTGCAAGTCATGACATCATTTCTCTGATGGCATTGTCTTCTTCATCACCGAAGGACAAACTCAACCCTGTAAGCAGACACAGCAGGCTGAATGGGGACCCAGCTAGTTGGGTAACTCAACTCCTCTCCTGTCTGCCTCCCCGCTCTTTCCTTCTCCTTTCCAAAGGAAGGTAAATTTGGATGGCCAAAAGATGCCCAGTTGACTTTCCTTTCCTGCCCTGCCCTGTCCTATTCTGTCATAAAACCTAAAACTTACTGCACTCTGAATCTGGGACTCTGATGGGCCCCAGCTTAAGGGCTCCTCTCCTGTCTTTAAAGTGATTATCAATAGTAAGTGTTACGATTGCCCTCCCAGCTGGATGTCTTTCATTTTCTTGGCTTCATAACTTCTTAAACAGCTCTATTCAATGAACGGTTCCCTCACCCTAAGTGGGTACTTGCAAAGACCTCTCTGCCTAAAGGACCCAAGGTCTGCCAGTGCAGCCTGGGTTATCTCCAGTCATCCTGATGAATATCTGGTCACTGAAATCAGATGACCGTGGAGGAAAAGTGAGGCTGGTGACCTGCACAGCCCTCCCTCATTCAAAACAAAGTCAAGTGCAAGTCATGTTATCACTTCTCTGATGGAATGGTCTTCGTCAACGAAGGACAAACGCTAACTAAGAGGTCATTTGGTCCAGTCTCCTCATTTTATAAAGGTAATCGAGGTTCAGAGTGGTAGAAGTGATTTGGTCAATCCAACTCAGTAAGCAGCAAAATCAGGATGTATATCTAGGTATCCAGAGCTCCATCCACTACCCAATGGTATCTACACAAATAATTGCACTTAATTTTCATGATGATAAATCACTAGTCACCAAGTTGTTGATGGGATCATGGATTCAGTGCTAGAAAAGCCCTTAAGCATCATTCAACATTCTCATTTTAAAGAAAAGTAAACTAAGCCCCCAGAGAGGATAAGAAATTCTTAAGTTCACATAGCTACTAAGTGGAAGAAGGATTCAAAACCAGGTCCCCTAGTGTTCAACACTTAACTTTGATTTAAAAAAAAAATTCTAACAAATCCTACTGTAGTAACTGACTTTGCTATATGCTGAAAAATAGCCCATGGCCAAACTTACAATGTGTGAGCTTTTGAAACAAAGCTTCTTTTGATTTTCACCTGTTACCTTCCTGAACTTGTTCAAACATTTTCTTTATGTACCAAACTGCATAAAATATTGCTAGGGAGAAATACTGAGCAAGCAAAAATATACCCAAAAATGGACAATGAAAGAAACAAGATTAAGAAAGTCCCATGCCCTGAAGATATAAACACCATTTGGAAGGCAGTACAAACAACAGTAACAGCTCACATTCAATTTCTCAAGTATCCCTTTGAATTTTAAGTATCTCTTTTTCAAAATTGATAATTTAGGAGTTCTGACCCCCATTTTGGCAAACAAATGCTGTGTGACAATTCTTTAGATTAAGATGTTCTCTAAATTGTTGCATCTTCTTTTTGATTCTTTCTTCTACTAAAGTATTATTTTATCCTAACAGAAACCCAGGGAATAGCTAATTATCTGTCCAAAGAACTAAAGATAAGTATCATACAGAGGGCAACAGAAAGATACATGGTGGGTGTAAACAGGTTGCAACATATGTCTAAGGACTTACAAAAAGAGAACAGGACTAAAGGATGTTATCAAAGAATTGTTTGACAGAAAGAGAAAATGGGCAGCTCATATGGTGAGATTGAGAAATGACAAGTATAGATGACCAGAATGCTCCACTGAAACCCTCAAGGTATTGTGGAAAAGCAATAAAGAGGGCTCAGATGAGAGCTAAACATAATGGGCAGACACAGATGTGTTGTCACTTAAATCAGTGAAATCACAGATCCATTTGAGCATGTGAGAAATATTTTTATTCTAAACAAATTCACAAACAAATTGTGGAGGTGAAAGGTATAGGGTGTTAAATTTATATCAGCTAAGGAATAATGATAATAATAGCAATAACTAGCACTAATATAACCCTTTAAGGTTTACAAAGTACTTTACAAATTTTATCTGATTCTAGTCTCATAACAAGCCTAGGAAGTGTCATTTTTATCCTCATTTTATAGATAAGGAAACTGAGGCACAGAGAGGTGCTTTGCTAAGGATTTCACAGCTAGTGTCTGTGGTTACACTTGAACTCAGAACTTCCTAACTCCCAGTCCAATACTCTATCCGCTGTGCCACCTAGCTATGTGTTTAAACAAAGGGTTACTTAAATGTTACAGTGTCAGTTGCTAGTTTAGCTTCTACCTGAACAACAATCCCTTCCACAATATATTCAATAAACGATAATCTTCAATGCAATGAG
Organism: Bettongia penicillata ogilbyi; assembly: GCA_023548195.1. Classification (NCBI taxonomy): domain Eukaryota; kingdom Metazoa; phylum Chordata; class Mammalia; order Diprotodontia; family Potoroidae; genus Bettongia; species Bettongia penicillata. The sequence goes on from JAJHZJ010000119.1 coordinate 4,381,482, forward strand.
CAAACCTAATGCCACAGCACTGATGATGAAGCATGCTACTCACCTCTGGACAGGAAGGAGACAGAGTCAAGGTGCAGAATGAGACAAACATCTTTGGATATGGCCAACGTGGAAATTTGTTTTGTTTGACTATATGTATTATTTGTGATGAAGGCTTTGATTTTTCTTTCAATGAAGGATGGGAGAGTAGAGGGGAATAATGAAATAAGAAGAAAAAGAATATCAAGAGAATAAAAGGATGTCCAGAAGGAAATAGACAAGTAAGATAGCTTTGCAAGTTGAATTAGTTATACATCTAAAATGAAAAGAAAGGTATGGAACAGATTTATAATCCATGTAAAATCCTCTTATTTTCTACTTTGTATATTTAAATGTTCATTTATTTAGTTAAGTTTAAAATAAAAAGAATATTTTTTTAAGTGGTCATCTAGCCTTTGTCTGAAGATCTTCATGTGGGAGGCTGGGGGTGTGCAGCGGATAACTAGGATTATAGGATCATAAGTTTAGAAATAGAAGGGGACTTTAAAGGCCTTTTAGTCCAACCCCTTCATTTACAAATGAAGAATCTGGAGTACAAGGAAGTAAAGGGACTAGCCCAAGGTCATGCTGTCTCCCAAGGTAGTTCGTCCCACTTTTGAATAGCTGTAGTCATTAATAAATTCTTCTTTACATGATGTCTAAATCTGCAACTCTACCCACTCTTGTTGCTCTAACCACAGATCTCAAGCACTAACCAGTACTCTGCAGGCTGTAAAACTGTGTGTGCCCTTTTACCTAACAATACCACTACTAGGTCTGTATCCCAAAAAGATCAAAGAAAAAGGAAAAGGATATATATATATATAAACAATTATAGGAGCTCTTTTTTTGGTAGCAAAGAATTAGAAACTGAGAGCATGCTCATCAATCAGGGAATGGCTGAACAAACTGTGGTACAGGATTGTGACAAGAAATGATAAGCAGGGTACTTTTAGAAAAACCTGGGAAGGCGTATATGAACTGATGTAAAGTGATCAGAACCATAACAACACTACACAGTAACAGCAATACTGTACAATGATTAACTGTGAATGACCTAGCTATTCACAGCAATACAATGATCCAAGACAGTTCTGAAAGTCTTAATGATGAAAAATGTTATCCATTTCCAGAGAAAAAACTGATGGCGCCTGAATGCAGATCAAAACATACTTTTTTACTTTATTTTTCTTGCTTTTTTTGGTCTGTGTTTTCTTTTGCAATGTAGCTAATGTGAAAATGTTTTGCATGACTTTACTAGTATAATCTGTATCAGATTGCTAGGGCAGGGAGTCGAGGAGAGAGAGAATTTGGAACTCAAAATTGTAAAAAACAAAGTGTTAAAAAAAATTTTGACATGTAATAGAACCAAAGTACTTTACATATGTTAACTCATCTGGTCCTCATAACAACCCTGTCCCTTCTCTATATGTAACAGTCACTAGACCCATTCTTCCAACTCCACTCACATTGGCAGGCCAAGTAACTCCACCATACAGCTCCATACAAAGGGTAGCTGACTACTCCTTTTCCCCTGGGGATTCTAAGGGTAATACTGAAGAGTATTACCAATCATGACCCCCTTGCCCCTCAACTGTTATACTCACTACTGATTATCAACTAGCTAGCCATAATAAAGGGACTTTTAGAAAAAGGTGTTTACTAACATGATACCGTAAGAACAGGTGGTATAAAAGGCATGTCCTCAAAAGTCTGAGACATATTTTCCCACAACAACCCACAGAATCTAGGAGAAAGTGAGCTCAAGTTTAGAGAGTCAGTATATGTGGCAAAGGAAAAAAAAAGAAAAAACAGTTCATTATTGAATGGAAGTCCTTTTCTCCACTGGTGGAGTCTTCATGAAGTTTTCCTTCAGGATGGCTCTCTGCTGGGCTCCATGGATTGAGGGTCCTCAAAATCACCTCCTCTCTGCCTCAGTGAGGTCCTATTTCCTGATACTGCCTTTCCCTGGTATGACTTGTATTTCCTTGTTTTGTTTTTTTTTTTAAGTGGTCATCTAGCCTTTGCTTGAAGATTTTCTTTGAGGAGGGAACAACTAGGAATTTAAAAAATTAAAATTTAAAAATAGAGAGGACCTTAGAAGCCATCTAGTTCAATCCCTTCATTATACAAATGAAGAATTCTGAGCACTAGGAGGTAAAGGGACTAGCCCAAGGTTACTCTGTTTCCCAATGTAGATAATTTGTCCTCTCTCAGCTTCTGGCTAGAAGCATCATTTGTTATTTTTCCATTTTCTCTAATTACTTGGTCAATGGGGGTTTGGGGAATGAGTGTGATACTCCCTTTGGGCTCACACTCTGCCTGCCCCCCACCAACTCCAATCCTCTGGCATAGTGGTAAAAGTGGGCCTCTTTGTATTGCTCCCAAAGCTTGACTATCTCCTTTTCTGGTACACAAAGGCGCAGAGATGTGCCTAATTCTTTCAACCAATACCAATATATTTCCTGCGTAGCATCATCTGATTTCATCTAGTGGCTCATAGCTCTTTGCTCCTCCAAAATGGTTAAGGACTTGTCAGTACCTAGTTCACAACGTGGACTGATTGATTGATTCTGTAACTCATTCAAAGAGGTATTCTCAATTAATAAGGCATTAGGGCATAGAGCATCCTGTTAGTTCCATTAATTGAAGGGAGAGAATGAAGAAGGAAACAAGCTTTTATTAGATCCTTGCTATGTGCCAGGCACTGCCACTCTATTAAATATTACCACATTTGATCCTTTTACATACATGATAGCCTTTCAGATACAGCTATCTTGTCCCACTTTCTCTTCTTCATATATATGTATATATACATACATTTTTTAAGGATAACTAATTCTCATATGACATGATCATAAGTACCACCTCTTGTTCAGCTCGGGATGTTCTCCAGCTCATCTGCATCCTTGCTAAAACGTAGCACTCAGAAGCAAACCCAGTACTCAGATGAAACTCTCCTCATGACATCATCTATGGCACCATTCTCATCCTGTGTGACTCTCTTCCATGTCCTCTCATAAATACACCACAGAAGATGCTAAGCATTGTACTCTGGAGTCCTCTTGACATTGCATGGATAAAAATTTTAAATAATGTTCATATGAAAGAATTTGACTTCTATATTCATTCTGAGTATCCAGAACTAGCTGATAAAGCTGTGAAGTATGTGATTTTTTTTTTTTCCCATAGGATCTTTCCATCTAACTTGCAGCTGAAGTCTTCCATATACGTTATCTCCCCCAAAAAAGAATGGAATGCTCCTTGAGAGGAGGTTAGGGTTATCTTATTTTTCTATTTTAATCTCCAGGGCTTAGCATAGTTTTGCACATAAGTGCTAAACAAATGCTTTATTCATTCATTCAACAAAGCCTTTCAGAAAGTGGATTTTCTATGCTTTTTTCATTGAAATATTGTTAGGGGCCAAGCTCTGGACCGGCCTTGGGGAGCTGGCTCCGCCCCCAGGGAGCTGGCTCCACCCTCAGGGAGCTGGCTCTGCCCTCAGGGAGGAACATCGGTGGGGCTCTGGCTGGGGATATAAGGAGCTGTCGGGGAGAGATGTAACCAAGAAAGAGATGTAGAGGACGCCATCAATAAAGCGAAGTGCAATGACAACCTCGGGCGAGTGTGTAGTCATTGTTCCCTCCGTGGAGGAGGGGACAGCCCTGTCGCGCATAGGCCATACGGTCGCACGGCAGGGACCGCAGACGTCCGAAGACCGGGAACAGGTGAGCAAGCGAAGACCGGGCTGAGGTACCCTGGTGGGATCAGCTGGGGTTAGATAGCCGGGCTGAAGTAGCCTGGTGGATCAGTTGGGGTTAGGAAGCCCAACTAAGCCGAGGCCGGGGAATAGCCCTGTGCATAGAGATCGGGGAATCGCCCCGAACAAAATATAAATTGAGAAATAAGCTATATGAACCTTTCATTGTGCACTAGGTTCAGACCTCTAATCTCAGAAAGCTATAAAATACCAGCAGCCACTCATTAAACATCTCAGTATAACCAAAAAGACTAAATAAATATGCCTACCACATTTATTACTACTTTCAAATGCATGTAAATGTTTTTGATTAATAAAAATTTCATTCATTTAAAAGCAGTGCTAAATTAATAATAGTATTTGTTATACCATAGTTTCTTAATAGATTTAATAGCATAACTACTTTTATGTGGAAATCCACCAAAAAAAACCATCCACTTTTATGTAGAAATCTATCCCCGCAAAATTTCACTTTTGTGTGGAAATCCACCAAAAAAATTTATGTCAAAAGGAGAATCTCATATCCAGAAAGACTGGGGGAATAACTGATACAGTCCAACTACTTAATTTTAAAACTGAAGAAAAAACGGATCAGGTGCTTAAAAGGGCTTGCCCAACTACCAGGGAGCATGGCCATGACAAGAGACCTCCCCATCCAAATATCCTAGCTTCCAGTCCATTGCTCTTTCCCACTGAACCACAAAAACACCAGAATGTAATTTTTCCCTTTACCATTTTGTTTGGAGTCAGCCCTTCACATCTACAACTAAGAAAATAAATGGCTCTATGATCAAAGAAACAGCTCCATATTGCCCCCTAGTGATGTCCTGATTTGCTCTACTCTCACTGCCAGAGAAATAGGAAATGTGCCAAGACCTTGGTCCTGTTTCAGTCTCCAAACAAACAGCTGGGGTTTCAAACCCAAGGCTACCTTTCAACTGGTGAAGTCATTCTCCCAGTGACAGCAAGGCCAGTCTAAACCTGGATGCAAGCGGGGGGCAGGGGGAAGACCTGAAGGATGTTTCACTTTTATTAGCCTCCAAGTTCCCTGAAATAATCAACATCTCCACAATTACCTAGGCTGCTGGCAGAGTCAAAGAAAAAAATCTTATGTAAATGAGCTAGAGGGAAAAGATGAGGCCAGAGAAGGGATGGTAGGCAGGGAAAAGCTGCCATTTTAGTATAGCATTAGGCTCTTGTTTTAAATGTACTAAATACATTTTGTTTTTTAAAAATTAAGATAAGCATTTAGTTCCTGGATGGGACTATAATGATGCCCTTAATTTATCTTTCTCACTGGAATTTAAAGAGATTCTCTCATTAATCTCCCCTCCCCCCAACACTTCTGTGAAGAGAGGAGTGGATCAGGAAAACAACAGGACAGTGAACTGATGATAGGGGAGGTAGGGGGGGCAGGGAGGGGAAGGGGGACCCGGGTAGTGAAGAGGCAAGAAATAGAAGACATTTCATTTTCCTTATCAATTTCTCTGAAATATGCTATACAGGACATGCCACTATAAAGGAGTGGTAAAGAATAGTGATTGAAAGTATAATTCTGAAAAAAGGAATACAGTAGTTACTATGTAAGAGAAACTGATACTTAGAGATATTTAAAGGTATATAAAAACACAGCTTAGATACAGGATGAAAATGGAAAATAAATCTATAGCTTTTGTAATATCTTCATCATCATCATCATCAATGTTAACACTTATATAGTTTTAAGCTTTGCAAAGAATTTTACATTTATCATCTCATTTGATCCTTATAACAGTGCCATGAGGCAGGGACTCTTACTCTCCATTTTAAATAAGGACAAACTAACGCCAAGGCAATTGTCTGGGCTCACACAGTTAGTGCTTGTTTGGGTCAGGATTACAACTCTGACCTTCCTGGCTCCAAATCTATCCACTAGGCCAGCATCTCAAATGAGTTCTTACAATCAAAATCCTTAGCACTGTAAGAAGGCTCAACATTAGAAAAATGGATTCTATCGGTCAAAATGACATTAAAAAAAACACATGACCATCTGCTTCACCACCTTTCCATCCAACCTGCAGCTGAAATCTATGTGTCATCTTTCCCATTAGAATGCGAAGTCCTAAAAAACAAAGACTGTCTTGCTTTTCCACTTGTCTCCCTGGCTCTTAGCCTAGTGCTTTGTATATTGAAAGTACTTACTATGTGTTTTTTTCATTCATTCATGTGTATAACATATTCCTTACAATATCTCTGTGAGGTATTTAGTACAAGTATTTTTCCCCTGTTTTACAGATAAGGAAATGGAGGCTCAGAAATGACTTGCTCCTGAGGTCACAAGGCTGTGATGTGGAGGGAACAGGATTTTAACTCAGTTCTCCTAGCTCCAAGAGTGTTGCCCTTTCTACTACACCACACTACCTTTATTGCTTACTTAGACATTTAATGCAGACAATTTTGCTGATAGAGGCTACTTTTAAGTGAATTTCGTTCACAATAAAATGACAATAGGCAACACCCGGCCTTTGTGTCTCAAATGAAATAAGAATATTACTTTGTATTTACTACTGACTGTGTGAAAAAATAACACTGAGTAAGATTGTAATGTCCCTTTGTTTTCCAAGATCCTGTCCTCTGCTCTCACTGACATGCACAGAACAATTTCACCTTTTTATTCCTTTTTTAATTTTACATAATACTTAGCTGGATTATTGTCCTTTTTTCAAACTTGCTTAAGTATTGCCAGTATCTGATATTGACATGCACCTTACCCATCCCCAGAGAGAATACTTAAAAAAATAACAATAATAATAATTCACATTGACATAGTTATTGAAAGTTGTCAAGGTACATTACTTCTATCTACCCTATAAAAAATGGAATGGGGAAACTCAGAGAAATCAAAAGGCTGGCATGGGTCATTAAGGAAGAATCTGAACTGAGACAGTAACCTAGTTTATCCAGTGCTAAATGCTAATTTCCCAAACTAAATGCTAGCAACTTTCAGACATTTAAAAACAAAATAAACAGATGCCTAAGTTCTCATTTCCTTTGGACTTTTTGCAGAAGTGGAAGCAGTGCTTTGTAACCATCTCCATTTATGATGACCATAATGGGAAGAAAATACATGTTGGTTTTACTGGTGATTGAACATGAAAGTTGTACAAGAATCATGCTTTCTTGAGTGGTGAAGAATCACTAGGACTCACTGCAGAGCTGGATATGTAAGAGATATTCCAAAAGCCTAGACATATGCAAACTGATTGAGTTAACCACTTAATATAATTGCTTTCTATCATCCAGATGAGAAATAATTACGACCAAAGCATATCAGATTCAAGTGAAAATGCTCATATGTATACCTAGTCTCCAGTGAACCTGGAATGATGACAGTTTGTGCTACTAGCATTTACTTACAAGAGCGGCAATTTTCAAGCCACCCCAAGAATTTAAGGGACAGATTCTGATAATGTGTTTCTATAAACTAAAGGATCTGCTTACCTCATTAAATCACCAGATTTAAGACAAGGAAGTGTTTTTAAGGTACTAAGTAGAGGAGAAAAGAAAAAACTGTATAATCTTATGTTTAAATTAATTTGATAATCATACTCCTCCCCTCCCCTCAGCTTTTCCTTTTCCTTTCCCAGGATACCACCATTATGACCTAAGTGGAAAAATCACTGAATTTGGAGGCAGAATACCAGGGCTCAATACTTGCTCTGCTGCATATCTTCTGTTTGTGTGACCTTGGATTCTTCCCTGCTTATCTGACTTGTGAAATGAAGAAGTCTCTTCTAGCTCTATATTCTGTCATCTTTTTTGAAAAGATAATCCTTCGATTTACTATAGATCACTCTCCTATAGATTATGATGTTTTTATAACAGGACAAAATGTAGCAATCTCCTATGTGTGCAAATGTGGAGCATTCAGGTATCTTTAAAATGACTGACAGACCAAGAAGAAAAAAGGTAAGGAAACGTGAGGGAGAAAAATCACTAATCAAAGAGCTGGATGATTCGAGCAAGAGGACAACAGCTATAGTAGGGTGCAAAACAGGAATCTATTGTTAGTTGATCACATGATAGTTGGATGAGAAAAGCTAGATAGTGAGTAACCCTTCAGGGCAATGGTCCAGAGCCAGTGAGTCAAGGAAGTAGAGAGATTGCTTCAGAAATATTTCTGTAACAGAGTGATCAGGCAAACATTACTACTCAGGTATTTGTTGGATTGAAGTCTGGCAAGACATGAAGAAATCAGAAAAAACCTTGCTTCTTAAGTGACCAAGTGACACAAGCGAAGGAAAAAAGTTTTAGCTTAGAAGAACAAATAGCAGGCATCACCTCATCAGTACGTTAAACTAAGTCAATAAAATTTGAGCATTGAATGTGAAGATGCACATAACTTCCCAAAACAAACTTAGTCCTTTTCAAGAGCTCTATCTTTAACTGGTTAATTGAATAAACGCGCAGAAAACGCTAGAAAAAAAGGGTACCAAAAAGTAAGTATGGGGGAAGGCCTTAGTCCTGGGCTTTCCATTTTTGGAAAAGAAGACCTTCCCATTTTCAATATCATTCACTGTATGATAGTAAAACATATTTTTTAAATTTTCTTAATTTTATTCTACATTTAGCACCAAATAAAATGAATACTTTCACATATCAAGGAGAACAGAAAAAGGATTATATGTGAAATTATAAATCTATTACATAAAGCTATTATATAAAGCTGTATAAAACTACAAATCGATTATATAAATCTATCAAATCTATAATATAAAATATATAATGAATTCAACATATAATTGCCAAGGCTATTCTGTCTGTTTCCTTCTAGACTTCCTCAGATTCTTTTCTGTATGTTTTTTTCCTTTTCCTACCATATTATCTTTAATTAAATGCTTTTTTAATTAACAAGCACTTACTTTGTCTGTTCTCCCCTCCCCCCACATTTCACTGAAAAGTAAAATAAGAAAAATAGTAACCATGTGGCAAATAGTCAGTCAAGCAAAACAAACTGTCACACTGACATATCCTGAGTCATGTGCCTTATTGCGCACTCTGGATCTATTTGTTAGGAGGTGGTTAGCATGTTTCATAAGTCTTCTGGAATTGTGGTTGGTCACTGCATTGATTAGAGTATTCATGTCTTTCAAAACTGTTTATTTTTTTTACAGGATTGAGATTATAGTATCAATTGTCATGGTTCTGCTCACTTCACTCTGTATAGGTTCATATAATTCTTCCCAAGTTTCTTTGAAACCATTTTCTTTTACATTTCTTACAGAACAATAGTATTCCATCATATTTATATACCATAATTTGTTCAACCATTCCCCAATTAATGAATACATCCTTAAGATTCTGGTTCCTCACTACAATAAAAAGAGATGCTATAAGTATTTTTTTTTTTATCTAAAGATCTGTTTTCTCTTTTTTTAAATTTTCTTGTGGGACAGTCCTCCCAGTGGTATTTGTGGGTCAAAGGATATGCAAAATTTAGTAGGTTTTGGAGCATAGTTCCATATAACTTTCCAAAATGGATATACAAATTCAGAGCTCCACCAATAATGCACCCATGTGTCTATTATCCTACGGCCCCTCCAACATCTGTCATTTTCCCTTTTTATCAGCTCTGTCAACCTGATAGAAGTAAGACGGAGTTTCAGTCTTAATTTGTATTTCTCTAATTATTAGTCACTTGGAGCATTTTTTCATATAGCTATAGATAGCTTAATTTCCCACCCCCCCCCAAGAACTACCTGTTTATATGCTTTGACTATCAAGTGAGGAATGACTTATACATAAAAACATAAATCAGTTTCTTATATATCTTAGAAATAAGACCTTTATCAGAGGACCTTGCTATGAAGACATCTTTACCCTAATTTTCTGTTTCCCTTTTAATCTTAGCTGCAATGAGTTGGTTTATGCAAAAACTTCTTAATTTTATGTAATCAAAATTGTCCATTTTATCTTCTATGATTCTGTCTATTTGGTCAATATTTGGTCCTTATTTGGTCAATATCTCTTAGCCTACCCATATATCTGAGACAGTTTCTTCCTTGTTTTTCTAATTTCTTTATGATATACCTGTTATGTCTAGATTATGTATCCATTAGGAGCTTATCTTTGTAAAATATTGATCTACACATAATTTCTGCCATATCATTATGTCAAATACTCTTTATCTAATTAGCTGAGGTTTAGGGGTTTAAAAAACATTTGGTTTCTATGTTCACTTGCTTCAGATGTTGTGAACCTAATCTGTTCTACTGACAAACTCACTGCTTTTTCAGTCAATACTAAATCATTTTGATGATTATGGCTCTGTAGAATAATTTGAGATCTGCTATTGCTAGGCCTCTTTCATGCTCACTTTTTTTCCTTCATTATTTCCCTTGAGATACTTAACCTTTTGTTCCTACAGGTGAATTTTGTTACTATTTTTTCAGCAATACTTCTCCAATTATTTAGGTATCTTTCCTTAAACAATGTTTTGTAATTATATTCATGTAGTTTCTGTGTGTATCTTGGTAAGTAGACTACTCAATATTTCATCCCTTTTAAAAGTTATTTTAGATAAAATTTCTCTTTCTGCTTTTTTTGGTTATTAATATATAGAAATGCTGATGATTTCTGTAAGATTATTTTATATTCTGCAGTTCTGTTTAATTTATTGTTTCAAATTTTTTAATGGACTCTCCAGGGCTCTCCTACATAAAGCACCATATCATCTTCCAAAGTGATAATTTTGTTTCTTTTTTGTGCTTACTCTGTCAATTTCTTTTTCATGTCTTATTGCTATGGCTAACATTTTTAACAGTATATCAAACAGTAGTAGTAGGAGCAATATACATGCTTGCTTTACCCCTGATCTTGCTGGAAAAGACTCTAGTTTATTTCCATTGCAGTAATACTGGCTCTTAAACTTAAATATAGATTATTTATTAGCATGTTAAAGGAAAGCCCATTTATTCTTTTTTTTTACTATTTTTAATAGAAATACATTATAATTTGTTAAAAGTTATTTTCTGCATCCATTGATATAATCATATTAGTTTATTTTAAAATATCTTGTTGTCTCATGGATCACTATTAACTTATTATTAATTACTGTTATTAATTTCTATTTGGCCCATCCTGATTTTCAAGGTATCTGTTACTTGGGTAAGGTTTAGTATTTCTTCAGCTAAACTGCTAATTCTCCTTCCAATTCTTTTCTTCATAGCTGTGATTTCTTTCCCAAATTTTTCCTTTAATATTCTCATTGCATTTATAGTATCATTTTAACTGTTTCATTTCTTCCAACAATTCTTGTTGACCCTGTGGCCAACCTGTGGTTTTGTTTTTTGGGTTTTTTTTTGAGGCTTTGTAGGTGTTTTGAAATTATTCTCCTCTTTTGGAATTATATCTCAGGTGTTGCTAGCACCATAATATCTCTTTATTATGGAAGATTTTCTGTTCTGTTTTATTTTGCTGATAAATTCTTTTTTCCATCCTCATTTCCTTGATTGGGATTTTGTATTAGGGCTTGGTTCTGTGTACCTCTGCAGGGAATTTTGTGGTCTTGTATGTTGCCAATATATATTCTCTGGAATTCTACTGCTGCTTTATTTAGACATTGAGTGCTATGTTCTTTAAGGATCACAGATGTGGTTCTGGCCAGGAAGCTCCAAGTTTTCAATAAACTCTAAGCAGTATTTTTAGAGCATAGTCTGAGTGTTGCCTTCCTGGACTTTCCACGCTCTCTTCTCCATAGTTTGGGTCTAAGTAACAAATACAGACTGACCCCTAAGTAGGGCACCAGTAAAGGTGCTATCTCCAGTCACTATCAGGTAAGGGGAAGGTGATGCAAGTTCAAAACAACAGAGCTATAGAGCTCTCCTGGTTTGAGACCTAGGGCTAAATCTGAGATCCTGCTCTGGCACCAGGATGAAAGCACTGTAATTCTATGGCCTGAGCCCAGGGGATGAATCCTCAATCTCACTATGAGGTCAGATCTTCTGTGCATTTTTTTTAATGCTTCAGTCACCCTCTCTTCTCTCTTCTCTGTCTCTCCAACTCTGATGCTAACTCCCCATCTTTCAAATCATTCCTCCAAATAAAAAAAAAAGAAAAACCACACCTTTGTAGCAAATACCCATAGGCAAGAGTAGGAAATGAAGTAAGGAAGGAAGGTAGGAAAAAAGGTAGAAAAGAAAGGAGGAAGGAAGGGAGGAAAAAAGAATCTCCCACATTACCTATATATGAAAATATATGCTTCTTCCTGCACCTTTAGTCTCCACCTCTCTGTCAGAAGGTTGGCAATAAGTTTCATCATGAGTCCTTAGGAATTGTGGGTGATCACTGCATATACCAGAAGTCTTAAATCTTTCAAATTTGTTTTTCTTTTGTATTGCTTTTCTTAAGGTATAGATTGTCCTCCAGGTTCTGCTCACTCTGAATCACTTTATACAAATCTTTCTTCATCCCTCAAAGCTCTATAGTTCCTGTTCCCTGCCCATAAAGAGCCACTATAAATATTTTGATACATGTGGATCCTACTAATTTTTCTTTTGTCTCTTTGGAGCACAGTTGTGGCAGTGGCATCACTGGTCACAGGTCGTGTTCAGTCCAGTGGCTCTTTGGGAACCAGCAGAACTGGAGTACCTTGAAGCTGTACCTGCAGCACATTAACATAAGCTTGCACACTTGCCTCAATAACTGTTTTCATTTTTTTGTCATCTTCTTTAGCGTTAAAGGAGAGAGGCGGAGTCTCAGAGTTGTTTTCATTTGCACTTATCTATTAGTGATTCAGAGTGATAGTAAAAGATTAAAGTTAACATTGGTAGAATATCATAGCATTTGCCCTGGTTCACTTCAGTGCATGCATATTTAATTGAATCTCAACACACTTACCTACATCTCCATAGATATAGAGGCCTTTCGGAGGTTTCCTCTTTGCAAAAAGCTGCAAATTAAGAACAAAATTATAAATCTCTAATCCTGTAATTAAAGTGTATATGATTATACAATAATATAAAAATGTCTTTAACCATGATAAATACAAGATTAAGCATGGTGTCATATTCAAAAAATTAGAAGGACCAAGACAGCATGGTGGAGAGAAAGCTAGATTCAGAGACAGTAAGATCTAAATGCAAATCTGACTCAGATATTTACTAGCTGTGACTCTAGAAGAGTCAGTTAACCTTTGTTTGCCTCAGTTTCACAGTCTGGAATCTAAAACTAATAACAGCAGGATTGTTGTGAAGATAAAATGAAATAATATTTCTAATGCACTTTAAAAACCTCAAAGTACCACATAAATGCTAGGTATTATTTTTGTGTTGTTGTTATTATAAAAAGTTGGCAAGTGACAGCCTAAAGAAGATGTTCATAAATCTGCTTTATGCCTAATATTACAATTCTTTTTTTTCTCCTTTTAATGTTTAATACTAAAATCTCCAATTGGCAACAAGCACATATCAAGCGCTTTCAACAGGCCAGACACTATGGCTAACATTACTCTTAATGCTGACATAAATAAAGCATTTACCAATTTCATTAACCACAAATTATATTAATTATGGATACAATAAAAGTATCAGCTTTTATCTATATATGTGTAATTATAGGGCAAAAAATTTGAGTTCCTCTAAAGGAAAAATGTCACTCAATTACTCTTTGTGAAGCTTGAAGATCAGGTCACTAACTGTCTAGAGTTATTTATTTTATATATTAAGCTACTCCTTCTGTAGAGCTGATCCTGGATAAAAATAAATGAGTTTGCATAAAAGAACCTCTGTAGCCTAGTCTTATTTTTTTAAAAATCAAGACAAAAACAAAGTAACATTTCGCTTTTCCAGAGGTCATTTATCTGGCAAGTCCAGCCATCCCAAGTACATTGAAGAACTAGAAAGCTATTAATTACAAACAAGCAAAGTAAATGTCAAAATTCCATATATCCTATTACTATAGCAGTTTGCTCTTAGGAGACCTTTTCATCAAGTATTAATTCAGAGTTTTCTACCTTTTACTTTACCCATTAACTGTAAGAAGCTTGGTGATATGGTTTCTCTACCCACAACAGAGTAAAAGCAGTAAATTAGAAACTGAGACTATACAAGTGCTAGAAACAATAGCAGAAGCGAGAAGTCTGACGGCAAGAAACTATAAAAAGTATGTCTATCAAAATGTATAGTAATCTGGGGCCAATTAGTGTAAAGATAAAAAGTTCCATATAATTCAAGAGCCTCTGACAGCATCACTGAATTGTAGTATAGTAAAACAAATTATATTTTTAATAACATGAATCACCAAAAAAAGATCAAGTTACATATATCCATGCATACATATATATATACACTGCACACATAAATACACATACACTCTTAAGAATATAGGAGAAATAAGGTAGGACATTTTTTGAAAATTGTCCATGAAAACTGGCCAACTTTTTTAAGTTGAGGAGTTAAAAAAAAGAAAGTTAAATAAGTATTATCTGGAAAAACAAAGTTATAAGGTTTACCTCCTTTCCCAATGATATCACATTTAACCTCATTTGATCCTCACAACAACCCACAAGGTCAGCACCATGCATCTGCTTTTTCCAGCCTTACAGATGGAGAAACTGAGGTTCAGGAGGTGATAATGGTTTGCCCATGATCACACAGCTATTACATGTCAGACTCAGGGTTCAAACTGAGTTCTTTCCTCCTCCAAGTACAGCCCATTTTTTGATTATACCATAATGCCAAGTGGTATGTTATTGTGGTAAAAAAAAAAAAAAAATGGACTCGCAAGCCATGCATTAATTCAATTTAACAAGCATTTATTAAGCATGTGAGCAAGGCACAAACGATTATTTGAATTATTTTCCACACAAAGAAAATATTTTTAAAATTTATTGAGTTTCTCCTTCTAAACATTACCCTCCTCCACAACATGATGGCACTATGCAAGCCCAAAACACAAACATGAATTGAGAAGAGGTATTAAATGAGTACTAGTCTCTGATTCCACACATAAATGAAATAAATGAATTAAGGTGAGATCTGGGATAAATGTTATTTCACCCTTCAATCCAAGCATGGTAGATTGTGGATCCAGTGAATCAGATATAGGATTTGGAGTCAAGAAGTCTTAGGTTCAAATCAGGCTTCAAACACTTACTGAGCTATGTGATCCTGGGCAAGCCACTTAACCTCTTTGTGCTTCAGTTTCCTCATCTATAGAATGAATGCTAAGACACTTTTGAACTCTAAATCTATGATCTGATGATCCAGTGCAGCCTCATGAGGTTTAGCACAGGCATCACTTGGAAACTGGGCCTCTACTCAAAAACTCTATAAGAAGTTGTTAGAAATGAGCCTGTCTAACAAGCCCCCAACAGTGAGAAATAAATTGTTCTTAAAGAAAAAAAATTGTTCTTAAATAAAGAACAATGCCTGTTGTCAAATCAGGAAAGCCTTTGTTAATCTTTACGTCCATTCCCCCTGAATAGACGGGTAGCCTCCTCAGTAAGGTTACAGGTCGACTACAACACGTGCAGAAAGATGGGGCTTCTTATTCTGTTTTCGGAACTTGGGATCTTCCCGGACACTGTCCCCTAGCCATGTGACTCTATGTCCTCCTCTCTGATAGGCCCTTCCTCACACAGGTCCTTGGGCCTGTCCATTAGTTTCTGACCTCTAACCTGTCCATGCTAGGTCACAATCCTTATCACCTAGGAATGTGGAAAACAGAATTTTCCTGCTTCCCGCAGAAGTTAACCTTAGATAACGTACTGAAGGAATGATGACCTGGGTCAGCCTCAATACTCAAATTCCCTTCTTTGTTGCCCTAGATCAGCGTTAACTTGGATGATGTGTCTAGACAAGAAGAAGAAAACAGAATGCCATTTATCACGAACTTCACAACGTTCAGATTCTGGCTGAGCAATCTTCAAACACTATTCATTTAGACATACACGTCTTTGTTTTTTGTTGTTTTGCAAATCTATGGACTTACTCCAACTTACCTCACAAAGCTCATTCTCCCTCTTCTTCTTTGCTGTCTTTACAAAATCTAGCACCTGTCTCTTGTGTCCCTTCTCTTCTCCCTCACCACCATTTGTGCACAGGTATGATCTCTTTTTGTGTTGTTGTTTCTGCCAGCTGGAACAGTCTTCCTGTATTTCTTTGCACCATTGACTCTATACATTTTCAACTCTCAAAAGAAAACATCTTTAATCTCTTGCCAAAACCTGTTAATTTTTCTCATTTTATTGTTTTGTTATAGTTCCTTCTATGCACTGAATAGTTGATTTATTTCCAAAGTTCCAAAAAAAACCAGAATTATATTCAAGTGATTTTAAAATATTTTCATATAGAAAAATTTCTTCATCAAGTCTAATACCATCTAACTACCAAGATCTAGTATTGTTCATTAGAAATCCTTCAAAATACTTCCCTACAGAACATTTTTAATTGGTGAATCTCAAAGTAACTAATTCATGAACCTTCACAATATTCTTGGAAAGTAGTAAAATGTTAGGGACTACTATAGAACTGTGTACCTAGTACAATGTTTGATAAATGCATCGAGTGTCAAGCAATACAAATTAGCCCTAATTTATAAAGAGGATTTAATGATACAATCAGGAATAGAGCTTAGGAGTTCTATTTCCTGATATGACTACTAATTTTTTTTTCTCTTTTTTCTTGAATGTACTAACATATTGTATTATACTTGCATGCCATCTATTATTTTGAAAATGTTAAAAGAGTGATTCAGAAGTCTAAAAGCACATTAACATCTCTTAAACTGAACATGTAGACTCTGAATAAAATGCTAATTTACACCTAAAAGGTTTGCTACATATGGGTTTTCCAAAATGTAACTATACATATGTGCAATCATGTGCTTTGCAAATTTAGGAGATACTAAGGAAGACAGTCAAACAGAAGGTTACCCTCATAATCTCCAATAAAGTAGCAATGGAACCACTGAAAAGAAACACATTTGCCAATAATGCCCACAAGATTAAACACTGCCAAAGAGACAAAAAGCAAGCCAAAAAAGCAGTCTGACACTACTGAAAAAATATTATGAGGTAAGAATTGCAAAAGGGGAAAAAAAAACTCATCAGAAAGATAAACAATTATCAGTACTTGTAAGAGAAACAATGCAAACAATTCTAGAATCAGAACCTCAAATCAGAGATGACCTCCAACATATCTAGACCAACTCATACCTCAGCTGAGAGCCTATCAACAAAATCTCCAACAACTGTTGTGCAGACTACACTTAAAGTCCGCTAGCGACAGGGAACTCAAGCTCCAGGAACAGTCCATTCTCTTTTGGACAGCTCTTAAAAGAAACTTACGTTGAACTGGAATCTGGGTAGCTTTCCCCTGGGGGATTAAGTAAATCAAGTCTAACATCTCTTTCTTAAGATATGATAGACAGCATGTACCTTCTAAGTTTTCTCTTCTTCAGCTAAACAATCTCAGTTCCCTCAGTAAATCACGAAATAAAACACTTCCCAATCCCAGTTGCAATCTCATGAACATGCTTCAAGTTGTTATACATTGTTCTTTCAAATGTGGCACCCAGAATTGAAGACAATAACCCAGATTTAGGTTACTCTGGTTAGAACCAGAGTAGTGTATAGAGGGGATGTGATTTCAACTCTTCCTCCCCAAGATCAAATAAGCTTCTTAGATTATATTGCTTTTCTAATTCATTTTGAATTTGCAAAACCACGAAAATCCCTAGGTTTTTTCTATATGATTGTCTAACTTTGTCTCCTTAAACCTGCAAAGATACAGAAGAAAAAGAAAACTTCCAGAAGATCAATAGCATTAATAAATATAGATACAAAAATGCAAAATAAAATATTTATATAATCAAGTAGTTTATTTCTTAAGTAGTATTTATAGCAAAAATCTAATGATTCAATATTGGGAAAAATCAGTAATGAAAATTAGATATCAATACATTAAGAAAAAATCTTCTGATAAATTGTAGTACTCAATTATGCAAAAAAACCCTCAAAAAAGTATTCAAATGGAAAGATGTTTCCCTAACATTATAAAAATTACTGGTTTGAAACCAAGAGCTAATACAATAGGAAATAGAACACTAGAAGAATTTCACCTAAAAACAAGAACAAAGCAATGACTATTTATTGTTAACAATAAATCTGTCCTACCCATAGTGCTAAGATAACTGATGAAGTGGTTAGAATATCTCTGCAAATATTATAACTATGTTTTTAGGAAATCTAAGAGCCTTGAACCAAAAAAAAAAAAAAATGTAAAGTACCTGCTTTCTCATCTCTACAAAATCCTTATGAGAATGATCTATATATGTATTAGAGGGGATCACCAATGAAAATATGAGAGAAATAGGTTGGTTTTCACAGTTGATTTTTCTACAGCAAACCACAACTTCACAGTCATAAATGGACTCAAAGTTGTAAAAATACAAAGTCCAACTCTGTCTATTTTTTTTGTTTATTTAAAAAAGCATTTGGCTCAGTAAAGCAAAATGTAGCCTTAAAAGTTCAAACAGGGGATTCTCATGTATATTATTAAGCTCATTCAAGACTCTTTGACACACACAGCCATGAGGATACCTTTGTTAATCTTCCCCACCCCAGTTTCTCAAACTACACAATTTCCATAACCTACTCTGCTACTCTACCACAACTAAACTCAAAGACAATCATACCCTTGATCTTGCATCACTCATAAACATTTCATTTCCATGTTTATGACCTCTGTAACTGCTTTATTTGATCATAACATTTTATCATTCCATCATTCCCTAGACCTTATAACCCCCTAACCCTGTTCATTATCCTCATGATGACATCCAGTCCCTCTAACCCTCAGTTCTTTCACAAGCCATCAGCTTTGCCATGCCTAAACTCTCTTTCCTTCCTTATCACAACATCTTGGTGAGTAATGTTCAACTTACACAAGCCTCTATGCTTGAACCCCTTGCCCTTTTGTCCTATTGCCAAACATGCCTTGCCAAACCCCATCCTTGAATTACTCCTATCATCTACCTCCTTTACTTCTATTAATGTGCTACTGAAGCAAGCTGTAGAAAATGATGACTTGGTCCACTATCAATTTTTGTTACAGAATCTCAATGAGATCCTTACTGGAGAGGTCCTTTTATACCTCCTAAATCCACTCCCTATCCCACTCATCACAGTAGCTATTCTACCTTTTCATCTCTTCTCAAGTCTCTAATGCCTCGCTTCCCCACCTTCTCAATTGAGAGTTTTGCCTCATGCTTCTCCTTTGTTCCTCATCTTATATCACTTGGATGTTTTCCCTCATATTCTTCTCCTTTGTCACCATCTTATATGAACATGGGTGATTCCATCCCCCTCAGACTCCTCCACAAAGACTTCCTTTTCCTACAATTCCCTCTCTTTCTCTAATCTTCAATCTTACCTTATCTACTGGCACTCTCCCTGCTGTCTATAAACATGCCCATGTTTCCCAGTCCTTAATCTGGAATCTTGTGGACCCTGCTTTAAATTAATTTGATTGAATTGTTGGAGTTTATTTTTGGAAGTAATAGGAGAACATTACATACAATATAACCCCATTTACACCAAAATATTGTTTTCTTATTTCTTATGGACTTCTGCTTTAAATTAATTTGATTGAATTGTTGGAGTTTATTTTTGGAAGTAATAGGAGAACATTACATACAATATAACCCCATTTACATCAAAATATTGATTGCAGTATTTTTTGTGGTAAAATTGTGGCAAAGAATTGGAAACAAAGTAGATGCTTACTGATTGGGAATGGCTTAATAATTATGTGAACATGCTTAAGAAATGACAAATATGATGAATATAGAGAAGCTAGGAAAGGTTTACATGGACTGATGCAAAGTGAAGTAAGCAGACAAAAGGAAACAAACACATCATATACACAATATACAATAACATAAACAGAAATAACAACAAACCACAAAACAATCAAAAGAAATATTACAAAGAAAAAGCTTATTCCCAAAGAAGAAATAAGAAAAGGTACTTTCTTCTACTCCTCTGCCGAAATGGAAGATCCAGAGGGGTGGTCCATTGCATGTATTTTCAGATTTTTTCAATGCACTGATCAGTTTTGATGAATGTTTTTCTCATCTTCCTCTTTTATTTTCTTTAAAAATATTCTTTGTTACATGGGACAGCTCTCTGGGAGAAGGGAGGGGAAGGATGTAAGAGGAAATTTAGGTGATATAAATATGAAAAAAATTAATAATTATAATTATTTTTAAAAGGAAGTGCCTTATTAGCAACCTTATTTTTATATATTGCAATTCCATGGCATAAGTGCTGAGAATAGCATTATACTGAATAAAATGTATTTTTTTTTCTGCATCTTTATTTGTTTATATATATTTCAATAGGTGAGGTACCCATTTGAATTTTCAATGTCCTGGGAGTTCAAAACACTGAAAACAAGTAAGGAAACTACACTACAAATGTCTGAATCTATAGAAACTAAAAAGCTATCCAACTTCCCAACCTGGTTTCCTGTTCAACTCCTTTCTTGCATGGAATATATCAACTCTCAGACTGATACTAAGCAACAGCTTAAACTAGAGTTGAAAACTCACTCATTCTTATTATTTATACTTTTTTTTGTTGGAAGATATATAAGTAACATGCTCATCTATACTCTGCATCTTCCCCAGGGTCCAGTACTGTGCCCTACACACCTACTAAATGCCATATGCATTTAATAAGTGTTTGCATAATTAATTAATTTACTCTGGCTAGGAAACAGAACTTTTTTGGTTCAAATGTCTAGCTTCTTCAGCTCCTGATAGATTAAAATCAATATATATCCTGCTTATATAAACTAAGTACTTCATCAGGGGAAATGACATTGGGCAGTTGACAATGTAAGAATTTGGAATCTTTCTATATTTCATAAAAAGACTTCATTTACTATAATCACAATAGGAGGGTTCAATGTCTTCATTTCTGTGAGTTTAAACAGTTTGATATTTACAAAACTACTAATCACACTGAAATTCACTTAGAATACACTAAAAACACTTGCATACACAAATCAATTCCTCCACACTGAGTAATAAACCCAAAACAAGCATGTTTACCTTTCTGACAAAGTAGTTTTCAGAATGTTTTTATATCAAATTTTTTGAGACACTTTTGAACTCTACTTGTCAAAACATACCAGGAGCCGCTTACTTCAACTATATCCATACATTTACATAGTAGGCAGGTAAATAAATGGTTTTCCAGATTAGCTGCTGAAACTTTTTAAAATTAAACTACAACAAAACAAACATGCCATCTTTCTGCCCACATCTGATTTAATGATTCCCCTTGTTTTCTTTTGTTCCCTGTAGTCTCATTTTTGTTATGTTTCTTTTTAAAAAAAAAACCCACAAGTCAGCTTGATCAGAAGTAATATCATACAAGTTATAAAGTAAAACAGTACATGCTTAGCTTCCTCTGGATTACTGTCCTCCACCTGTTCCCAGGTAACTGTCAGTGTGACAATCAGATGACAAAGGTAGTGTTACTAAAATAAAAAAGTGTCATTTTCAAATTGTTTAAAATGCAACAAAACTATTTTTTCCCAATTTTGTTTTCCCCTCCCCAGATCCGTTATTATCTTTCAAACGAAAAAGAATCAGAGACAATGATTCCAGCTGGAATGCTGAGTATAATTACTTGTTTAAAAAGAACTGGCATTATATCATTCTCAACATAGACCACTTCTTGATAAAAGTAGATCACTTCAGGTTTCTAAGAACATCTTTAAAAACTAAAAAGCTGAACTACATGTTAGCTCCCATAAATTGCTGTTAAATGAAAATCCTTTTTAATACATTTAGCTAATTTGCAAAAGGCCTCTCTGTAACCTAAAGTACACTAATTTGTTCAGTTTGCTGGCATAATTAAGTCTAATTTAAGTCTCTGAATAACCAGTACGCAGAGTGAAGAAGGGAAAAAAAAGGTATCTTAGACCAAAACAACTCCAGCATACTGGAATAATAAACAACTGATAACTTCTAATTAGGACAAAATTTAAAGATTTAAATAACTTCTCTGTAACACTGAGAGGCAGATGTCACAGAACAATTACCCAAGGAAAATCCTTCTCGCCTATTCCCTCCTGAAGGTCATTTTAATTCTGACCCAGTACATATTGTAGAGGAATCCAGTAGAAATCATCTGGCTTAAACCTGGATCAACACCTAACTCCACAGAACCCACAGATAGTCATATTCGTTATAGACCTGAAAGAACTGGGGAATTTTATTAAGAAGGGAATACCCTAAGACCATCCCAAAATAGTGTTGAACTCCTGGAATTAAACCTGCAATTAGAGGTATCTTTTTCTAGATTAATCAAAGCCAGACGATGACCCTCACCAATGAAGACTCACACCCAGAACTCTATTGACCCTATGGAGAATAGCCCAATATTTGTGAGGAAATGTCTTCCTGATGTGTCTTAGTCTATTAAGCCTCAAGCTTAACATTTAGCCCAAGCATTGCATTGTCCTTCTCAGAAGCATAAGTAATCCAAAACTATTAAATGCACAATCTTGTTTCAAACTATAATGCATTTTTTTCATTAGCATGTATTAAAAAAAGCTCAGAACATGAATGAAACCACTTGGCACGTGACCTTGATGCTGAAGTTCAAGAATGACATCCTAAAGCCAAAAGGAGAATTCAAATGAGAAAGGAGTAGTTGTCGGGGAGAACTATAGGAATGGACAGTGAGCTCATCTACTGACCCACACTTTAAAATGACATATAATTGGTGATGAATACAAATGTATGGCATAGTCATATAAGAAGTGTTAAGAGAGTTAAAGCAAAGAACAGAATGAAGTTGTTGAAAGTGGCTATAACAATAAAAAGGGCATTTTAGACAATACCAGGGGAAAAAAAGAGAAAGGAAGAGAAAGGATGACTACTTGAGATAAATGAAACAATAACTATTCTTCATTAGCAGGCCATGCAAAAAAATAGGTGGAAGGCCACATGTGACCTGCAGGCCATAGTTTGCTGACCTTTCAGAGATCTAGTTTTATAAAGGGCTTGTAGCATCTAACTTAAATGAACAGATCTCAGGAGTGTCTGATTTATGTCTGACTGATGTCCTTTCCAATGACAAGACTATAGAAAAAATATTGTTTTCCCAGAGGGGAAACTATTTCTGTAGACCAGGGGGCTCTCTCTCTCTTCCCCCAATTCCTGGTACTCTCAGTTTCTTCCTTTTTCTCCAGTCTAGTGTTTATTTTCTAATCTCCCTGGAAGAATTTCTAATAAAAAGGATAACCTTGGAGTTAGGAGTTATTTAAAAAGAAGGCAATGTGATAACAGTACAAAAAGTGTTAGATTCAGAGTTCAAGGACCTGGGTTCAAACCCTACTTGTGCCACTTACTCCCTGTGTAATGTTGGGCAAAATGCTTAACCTTTCTGGTCCTCAGTCACTGTAACATGAGAAACGTGGACTAGATAACCTCCAGAGTTCCTTCCAACCCCAAATCTACGATCTCATGATCTTAGAAAGACTATGGAAGATAGGAGAGGTTTTTCAGGACTGGACAAAAGCAAATTCTGTCCCAACTGTCAAGAAAGGGGCATTTATGGATAGATTTGAGAAGATCCAAGAACCTTTCTTTTTAATCATCTCTAACTAAAATGTAGAATTGCTTTCAATTATTTAAAAACATTATTCTGAGAAGGTATCCAAAGACTTCACCAGACTTCCAGAGGGAACCACAACACAAAAAATAGTTAAGAACCTTTGGTCTTGGGGGCGGAGCCAAGATGGCGGGGGGTGGTGGAGCCAAGATGGCAGAGTTTATGAGCTCCGAAACCAAAAGCCCATAGAATTAATGTAAAAAGAGTCCCCCATAACTTCTGGGTCAATACAAGGTGTGCAGAAACAGAGTGGAAGAGATTTCCGTTCCAGGGAGCCCTGGAGACCCGTCCCCAGGGTCCGGCGCGCCCCAGAAAGTGGACCCCACCCCCAGCGCTGCCCTGGCCGAGGCCCCAGAGAAGCTGATCCAAGCAGGCTTCAGAGACGGAAGCTCCGGCAGCCGGGAAAGTCCCTCCGCCCACGGAAGCTACAGGTCAGTGAGAGAGAAGGCCGGGCTGGAGGAGAGGGGGAGCAGGGCGTCTCCGTGACACGGGCCACCTCGGGAGGAAGCGGCGGCGGCAGAGACGGGGGCAGGAAGCGGCGGAGGCAGAGGTGTGGGTGGTGGCTGAGGCGGCAACAGACCGGGACTCAGGAATCCCCCAGCAGCAGGCAGGATCTTCATTACAGAAGATTCCAACATAAAACCTGATGGAGCTGAGCCTGGGAGACGGCCCTGCCCCCACCCCGCTCTATTACTGAAGGCTTCTGCTTAAAGCCCCCAAGGGAACTGAGCTTGGGAGGGGGGCCCCCCACCCCGCCCCCACCCACTGCATTCCTGAAAGTCTCTACATAAAGCCCCTGGGGGATCTGAGCCTGGGAGACGGCCCTGCCCCCATCCCAGCACCTGAACTAAAGCTCACTGATTGACAGCCAGCAGGAGGAAAGCCCATTTAAATCTCAGAGGCCAAGCACTAGCTGGGCGGATCCAGGCGGGGATGGAAAGGAATCTCAGAAGTCAAGTAACTGGCTGGGAAAATGCCTAGAAAAGGGAAGAAAAATAAGACTTTAGAGAGTTTTTTCCAACAAATGCAAATGATCCCGACCTTCGGATCTGATGATGAGGACGTATCCTTGCCATCAGGGAAAGACGTGGAGGGCAGGGCCTCAGTACGCCAGACACCCCAGGGGGGTGGCAGGTGGGCTCAGGCCCTGGAAGAGCTCAAAAAGGATTTTGAAAAGCAAGTTAGACAGGTGGAGGAAAAAACTGGGAAGAGAAATGTCAGAGATGCAAGAAAAGTATGAAAAATGGGTCAATACCTTGGTAAAGGAGACCCAAAAAAAATGCTGAGGAAATTAACACCTTGAAAAATAGGCTCACTCAATTGGCAAAGGAGGTTCAAAAAGCCAATGAGGAGAAGAATGCTTTCAAAAGCAGAATTAGCCAAATGGAAAAAGAGGTTCAAAAGCTCACTGAAGAGAATAGTTCTCTCAAAATTAGAATGGAACAGATGGAGTCTAATGACTTTCTGAGAAACCAAGAAATCACAAAACAAAACCAAAAGAATGAAAAAATGGAAGAGAATGTGAAATATCTCATGGGAAAAACAACTGACCTGGAAAATAGATCCAGGAGAGACAATTTAAAAATTATGGGACTACCTGAAACTCGTGATCAAAAAAAGAGCCTAGACATCATCTTCCATGAAATTATCAAGGAAAACTGCCCTGAGATTCTAGAACCAGAGGGCAAAATAAGTATTGAAAGAATCCATCGATCACCACCTGAAAGAGATCCAAAAAGAGAAACTCCTAGGAACATTGTGGCCAAATTCCAGAACTCCCAGCTCAAGGAGAAAATCTTGCAAGCAGCTAGAAAGAAACAATTCCAGTACTGTGGAAATACAATCAGGATAACACAAGATCTAGCAGCTTCTACATTAAGGGATCGAAGGGCATGGAATAGGATATTCCAGAAGTCAAAGGAACTAGGACTCAAACCAAGAATCACCTACCCAGCTATACTGAGTATAATACTTCAAGGGAAAATATGGTCTTTCAATGAAACAGAGGACTTTCAATCATTCTTAATGAAAAAACCAGAACCTTTGGTCTTAGGGCAGCTCGGTGGTACAGTGAACACAGCATAGGCCCTGGAGTCAGGAGGACCTGAGATCAAATCCAGTCTCACACATTTGATGCATACTAGCTGTGTGACCTTGGGCAAGTCACTTAACCGCAATGCCTCCCCTCTCTGGGTTCAAACCCTACTTCTGCCACCTACTCCCTGTATGACCTTGGGCATGATGCTTAGCCTTTCTGGTCTTCAGTTACTGTAACATGAGAAGAACCCCTTGTCTAGAAGAATAAAAAAAGTCAAAATGAATAGGATGAAATTTAATATGTTTAAATGTAAAGTCTTACACTTGGGCACAAAAAAATCAATTTCACAAGTATAGGATAATAAAGAGTTCACTTGAAAAAAATTAGGGAATTTTAATGAATTCATTAACAGTATATTATGGAAGCCAAAGCTAATGTGATCTTAAGACTACACAAAGAGGGGGCGGAGTCAAGATGGCGGAGTAGAAAGACTCAGTGCATGCTAGCTCTGAACCCACAGCCCATGCATTTAATGTAAGAAGAGCACCCCACAAGTTCTGGATCACTGCAGGGTGTGCAGAAACACAGTGGAAGAGATTTCAGTTCCAGAGAGCCCTGGAGAGTGGTCCCCAGCGTCCGTGGCACCCCGGAAAGCAGACCTCACCCCAGCACTGCCCTGGCCGCGGCCCCAGAGAAGCTGATCCGAGCAGGCTTCAGGGATGGAAGTTCCGGCGGCCGGGAAGGTCCCTCCGCCCACAGATGCTGCAGGTCAGTGAGAGACACGCCTGGGCTGGCCGAGAGGGGAGCGGGGTGTCTCCGTGGCTTGGGCCCCCTTGGGAGGAAGCGCGAAGGCAGAGGCAGGAGCAGGAAGCGGCGGAGGCAGAGGGAGCAGCGGCAGCCCCAGGGACTCCCCGAGCAAGCAGGATCTTCATTACTGAAAGTCTCTGCATAAACAACCTGAAGGAGCTGAGCCTGGGAGATGGCCCTGCCCCACCCGCTCCATTACTGAAGGTCTCTGCATAAAGCCCCTGAGGGAGCTGAGCCTGGGAGGCGGCCCTGCCCGCACCCCATCAGCAGAACTAAAGCTCACATTGAATAGCAGCCGCGCCTGCCGCGGAAAGCCCATTTGAATCTCAGACCCCAAGCACTAGCTGGGCAGTTCTAGGCCAGGGTGGACAGGAATCTCAGAAGTCAAGTAACTGGCTGGGAAAATGCCTAGAAAAGGGAAGAAAAATAAGACTATAGAGAGCTTTTTTGAGCAGATGCAAATGATCCCAACTTTCGGATCTGACGACGACGAGGAATTATTCTTGCCATCAGGGAAAGACGTGGAGGGCGGGGCTGCTGTATCCCAGACATCCCAGGGGGTTGTCAGGTGGGCTCAGGTCTTGGAAGAGCTCAAAAAGGATTTTGAAAATCAAGTTAGACAGGTGGAGGAAAAACTGGGAAGAGAAATGAGAGAGATGCAAGAAAAGCAGGAAAAACAGGTCAATACCTTGGTAAAGGAGACCCAAAAAAATGCTGAAGAAAATAACACCTTGAAAAGTAGGCTCACTCAATTGGCAAAAGAGGTTCAAAAAGCCAATGAGGAGAAGAATGCTTTCAAAAGCAGAATTAGCCAAATGGAAAAAGAGGTTCAAAAGCTCACTGAAGAGAATAGTTCTCTCAAAATTAGAATGGAACAGATGGAGTCTAATGACTTTCTGAGAAACCAAGAAATCACCAAACAAAACCAAAAGAATGAAAAAATGGAAGAGAATGTGAAATATCTCATGGGAAAAACAACTGACCTGGAAAGTAGATCCAGGAGAGACAATTTAAAAATTATGGGACTACCTGAAACTCATGATCAAAAAAAGAGCTTAGACATCATCTTCCATGAAATTATCAAGGAAAACTGCCCTGCGATTCTAGAACCAGAGGGCAAAATAAGTATTGAAAGAATCCATCGATCACCACCTGAAAGAGATCCAAAAAGAGAAACTCCTAGGAACACTGTGGCCAAATTCCAGAACTCCCAGCTCAAGGAGAAAATCTTGCAAGCAGCTAGAAAGAAACAATTCCAGTACTGTGGAAATACAATCAGGATAACTCAAGATCTAGCAGCTTCTACATTAAGGGATCGAAGGGCATGGAATAGGATATTCCAGAAGTCAAAGGAACTAGGACTCAAACCAAGAATCACCTACCCAGCAAAACTGAGTATAATACTTCAGGGGAAAATATGGTCTTTCAATGAAACAGAGGACTTTCAAGCATTCTTGATGAAAAGACCAGAGCTGAAAAGAAAACTTGACCTTCAAACACAAGAATGAGAAGAAGCATGAAAAAGTAAACAGCAAAGAGAAATCATAAGGGACTTACCAAAAGTGAACTGTTTACATTCCTACATGGAAAGACAATATTTGTAACTCTTAAACTTTTCAGTATCTGGGTAGTTGGTGGGATCACACACACACACATACACACATGCACGCACATACAGAGACAGAGAGCACAGAGTGAATTGAATAGGATGGGACCACATCTTAAAAGTAATTAAGGTAAATGGTGAGAGAGAAAGGTAGGGGGAGGAAAGAGGGTGAAATGGAATGGGGTAAATTATATGTCATTTAAGAGGCAAGCAGGAGACCTTTTAGTGGAGGGAAAAAAGGGAGAGCTGAGAAAAAAAAAAAAACCAAGAAGATTACCCTCATCACATTTGACTAAAGGAAGGAATAAAATGCACACTCATTTTGGTATGAAAACCTATCTTATAGTACAGGAAAGTGGGGGAGAAGGAGATAAGCAAGGTGGGGGGGATGATGGAAGGGAGGGCAATGGGAGGAGGGAGCAATTTGAAGTCAATACTCAGGGAGGGACAGGATCAAAAGACAGAATAGAAACAATGAGGGGCAGGATAGGATGGAAGGTAATTCAGTTAGTCTTACACAACATGACTATTATGGAAGTCATTTGAAAAACTACACAGATAGGGCCTATATTGAATTGCCTGCCTTCCCAAAGGGAATGGGTCGGGAGGGAGGGATGGGGAAAATTTGGAACTCAAGTTTTAGGAACAACTGTTTAGTACTGTTGTTGCTACTAGGAAGTAAGACATACAGTTAATGAGGAATAGAAAGTCATCTGGCCCTACAGGACAAAAGAGAAGATGGGCACAAGAGAAGGGAGGGATGACAGAAGAGAGGGCAGATTGGAGATAGGGAAAATTAGATTGCTCAGTGCATTGGGGTGGAGGGAGGGGATAAAAGCGGAGAAAAAATTGGAACCCAAAATTTTGTGAAAATGAATGTAAAAAGTTAAAAAAAAAAAAAAAAGACTACACAAAGAAAGGCATAGTATCCAGGAGTAGGGAAATAGCAATCCTGCTGTGTTCCACTTATGGAAAGTACTATGTTCAGTTCTGGTGCCATAGTTTAGGAAGGTCATTGATAAGCAGTAGAGCATCCAAAGTATAACCTGAATAATGACAGACCTCAAGATCATATCATACAAGGAATAGTTGAAGGAGAGTTTGATTCTTTAGATGAAAAGACTGAGGAAGGCCTTGATATTTTTTAAAAGTTATCATATAGAAAAGGAATCAGACTTAGTCTGCTTGAATGCAGAGAACAGAACTCGGGACACTGAGTAGAAGTTGCAGAGGCTGTTTTAGGTTTGATGTAAGAAAAAACTTCCTAACGATTAAGGCTATCTAAAAGAAGATCAGATTGCCTCTGGAGTTTAAGGGTTCTGTCTCACCAGGATCTTCAAGAAATAGGTAGGTAATCACTTGCTGATTAAATGACAGAGAGGATTTCTACAATGCCTGGCACAGAGTAAGCACTTGAGGAATGTGAATCAACTGAGTGTTCAGCTACAGGCTGGACTACATGGTTTCTGAGATTCTTTACTACTTTGAGATTCTATAATGTGACATTGTGATAACCTCTCTCAGAGTGTTTCTTCATTTGTAAAATAAGGGGGTTTTACTATAGCTGAGGTCCCATTCAATTCTAATAATCCAGAACCCAAGATTTTAATTTTTATGTAGATATGTAGTCTAGTAAAGGGTCAGATAGAGGTAATCTGGTTGTCTATACAGCTTTTAAAGGTCTGTTTTCCTAAAGTAAGTCAAAGGTTTGGTTTTCAAGTTAGAATATAGATTATAAAACAGATTCATTCATTCGCTTAGAAAGTATTTATTAAGCAGCTACCAAAGTGAAATGAACAGAACTAGGATAACACAGCACACAGTAACAGCAATGTTTTAAGGATGATCAACTGTGAAAGACTTAGCTATTCTGATCAAGACAGTGATTCCGGACAATTCCAAAATATCCCTGATACAAAATGCTACCTATCTTTGGAAAGATTACTGATAAAGTCTGCATGCAGATTGAAACATACTTTTTTAAACTATTTTTATTGTTTTATTTTGTGTTTTGCAACATGGTTGATACTGAAATATGTTTTGCATGACTTTACATATATAATCAATATCAAATTTGTTTGCCTTCTCAGGGAGCAGAGAGGTGTGCAAGTGGGGAGGGATGTGAGGGAAGAAGAGAATTTGGAACTCAACATAAAAAATTTTTGTTAAGTTTTTACATATAATTGGGAAATATTTAACAAAATAAATAAAAATATATTTTGGGAGAAAAAAACACAGACATCTACTGTGCTAGATGTTGTGATAGACAACAGGGATACAAAAAAAAAGATGAAACAGTCTTGTCTTAAAGGGGCTTACATTCTATTGACTGAAAGAACATATCCACATGAGAAACTACAAAATATGTTGAGAGAAATGGGGGAGTAGGGCAAAGAGTAGCTCACTGGTACTTGGGTTTCTGTTGAAATAGGAGTTAAATAGAAAATCATTGTCTTTCTCTGCTCCAAATTCCTACCAAACCTTATTTTGGGGGAGTGCATTAATTTCTTCAGAACACCAAGGTTCCTTTAGCCAATTGTCTTTTCCCATTCATGAAATGAGATTCTATGACTTCAGAAAGTTAATGCAACTCTGAAAAAATTACTATAAGCTGAGGTCTAATAGGAAACACAAATGAAACCATATGAGTCTAGATGAGCTTCTTAGAT
The DNA here is from genome assembly GCA_023548195.1 of Bettongia penicillata ogilbyi. NCBI lineage: Eukaryota > Metazoa > Chordata > Mammalia > Diprotodontia > Potoroidae > Bettongia > Bettongia penicillata. The sequence continues at coordinate 4,412,052 of JAJHZJ010000119.1, forward strand.
CTCAGGAAAATAAAAGGGTCTCATAAAAAAAAAAGATTAAGGTAAAGAAAATTCAAGTTAGGGAATTTTGAAAAGGGGAGGAAGTATCTTTAACCATATGAAGGTATCTGAGATATGTGAATATGTTCTGTGAAGTATGTTAATTCCTTCTTCAGCCCCTTCTTAAGAAACCCAAACCTGACTCAGCAGAATTGATCCCATTGTTAAGACACTAAAACTAAAACAAGAAACAACAAAGCAAGAAAAGACCGAGAGTAAGCAATCAATAAGCACCGACTCCATGCCAGGAACTGCGCTAGGAGCCAAGGAAACCAAGACAAAAGCAAAACAGCCACTGCCCACGAGGAGCTTCCACTCTGTTGGGAGAGATGACACAGACCAACATTAGGAGGTACAAAAAATATGATAATGAGGGCTGGGAGATTAGGAAAGGCTTTCTGTAATAACACAGGTCAGTCAGTGTACTGACAATGCATTTTTGCTTAATGTTAACGGATTTTTGCTTCTTAATGGGAAGATCCTTCCCATCCATTAATAGGCCCATGTGACCTGCTTAAGTTACATGGAAACTTGAGTCACATGAGTCTACGTTCAATGGAACAGGAAGGGGTGGAACAAGAACAGGTGGAGCTACAGCAGAGCGGAGAGGAGATTGGTCAGAAGTCAGAACAGAGGAGGAGAAAGAAAGGAAGCTGGTTAGCGGCTGTGAGTGGGAGAGTTTGTGATTTGTTTAAGGGAGCTGGTTTGTGAGAAGTCTGATAGAGGGAAGGCTCGAGGATGGTGTTGCCCTCTGCACTGTTACTGTGTATGGATTTCTTTGCTACTATGATGGATTTGGCTTTCTGGTGTCTGAATAAAAGTTTTGGTTCTATCTTCCATGTGGAGAGTCTGTGGTATTGTGTGATTCAGAACTGGGCTGGGATATTCATGGCCACTGTAGGCACTACAATCAGCCACAAACATTTATTAAACATTTACTATGTTTCAAGCACTATGCAAGCACAGGGAAAAAAGAAAACAAATACAAAAAACTTGCCCACAAGGAGCTTACATTCAAATGGAGGAGACAACTCTCAAGTATACTTCTATACACACCAGAAAGAAGTTTCTATACGTATGGAGTTAAATGGAAGATGAACTTGGAAAGAAGAGACTAGCGGTAAGGAAAACTTAGAAAAGCCTCCCACAGAACTGGAAGTAAGGCCTAAAGGAAGCCAGGGAAGCCAGTCCTTGAAGATGAGGAATAAGAGTATTGCAGGCTGAGAAGAAAGAATAGAGGTGTGCACATACTCTCATACATAGCAGACATTTAATCAATGTTTGTGGAATTGGATGAGATTAAAAGTAAACACTAAGTTAACCAGAACTTATCTGAAGTATGATATTTACTAACCATATCACTCAACTAAAATATTACTGTATTTGGAAAACCAGCAGTTCAACTCACATCAATATGGAAAAGGTCTGTAATTTTCCTCCCAGTTCTTAGACACTGTGACATGTTATACCATTAGTGTTCCCCAAGCTTACCAACAGATTCACATACTTGCGTGTTCTCCTTCCTGTGAATTTACAGAAATATCAAGTCAGGGGGGTGAGTTTGGAATAGTGGCAAAGTGGGTAAAGCATCTGCTCCATTTCTTAGGACCACAGATCTAGAGTAAGATTGGCCCTCAGAGACCAATTAATCCAACACTCTCATTAACAAATGAGGAAACAGAGGTTATGAGCTGTTCAAGGTCATATAGGTGGTAAGAAGCAGAAATGGGCTTCAAGTGAGATCCTGACTCCACAGCTAGTGTTCTTTCCACAGTGCCACATGTAATTAATAGCTGTCTACCATATATGAAAAAGAAAATCACTGAAGTATACTAAAAAGTTTAAGAATGTATAAAATTATAATCATCACCTAAAGTTTTAAAATAAAATTTTAAGATAATGGTATGTATGAATACAGCTGACTTCAGAACCCAGAAGAGGGTTCAAGTCTTTCCATGACAGATACTGTTTGTGCAACCAGGGGCAGCTCACATGACCTTTCAGTGCTGCAGGGAGGAGGGAAAGAGAATAAGCACTTATTAACTGCCCACTAAGAGTTAAGCACTGTGCTCAGCGCTTTACAAATATTGCATTATTTGATCCTTACAGCGGTCCTGAGAGGTAAGTGCTATTAGCCCCATTTTGTTGTTGTTCGGTTATTTCAGTCATCTCTGCGACTCCATTTAGGGTTTTCTTGGTAAAGATACTGGATCAGATTGACATTTCCTTCTTGAACTCATTTTACAGATGAATAAACTGAGGTAAACAGAGTTAAAAGTGACTTGCCCAGGGTCATACCACTAGCAAATGTCTGTGGTCAGATTTGAACTTATGTATTCCTGACTCTAGACCCAGGACTCTGATCCACTACAGTACCAGGTGCCTCAGAACTCTCTTTAAGTTGTAACAGCAGAAGTGCCTACCAGAGGACTCCAGACACCAACAAAAGGTATAGAATATGGCCCTAATATATAATAAAAATAATAATAAAGATGCAATACTGTCTTAGATTTAATACCATTTTTCAAAAACCTTAAAATTCAAAATTGTTTATGGAGGCAAAAGGCTGTTCAAAGAAACACAGGCAAACAAGTAAAGTGATTCTTGAGTTCCATAAATATGCAAACCTCCATTGCTCTTTCAGTCCTGAATTTGAAGATGACCTCATAAAAGGCCGTGGTGTCTAGTATATCTAGAGAGGAACCATCTCTGACTCACCCCCTTCCAAATCTTACCTTCGAAAAAAGGCTTTTAGATTCAATGTTGAATCCTTTAAGGCTCTCGTGTAACTTCTGCAGACTCTGTACAACTCTTCTCTGTTGTTCATCCTCCTTTATCTCATCAGCCTTGATCAGGAAATCATAATGTTCCAAAGGTCCATTGCAAAGAGACAAAGCTTTTGAAAAAACCTCTGTTTGGGTATTTGGAGTCACACTTTCTGCAGTCTGAACCGTATAAGCTGTAAAACAAAATGTTAGAGAAATTTTTAACATTTTTCTTAAGGAGCATGTTTTGTAAATGCTCCACGTGTCCATCAATGGATATGTTTTTAAAAAAGACTTTAAACGTCCACACATTGAAGGAATAGAATCAGGAATTTCCAAAGGCCCTCTCTTTAGGGGATTTCCTGTATCATACTCCCTTCTGCCCCTTATTCCTCTGGACTGAACATAAAGGATAGCCATAAATCACCTTCCAGTATAAAAAAAGCTTTAAGTCTGCATATGCAAATTATTTTAGGCTATGACAGTTCTGACTGCAGAGCCCTCTGTCTGCCCAATTAAAATTATCTGCAGCATTTTTCCTAAGTGTTTCAATAGGATTACATGTGAAACCAATAGAAAATACTCAAGAAAATGAAAATAAATCAGGTATAACAATAGAATAATAAGTGTCATCTTTGGACTCTTCTGTTACCACAAAACTTGTAAATTCAAACTTAATAAATTCCCTCATAATTGTTGCTAATGAGAATAATACTATTTCAATACCTACTATATATGTACATGTGTATACATATATATACCTATATATGGAGGTATATACACACATTTTAGGCTTGATCTTAGAAGTTAAATTCATAAATAAAATATCAAAGTTATGCCTTTCAAAAGAAGGAGTGATTTTTTAATGCTGGTAAAATACTGAGTTGGGGAAATGATCAAAGTTTAAGCTTATTTTAAGGATGACAGAAATGAATGTAAAACATGGCATGCTAGAAAGGATGCACAACTTTAATACTACCTCTGTAACCTTAAGCAAGTCTCTCAAACTCTGTGCACCTGAGGCTCTTCATTTACAACATGGGAATCAAAATACTTGTACTAGCTACCTCACAGTATTGTGGTGAGGAAAATGATCAGCAAGTAGTATTTTGGGTTCATGGCACTTGACACATATTTGCTCAGGATTTCTCTAATATCTTTGTTCAGTGCATGAAAATTCAAACTTTATTTTGCAGAGAAAGAAACCAAGTCCCGCTGAGGATAACACAAAGCACCACAAAAGCAGCAGAAATAAAAACAGAATCAAACTAGATTCTCAAGGCTAGCTGAGAGATTGGCCAGCTTGGGCCTTGATAGCAGCTGTATAAATTGGAACACAAAAGACTTCTCAAAAGCTGCACTAAATTAAATCTGTTACTAGATCAGTGTACACAAATTATGTGATACTGTTGTCATATTATTTTGATTTGTATTAATTTATCTTATTGTGTTCTAAAAGGACAGTGGGAAAATGCCATTCAGAAGTCCCACCCACTCTGGTGCAAACACTGACACACATCTCTGGAGGCCCAGAAAAGTCCACACTGTTCTTTATTAATCTCAGAGAAGACATCTCAAGCATCTCCCTTGCCCAAAAGCTTATTACATATGGGTGATAACATAGTATCCTACCATCTAGTGAAGATATGAATAATCTCTTTCATTTATATGCCATAGAACATCATAGAATACAAAGTGTTTTACAAGGAAACATTTGTCTACTGAGTTATCTTTCTTCATATCTAGACAGTATTTGTCTAGAAATGTTCAAAGCAACAAGTCTGACTCCAGTTTCTTCAAAGTTTTATGCTCATATTTCAACAAATTCAAAAACTTGTAAAGAAGTTAAATTGCAGGAAGATACAGGCCAAGAAGTTCATTTTTAGCAACTCAAGGTTGTTTTCAAAGTTCGCAGATTCAAAGATGACACTTTCTAGGGCTACATTCCCCAGAAGATCTAACCAGACAATGCCAAGTCAGGATACAAAGTTCTGTAGGCCTCATAACCCAGCACCTAGAACCCATAACTCCTCTCCTCCTAAACTGGCTAAAACTGATTCTGCTTAGCCCTTTCCACTGTTTCTGCAAAGAAACACCACCACCACTACTAACCCTTCCACCATAAAATCAGCAAAGGAACGTATCTCTATATAAATCTGTTAATGGGTATATTCCATATAACTAGCTTGTAAGAAATGTTAGGTAACCAGATTTTATGCAATTTTTTGAAAACAGAATAAATAACTATATTTGGGACAAAATAAAGACATAGGATCTTAGAGTTTTGACTTAAAATAAAAATAAGACATTTATCACATCTGCAGAAGTGCACAAAATTGGAAAGGATTGGTAATATTTTGGATGACAACCAAGATTCAAAAATATCTCAACAGAAGATGTTTTTGTAAAATGGATAGAAAGTAGTAAGATGAATTTTAACATATGCTATTCAGCATTGGAGAGATAACATGGAGTAGTGAAAAAATAGAGAGGCAGTCTTGGAGTCAGGAAGACCTAGATTCAAGTCCTGTCGCTGACATATCCTGACAGTGACTGTGAACCAGTCACTTCACAGGGCCCCAGGTAACTCTAAGATTCCAAATTGCACAACAGGTGCTGGTACAGACTGTCAAAGAGAGTTTCCTTAGGAGGAGTTCGTTGTTGGTCAGTCATTCCAGTCATGTCCAAATCTTCATGATCCACTCAGGGTTTTCTTGGCAAAGATATTGGAGTAGTTTGCCATTTTCTTTTCCAGCTCATTTTACAGATGAGGAAACTGAGGCAAAAAGGGTGAAATGACTTGCCCAGGGTCACACTGCCACTAAGTGTCTGAGGCCAGATTTGAATTCAGGTCTTCCTGACTCCAGGACTGGCACTCTTTTCTGCTGAGCTACCTAGCTGCCTCTTAGTGGGAGACCTCAAAGGTTTGGACACTGAGATCCAGGGAATTTAAGTGACTCATCTGAGGTCACAAAGATAATAAACACCAGAGACAGAATTTAGGTCAGTTCTTTCCACTATAAGACACTGCCTGGTATCCTTATAATGTCAAGAGATAAAGACATACCTCCACCCCAGCCCATTGGTTGAATCCCTGTGAGATGAGGACCAAGGTTACCTTAGAAAGTCATAGATAGGCTCTAATCTTCTTTGTTGGAAGGAACATCTGCATCAACATGATCACAGATTCATTTGAGGACAGTCCTACATTAAGGCTCCAAAAATCAATTAATTATATGAGTACAGAATGGCAATTCATGCAAAAAAGTCCTGGGATTTTTAATAGAATATAGCTAAACAGAAGCCAACAGTGTGAGTCATATGTATTACAAATAGATTTTCAGCTTAGTGCCTAGGCATAGGTATCAGTGCCCATTATTATCAATTACTAGGAACCAGTGACCTAGACAGAACTGAAGCATTTTAGAACTGGGAACTCATCTAGTCCAGGGATTCTTAACCTTGTTTATATCACGGAATTTTTTTGGAGTCTAGTGAAGCCAACAGAACCCCATCTCAGAATGTTTTTTTAAATGAATAAGATAAAATACATAGGATTACAAAGGAAATCAATTATATTGAAAGTTATCAGAATATTTTAAAGAAAACAAATTCACAGATCCTATGTTAAGAGCCCCTGATTTTTTAGCCCAATCCTTTATTTCATAAATGAGGAAACTGACACCTAAAATTAAGTAACTTGCCCAATAAACATTGTCGTTATCAGAAACAGGACTGAAACTTTGGTTTCCTGATTCCCAGACTGGTTGTCTTTTCACTACAATTCTGCCTTTCCTCAGAGTTCTTCATTTCCATCCCACCAACAATCCACTGTCCCTTCTAGAGAATAGGATTTTTTGCCTGGTAGTTGACATTGCAACTACTGGATCCAGTTTTTAGATGCCCAAAATCATTCAGTAAGCATTTATAAAGAAATTGTTATGTCTTAGCACTATGTTAAAGGCTTGGGATACAGAGTATCTGGAAATCTACTTGGGTAAGAGTTGTACCAGAAGAAATAGTACCCCCTGTGGATTAACAGTTTGTCTTGGACCTCAGATATGCTCCTGGATGAATGAGGAACTACTAACATGAGAACTGAACTCCTGTTAATGATGAGACCTGAGTTCACTTAGCTTCCACGATTTTATTCTCCATCAGGAATTTGTTATCCCTGACATTTCAATATTATAAGTGTCACTGGCAATCATTTTTCTTATGCCTTTCTATCCTTACTGTACATTTATATGCACTTGTTATAGTTTTCAAGATGCTTTTATATACACTGTTTTATTCATTCATTCACTATGTCATTTGAACCTCAGTCTTCTAAGTATTATTCCCACTTTACAGATGAAAAAATTGAAACGTGAGGACTGTTAAGTGATTTGCCTAACAATTCTTATTTAAATCACTACTTCACCCTCTCTCTTAGTCTACCATTCCATATGTTCACTACTCTTTAAACAAAACTGATCAAAATGAACAACTGCGGAATAAAAAGAACTGTAGCTCCTTCACAAAGAGAAAGAAAATTGTTGCCAAAATGAACATACACTTAGTTAAATGAAATCAATACTATATAAGGAATCCAGATTCCCAGTTTAAAATGTTTACCCTCTGCTGTGAGAAAAATGCACAATCAGGAAAAGCACTTTTAATATTTCTAAAGGGCTGAATTAAAATTTCAGCTGTAAACTTCATTACTGTAATTAGATTTTTAAATGCATATTTATTAAACATCTATTCAAATGATGTGTTCACAATTATTCATGAGTTATTTCTGTTTTACACTGATTGTAAGAAAGTATAAACAGTGGCCACTGACCAGAAATACCGTGCTACAATGGGAGAGTCCATGGTGAGATCACAAGCAGTTTGTTTATACTCTATTATGTTCTCATCATATCTCAAAGATAAATGTTAGAGCTGGGTTTGTTTTTTTTTTTTATAAAACAGAAACAGATCAATGACCTAAAAAGTCAGACTTACCATCGACATTCAAGACCTACGTTTGGTTCACTGATGAATAAAGTATAGAAAAGGAGAAAATCAAATCATAATTAAACTCTTCAGAAAGACAACATAAACCATCATCAAGGAATACATCACAAGATGATTTACCTTCATTTATGGAAGGCTGATTTTAGGGGCCTTAAAAGGTGTTCTTGATTTAAATAGAAAAATTATGAAAATTGGAACTGAATGCCTGTTGGTTACCATTCTCTCCCTTTAAAAATTAGTTAATCTTGAGTATTCCATGTGTATAAGGCTGCAAGAGGAAAAAAAACAACCCAGCACCTTAAATTTCAAGATAACATATTGGTAAATACTGCCTTAAAATATGAAGGAAGCTATTTCAAAGTGATTAAAGACACAATCAGGCATCCTGAGTAATACCTTAATGTTCAGTTTGTCCTACATTATCCTATGTAGGACCTAATTGTTCTCCAAAGACAAAAGAAAACAGTAAATTTAACTTCTAGTTATAATACTATATTTTGTTAAATGTCAAACTTTTTATATTATTTCTTCATATTCAAAGTAAGCACATTTTTTATTTTCTAATTTATCAGGCTAATGGATCAGTTTTTTTAAGATTCCATTGTTCAGCCTTTACGATAAAAATGAGCTACAAAGTAGCTCTGTAAAATTACAGATTAAGAATTGGAAGGACCTCAGAAATCATCTAGTACAGGGGTTCTTAATCTTTTTTGTGCTATGAACTCCTTAGTTAGTCTGGTGAAACCCATGGACCCCTTCTCAGAATAATGTTTTTAAATGCATAAAATAAAATAATTAAGATTGCAAAAGAAATCAATTACACTGAAATCCACTTGTAAAAGAAATTTTTTAAAGAAATTCTCAGACTCCAGGTTAAAAATTCCTGAAATAGTTCATCCCCTCATTTTACAGACGAGGAAGTTGAGGCCCAAAAGTTTAAATGCCATGACCAAAGTCATCCTGGAATTCAAAATCAAGTCCTTTGCCCCCAAATCCAATACTTTTCACATAAAAACAGCAGGTCAAAAAGGCAAGGAAATAAGACTAATTTCTCTTGGAAGCTCCTAATAATGACCTAATTGTTTAAGGTCCTACAGGTAAAAGAAAACAGTATTTAACAACTTTTTTAAAGTACATTGTTATTGTTGTCATTTCAATGCACAGTTTTTCAAAAGATTAAAACTGTTCAAATATTCAACAAAAGAATATCCATTCTTAGGAACTTTTAAAATATTTAAGTTGGCAGCCAAACTGTACACAGTTAATAACTTGTAATTTGGTCAACTCATTTTTAAGAAAGATGTAAATATCTTAAATGGATTAAGTGAAATATCCTTACCCAATTCAATGACTGGAATTTTAGGGAAGATACCCCAAATGGAGGGCTAGAGTTATCTGTGATAAAATATAAATCCTGAATTTTCTTTAGACTTAAAGGAGCTTCAGTTTTGCTAAGTAGAGGGTATACTCTTTAAGGGGAAAATCACAGATCCTGATTGTATAGTGAAGACATAAAGGAGATGCTATAAAGAAGTGTATTATTCTAGAAGAGACTAGCTGGCTAGGGGTGTGAGCAGGTAATACTCAGGGGGTACAGAGGTCAAGTAACCAAGGAGTAGAGGAAGAAAGGGAAAATAGGAAGGGAGAGTGAAAAGTGGAATAGTCAGCAAAGCAATGAAAAGAAATGAGAACAATTTGGAACTATGCCCAAAGGGCTATGCAATTGTGCATACCCTTTGACCCAGAAATACCACTACTAGGTCTGTATCCTAAAGATCAAAGGAAAAGGAAAAGAACCTATATGTACAAAAATATTTATAGCAGCTCTTTTTGTGGTGACAAAGAATTGAAAATTTAAGGGATACCCATCAATTGGGGAATGGCTGAACAAGTTGGGATAGGTCATTGTGATGGAATACTATTGTGCTATAAGAAATGACAAGCAGAATGCTTTCAGAAGAATCTGTGAAGAATTACATGAACCGATGCAAAGTGAAATGAACAAAACCAGGACAGCATTATACACAACAATATTGTATGACGATCAACTGTGAGTGACAGCTATTCTGATCAATGCAATAATCTAAAACAATTCTAAAGGGCTTATGATAAAAAAAAAAATACTATCCATCTCCAACGAAAGAACTGATAGAGTCTGAATGCGGATTAAAAAACACATTTTAACTTTATTATTCTAATTTTTTTAGCCAGAATTTTCTTTTGCAATGTTTTAGAAATGTTTTGCATGACAGTATGTATATAATCTATATCAAATTGCTTTCCTTCTCAAAGAAGGGGAAGGGGAGGGAGAGAAGGAGGGAGAGAATTTAGAACTCAAAATTTTAAAAAACAAATGTTAAAAATTTATCCCTACAGTAACAGAGGAGAAAAAATAAAATAGAAAATAAATGTAAACAACAATAGCAAAGAAGAGGAGGAGATATAAAATACCAGGTCCAAAGTACATAAACAAAAGATCAGAGCCTTCTACAGCAGCCTAGATCAGAGTTAACAAATAAAAATAAGAAAATTGCATACAGGAAGCTGTTAAGGTAGAGATCAAGGTCTCTGACAAAGGCCAGAGCGGCAAATGGATGAGTTAATCCAGCTCTGAATATTAAAGCACAGAAATTTCTACACAGTCAATCCGTTCTCTTAGCTAACTACAAAGTTTATTAACAGCAAACAAACCCCTGATGGAACATTCACACAAAGGAGACAGAGAGTCATATGCTCCCTCACCGGACCCACTGGGTCATTGTCTTGGTCCGGTTCTGAAAAACAAGGCTAAGGAAACAAGCTTCAATGGGACAGAATCTTAAGATCTGATCATTTTTGACCATTATGAAGGTCTCAGCAATTTTGTACATAACTGAAACTTTATCCTAAATAAAAATGCTCCCTTGATTAACTGCAACCCAGGAAATCTGTTCTATCCAACTATAGACCTGTTGGGAATGCCCTGAAGGAAATAGGGTCTACGATTTTACACAAAGACAAAGGGAACTCCAGCCTTTGACAAAGGTAATCTAGGGTAAGCAGACCCCAGGCACCTTTGAATACAAGTCATGAATAAGCTAAGTAAGGATAAACACAGGGATAGATAGAATTCCTTTGGTGTCAGGGGGCACACATAGGGGGGATCATTAGCCCTTTCAGAAGCTTCAGTCTACCTGTCACCCCCTCCTCCCACAGAGGGAAGGGGCTTAATTTCACTAAGGCTACCACAATAAACTTGAAAAGTAGTAAGCTCTCTAACTCTCTACCTTTATTCAACAACTGAATGACCATCTGTCAGAGATGTTGTATAGGGACTTCCAATATAGGGTAGAAGGATAAATTAAATGATCTCTCAGCTCCAGCACTCAAGGTCTTTCAAAATAAAGAATGTAAAGTTCACTGGCCGTAAGAGCAAATTACTCTATTGTTAGCCAATTCACTTTTAGGCTCCTGAAATTCATTCTAAATAATTCTTCTCTTGGGCACTGACTTCTACCTTTGTCCCATGGATTTATCTCATCACCACTGCACCCCCAGGAGTGCTGGGCCTACTTGGACTGTATTATTCCTGTATAAGTAAGGAGCTTGCTAAATAAACCCTAGACTACTATGTCACGCTCCCACAAAAGTTCTAGACGTTGAAGTAAATGCCATTTGAGAAGGCACATTTTTGAACAGAAAGCTTTAATGTCATTGGATGAAAGGAGGCAGGCACAGTGAGAGTTCTCCATTTCAAGCTCTATAGCAGCTATGGCAACTGAGAAATGGGCTCAAAGAGCAGCTAGGAGGCACAGTGGATAGAGAACCAGGTCTAGAGACAGGTCAAATTTGACCTCAGACTCTTATCAGCTCTGTGACCCTGGGCAAGTCACTTCACCCTATTTGTCTCAGTTTCCTCATCTGCAAAATGAACAGAAGGAAATGGCAAACCTCTTCAGGATCTTTGCCAAGAAAGCCTCAAATGGGGTCAGAAGAATCAGGCATGACTGAACACAACAGGGTCAAGGAGACATTCTTCATTAGTATAAGAAAAATCGAATGAACAAACACTCTTAGAGATCACACGCCATCTAGCACAGAACTTTATTCATAGGTGGCTCATATAATGATAATATGATGATTAACAAAAGATGATATACTAATTCAGGTGGTAAAGTGCTTAATCTTAGATAAAGCTTATTTCCCCAAAACAAATCTGATATTCATGAGGAGAGGTACTCTATTTTCAAACTGAGTTAATTTTTCTTTATGTAGATGAAAAAAATACAAAAATTGCTGAGGTCTTACTAATAATCAAAAGTTAACACCTATAATTCTATCTGACTTAAAGAGAGAGATGGGAGAAAGTTTAGGGGACATAGTAGATTTCCACATAATCTGACTTTCTTGTTAGTGTCAGGACAAGATTCTTAGTCATTTATTATAGCCCCTACGCTCTCTTCAGTACATGTGTATAGTTGATTTCCCAGTTTAAAAAAATGGAATTTAGAATATCACATTTTCTGAGAGATTTCAAATTATTCCAACTGGTCAATCAAGAAAGAGATTTGGATAATAAACATTCAGAGACTTAATTTGAGATACATAAGTTTCCCACAAGTTCCCAGCCAAATAACATTTGCCTTCAACCCTTTCCTTTGACTGCTCCCTTCTTTTCTTGACAAATAGTTCATTCTCATTAACCTGCAGGGGAAAAAAAAACTTGTTAAAAAAAACAAACTAAAGCAAAAAAAAGATGTGTAGGAGACTACAATGAAAAGCAAAGCCACCAAGATTAAGAAAAGGAAAGATTAAATGAAATAAAATATGGGTCCTTATCACAAAATAAAACCTTTTCTTTATTTTTAAGCATCTTGTGATTTTAAATGCAAAGTTAAATGTTAACCAAATTTTTACACACATCAACTCTCCAAAATTCATACTAGGAAATTAACAATTTGATTGTACTGGAAAATTATAGGAATTATTCATAAAACCAAATTTCCTATTATGTTTCAAAAATATTTATAAGGACACATACACAGTCCACTAGCTGAACAATGAGGTGTGACAGAATACTGCTATAAATGTGAGTTCATTTCATATGGACTGTAAACTGGCCCCAGAGAACTGAATAGGAAAAAGAAAGCTGGATTGCATTCAATAAATTACAAAATTCTTTCAACAACCCCAAAGTACTCTTCAAAACAAAAACTCATCTTTTAAACAATATTCTTCAACTGAATGTTGTTTGTCCTCCATTCTGGAATCTATATGGCTGCAAATATATGACAAAACAATCTGAGTAACTGAAATTGCGGGTGATCTAAAGAGTGACAGAAAGATATATGGTAAGGAAAAAAGGCTTAAACCTTGTGGGCAATATAGGTGGCATAAAAGCCATTATACAGAAAACATATGATCAGAAGAGGAAATGCCCCAGTCACAAAGTGAGAATAGTAAAGAATGGAGATATTATGACAATAAAGTGGCTAAAATATTCCTAACCTTTGACCCAACAATCCCACTATTGGATATATACCCTAAGGGGATCACTAACAAAAAGAAAAGCTCCATGAAAACCAAAATATTTACAAAGAGCAGTTTCTGTGGCAGCAGAGAAAAGTTTCTACTTTGTGGAAACAAAGTAGATGCCCAATCTACAATAGTTAAACAAAGTGTGGTACTTGAATGTAATTAGTATATTGTTTACCAAAAAAAAGGATGAAAATAATGAATACAGAGAATCAGGGAAAGACATAGGAAATGACTAAAGAGAAGTAAGTAAAGCAATGAAAGCATATACATGAGGACGATAATGTAAATGGAAAGAACAAAAACATCAAATATTAATGTTGTACTTACTACGCTGTTAGTGGAGAGATGAACTGGTCCAGCCATTATGGAAAGTGATTTGGATCTATGCCCCTGAAGTCATTAAACTAGGCATACCTTTTGATACCACTACGAGGCTTACGCCCCAAAGAAATAAAAGAAAGAATAGGACTTATGTGTACAAAAATATAGCAGCTTTTTTCATAGTAGCCCAAAACCGGAAACTAGGGGGTGCCCACCTATTGGCGAAAAGCTAAATAAATTATGGTAGATTAATGTAAATGGAATATTAAGATGCCATAAGAAATGATGAAATTGACAGATTCAGAGGAAACAGGGAAGACCTCTATGAAATAAGCGAATTGAAAAGTAAGAAAACAAGTTAGACAATGGCGATAACCCTAAGGAGAAAAACAACTTTGAAAAACTGAAGAACTCTATCAATGCGATGATAAACTACAAGTTCAAAAAACTGAAGATGAAACATGCCACTCACCTCCTGGGTGTAAAATGAAAACATATTTTTAGATATGAATAATGAGGAAATTTGTTTTGCTGAGCTATACATATTTGTTATGAGGGTTTTCTTTTTCTTTTAAAAAATTACTCAATTGAAAGGACAGTAGAAAAGAGAATGCTTGTTAAAATAATGAATTAATTTTTTAAAAGCAAAAATGAATGCTGCAAAATTTCAAAGAACAAGGTTGGCCTTAAAGAAGAGATATGAAAAGAAACCTCTTCCCACTCCTTTTCAGAGGTAAAGGGGAAGGGGGTAGTCCACAGGTGTGGAATATATGCTGTATATGTGTATGTATGTGTTATAATGATAGGCTTTTTTTCAATGTACTCATCAGTTCTGCTGGATTTGTTTCTTCTTCCTCCTTTTTTTCTTTTAAAAAAAATTTGCTATAAGAAATGGCTTTCTAAGTGGGAGAGAGAAAGAGATACAGGGGAAAATGAAGGTGATGAAAAAACAAAAGATTAATACAATTTGTGTTTTGAAAATAATAAGCAATGAGTATGATAAGTGGAAAATCTAAGTGCTACACTGGCACCCATCACGTCTTTTAAAAAAAACACCTAGAGAAACATGTTCAGCAAATCAGGTAAAATTCACTTTCACACAAATATAAGCATTGAAGAATATGAACAGAATAACCAAGCTATGATATATTTTGCAGAAAAACCTAAATTAATGTAAACTAGTCTTTGGCCCACATACTAATCTTTACTCTTTACTGTGATGATTATAATAGCAAAAGACTGTGTCATTTTTTAGCCACATTTGCCAAAGGAATCAACTGAATGAGATCTTAAATTGGGAACTGCTATACACACATGTAATTATTCAACATATTACTTGGATACTGTGTATAAGCCATTTATAACAGTATATGGAAAAGAATGAATTTCCTACACAAAGTCCTCACGCATAATTAGATCTCAGCTTTTAACAATAGTATCACTGCAATCAACAGCTAAAAAGCATAGGACTGAATAATTATTTTATGACTTGAAAGTTCCCTCCAGTAGAGATCATGCTGCCAAGCATTCTAGGTTGTTTGGACAACAACGTGGGAAACAGAAGGTTACAAGAGTGCAATCAGGAGTATGTTAAAGGCTGAAGATCCCTCTCCTCTCCTTTCCCTATATTTGGAACTACCTAGACATGAGAATCCAAAGCAACTTTCCTTCCTTTGCCTCCACAGGAAGTTACAGTACTGCAAAAATCGCTATAAAACAACTAACATATACTTAATACATTAAGGTTTGCAAAATGGTTTACATGGATCATCCCGCTTGACCCTCATAAAAAAACACAGTAACAGTTTTTTGTATCCCTTAGGTCCTTTAGCTTAGTCCATAATAAATATCTGAATAAACATTATGCACACAAATACTTCTAGAACAACCTAGATAAATGAAAAAGAAAATAACTTTCAAGTGTTTAAATAGGAAGATATTTACATATTGTTCTTTTAGATACTAAAATCTGACTAGACTGTAAAAATGCATAATAAACAATGTTTTATTTTAATTCAATGAAGTTTTACATTTATTCACAATATATGAATAAATACACATTTATTCACAATTATATGCACAAATTTAAATAAGACAGAGATCCCACACCTCACACATTCTAATAGGGAGCAATTACACATACACAAGTAACTGTGATGTAAAGTAATATACAAAGATGTTGGTGTAAATAAGATCAGAGGTGTAAAATTACATATAGGTGAGAGTCCATGAGCAAAAATAACATGCCAGGAGGCCCTGTAGGGGTATGTGGAATGAAGGAAGGCTTCATTAAAAAAGTAGGAATTGCTAAGTTTCCTTTTAAAGTTTAGGTAGGAATTGAACAGATAAAAGAGTGAAAAGGAAGAATATTGCAGGCAAAGGTGAGGAAGCATGGGGCATGTTTGGAGGACAAAAATGTGGTTTGGTTGAAACATACGGAAGGAAATACTATGAGAAAAGGCTAGAAGCAAAAGATGCCAAGCAAAGATGTTTGAGTTTCACTTGGTAGGCAATAGCATGAAGTTACAGATTTTTGAACAGAGAACAGAACAGGCAAAAGGGTAAAGTTCAATCTGACCATTCTGGATGACAGATGGAGGGTAGAGAGTGGAGGACCTTTTAGGAACAGAGTGCCTTGGTTCAGGTGTGTAACACTGAAGAGAATATTAGGGTGGTGGCAACGGCAACAAGGAGCAAATGAATCAATGAGTATCACAGAGGCAGAGAAGCTAAGCTGCTGATGAAGGTAACCAGCCAAATTTAATTCAGTTCAATTCCACAAGCATTTCTAAACAGAAAAGCAAAGACAAAAAGGAGGCAGATTTTTGGTTTCAAGAAGTTTACATTCTACTGGCTAAGTAATACAGAAGAAAGAACCTAAACTGGAAGGAGAATAAGTGCTGATCTTTGGGTCAGGGGCTATGGGTTTAAATTCTATGTTAGGGTACTTGCTAGCTGGGTGACCATGGACTAGTCATTGACTTCTCAGAGCGCCTTTTGGGGTATTTGTAAAACAGGGACAATAAGTGGTGGCACTAACGCATCACAGTGAGAATAAAGCAGATATAAACTCCAATTTCTGGATTTGTAGTCTAAGAACTTAGGCTCAAATCCTGGTTTTGTCACTTAGTATCTGTGTGACCTTAGGCAAGTCACTATCCCTTTCTTTTTTGTTTCTGGTTTTTTTTGTCACAACCTCTCAACCTCAGTTCCACTTGTACAAAATGAGAGGGTTGGACCAGATGACTTCTAAGATTCCTTCCAACTCTAAAACTGATCCTATTAAGCCTGACTTTTCATAGGATTTTAGGCAAGTCATTTAACTAGGTGACTCAGTTTCCTCATTTGTTATTGAGTGGAAAAGAGACTAGAAGATATCTAAGGTCGCTTCTAGCTCTGAAAATTCTATAATTCTCTGGTTCTAACAAAAATAAACATCAGAACAAAAGCATTTACTGAGTGCTTGCCATGTGTCACATACTACAGTAAATGATGGGAATGGAAAAACAAAAATTAAAACATTTCTTGACTTCAAGGAGCTACCATTTGACCAAGGTTGGGGTGGTTGGGATAGGAACAATATGTACACAGATAAGCAAATACAAATAATTTCAGGGATCAGGAGAACATTAACAACTGTGGGGATTGGAAAAAGGCTTCTGGCAGGAGAAGATTCCTTCCAAGGCATGTGAGGCTTGTTTTGAAGGAATCACACACTGCATCAATAGACAAGAAATAATAGTCAGCGAGGGAGCAAGGGATCAGAAAGTGATTCCTGGAGAAAGCGGCACAAATATTTCTATGCTTGCTCCTTATGTCACAGAGGACAAGGCACTTAACTTTTCTGTGCCCTGGGCAATTATCTAGGACTGTAAATTGCAGAAATAGTTGCCTATCTGTACCGTACTAGTTAATACACTAGAAGCTTTCTACATGGATGAAATCACGATGCAGATCAAAAAGAAGAAAAGAGAGGGAAAGAAAGAACAATGTTTATGAATGGTCAGGATGGTAGTGATGACGAATATAAACTTCTAGAAGAGAGACAAGTGTGTCTCCCTTAACTTTGTTATGGGAATTTTTTATTTCTTTTGATTCCTCCTACATCTTTTGCTTAATATTAACCTCACCTGTCCAAAACTTGTTCCATGATGTAAAAATGTACTTAGAACCCTAAATAATTCAGGCAAGTACCTAAACATTAGAGCTTATCCTTAGATAAGAAGTCAGAGAAAGAATATCAACTGTCCCTTCCTCCTTGTTGGGGTATATAAATCTTCCACCTCAATCAGACTACTCGTGACGCCTCTAAATGCAGTTTAACCTGTAACCTGACTTGTTTTTTACCGAGGGAATGTATATGATGAAAGCTGTTTCCTTTGGAAATGTCGACTATAACTGTTTAACTGAGTCTGCCGGACTTTTGTGAGACTGGAAGAAGCTATTTTCCCTTCAACTTTATGGCCAAGAGGGATGCGCAGGACTGCCATCTCTAAGTGAGTAATTTCTCCGTTACTCCGACTTCACTTTGCCCACAAGAAGCCTGTGGGAATACCACGATTGTCCGGGCTCTCTCCGCTTGCGCCCGAGCCTCATCGTAACAGCCCGCTCAGTGTCTACCGCCACGACGGCTGCCCTGCGGTAAAAGTACACCGGGCAGCGGCCGCCCGCTCCACGACCCCACAAGTCCGTGCCAGGAGCCCGCCGACTCGCACGTCTGAGGACGGACAGAGCTCCAGGACTGCTCCGGAAAGGAGAAGGAGTGCTGAGCCCTGGGGCTGGCTAGGGACCGGCGGTGACCGTGACCTTGACCGGGACCGGCGGTGACCGGGACCCGGCGGGGAGGTCAAGCCTCCGCCCCGAGGCCTCCCCACTTCCCACCACCCCAGGAAGATGACGCTCCCCCTCCGGCCCCTCGGGCCCCCGCCTCGGCGGGGCCGCGGTCTGCGAGGGCACAGAGCCCCGGCCCCAGCAAGGACGGGCACCGCACGGCCGTCCATCCCGGCTCCGCCTCCCTGGGGCTCCGTCACTGACCTTTCCGAGGGGGCCTCCCGGGGGCGGTGGCAGGGGCGGAGGCGGCGGCGATGGCTGCAGCTGCCCGAGCCCCCCACAAGGAGCATCTGCCCCGCACCCGGCTCTGCACCAGCGGCCGCAGAGCCACCCAGGGAGACAGGGACGCCGCCATCTTGGAGAGGGAAAGGGAGCGAAAAACTTTATTGAGACCAAAGGAAGGACAGGGGAACAAACGAAACCAATCAGGCTGCTCGGCCTGACGCTGGCTCCTCCTTAGAGTCGGGAATGAACCGGGTGACGAACCTGAACCGCAGCCGGGGAGCCCGGGGTCCTGAGGGGCGAGATGGGCCACGCCGGCCACCGTTGGGGCCGCCTCCTCTCTTCCTGGAACGGCTCGGCCCGGGACTACAACCCCCAGAGTGCCTTGCGACTAGTTGGGGGGGGGTGCGTTTAAGAGCATCTAGTCTTGGAAGAGATTTTGGAGATCTTTCTAATCCCGGGGTTCTTAACTATTTTTTTACTTTTAAATGTCGTGGACAGTCTGGGAAGACAGTGGACCCCCTCCTCAGAATAATGGTTTAAAATGCTTAAAGAGCCTTGGTTTCTAAAGAAAACCAAATATATAGAAATAATCATCTCAATATTTTAAACAGCTCAAGTTCCCACGAACCCCTGTTTGTCTGGTGCCCAATCCCACACCTTCTTGTTAGAGCAGCAGTGAATTTAAGGGGGTCCTACAGTCACCGAGGTCTGGCTGCTTCGATAACTGAAAATTTGTACACAGTGAACGTGGTCATGTTGTCAAAGAAATTATTATGTGGTTACTGATCTCCTGCCCGCTTAGATTAAGATCACAAGACCAAAAAGGGGGGAAAGCACAATTTAGAATTTAGAGGCACCATTTAGAAGCAAAAAGTAGCCTAGAGCTCTGAGAAGTTGTGACGACCAGCGTCATGCGGAAAGTGTATCAGCGACAACCTGGTCCTAAGCAGAGGACACCCAATTTTATAATCCCATTCTTGTCTTTAAGAGAAGTAATTTGGAGTAGTGGACAGAGAGCTGATCTCAGAGAAACCTGCAGTATTTATCCAGTCATTTAAACAGGCTAATATTGATCCAGATCAATGATCCAATGTATGCCAATAATAATAAACACATGCACACTTTTGAACTTTTTTTTTTTAATTTTTATTCTGTTTAATTCTAGGGAATTCAGTTCAATGTATTAGAATTAAGGAATACGAATGCTGGGCTTTCTACAGTCATTCCTCCTTTTGAGATGCTTGGAGTAGATCAGAGGTAGAATATGATCCTGGGAAAGTCACTTAACCTCTCGGTGTGCCAACCAACTCTTTAAGCCTTTATGTTACAGAACAGGTGCCAACAAACACTAATGTACTTCATTTTCTTGTGGTTGCTTTGCTCTCCTTTTCCCACCATGCTGCCATGGGTTATGGAGGATCTCTGACTGTCTGGTTCTTCATAGAAGTCAGTCAATTGTCCCCATTTACTTTCCAGTTCACCTTGTCCTGTGTCATGACCATAGATTGGTTCCCTTCCAGTTTTAGCCAAACAACTGGAGATTAGCAGCTTTTCCGGGTCCATAAATGATGAGGTTTAGAGGTGATCAGGGACCCCAAAATACCGATAGTCTGAGTCGTGCTCGAATGAATTCGATTCAAGCCTTCTTAAAGCCAAAGAAAACAAAGTTTATTAAAGATTTGCCAGATTGGGTTGCCTCTTAAGGAGCCTAAGCATTTGTGACACGTATTCAAAAGTGGGCCAGATAGAATCTCAACTAGACAGAATCTGAGCTGGATTGAATCTGAGCCCACTTTTGAACTTTTAATAAGCAAAGAGGTTACAGTGGACTTCAAGCACACACACACTACCTACTGATAGTTATCATTTAGGAAGAAAGCAGGAAGTTTACAATGCATAATAGAAATATCTTACGTCTGTATAAAATTGATAGCGGTCACTATATATGGAAGTGTATATGTATATAATCTGATCTCAGTGACAATTTAATAGTTACACCCATCTGGGTTATAGTCTGACTCTATAGGAACAAGAATTAAGTTCTTTAAGGCCTTGAGAAGTTTCCTTATCCTTGACCCTGTTTTCATTTTCCATCGCTAATCCAGTGGAATTCAGCTTCTGAGACAAACCCGTTTTAAATTCCTTTCTCAAGTTTACCTTGTGTTCACCTAGTCCTCTGTTGTGGCAAAATGTGACTCATTCTCCTTGGGTAATTCTCTGCCCTTACTGTTCCCAAAGTGAGTCACCTTGACCTCTAGTCCCAAGTATCATTGACCCTCTAGGCCAAGAGTAATCTTTCTCTCTAGTCAAGCTTCTTCAGTGAGAAGTTGCTAATGGGAGTCAGCCATATTTTGTCTCTATGGGTCACATAGAGCCGACTTTTGTTGTCTCTGACGATCCTCTCAATAGATGGAGTCATTGCCATCCTCTCTAAGTTCTGATTTACTGAACTCCACATATCTGGTGGATTTTCCTTGGTGCACATACAATTGATAGGTAGAGAATAACACTTCATCACTGTATCAGTTTTCTATTCCCATGGGTTAGTCTAATATGGTCCCTATATTACAAAGGTGCTAACTTCCCTCTGTTCTCTGAAGCACACCTCTAACAACACAAAATCAGAGGTCCTTTCTCTTTTCCATGGGAATCAATCCACTGTGACTCTGCACACTCTCAGCACCACCAAACTGACTGTACAAATCTTCAAACATTCAAATACCGTGATCCTAGATCCTTATATCTTTAAGGATTTATACGAGGTTAAATGGAGGTCCCTTGAATCTAACCATTACTTTTCTATATTTCTCAGTATTTGTTATCTACCACTCTAGCAACCATCCCCACAGTTGCACTCGAAGATTTCTCTCCTGATGCACAAGGACATCTCCTAGGGAAAAAACCTTGTAATTTTCCAAATTGAGGCCCTTCTAACTGCTCTTGGTTGCCTGACAGCCTGTTCCAGGTGACTTGCCCTTGCCTCTGTTACCACTAGGTCACTTCCTGATAAGAAGTATTTCCTTTTCCTCAATATGCCTTTGTTGTTTAGAATTGTTTTGTTCAGTTTGTGCTAAAAATAGAAACAATAAGAAAAAGAAAATGCACATTACTTCTAATAGAATAACTGGATAGAATGATAGAATAAAAAAAACCTAGAAATTATGATGCTAAATGCAAATAAACTAAACTCTCCAATAAATGAAAGTTATAGAATGGATTTTTAGGTTTTATTGGAATATACATGGCAAAATAGCTTCTGTATTTTAAAAGTAAATATATTTGAACATGCATTTATAATCTGTTCTTCCCACTGCTCTGCCTTACCACTGAACAAAAAAAAAGGAAAAAAATCATCATCATAAACATGCATAGTCCAGCAAAACAAGTTCCTGCATTAACCCAATATGTATGTCTCGCTCTGCATTTTAAGCTCATCACTTATCTAGCAGGCGATGAGTGGCATGTTTCATCTTCAGTCCTCTGAACAGTGATTTGTCATTTCATTAATCAGAGATCCAAAGTCTTCCAAAATTGTTCTTTATAATGTCATTATTGTATAAATTGTTCTAATTTTATTCTACTCAGCATCAGTTTATAGAGGTCTTCTTAGTTTCCTCTGAAACTGACAATTTCTTCTAGTAAAATATAATATTCCATTACATTCACATAAACAGTTGACTAGTCATTCTCCAATAGGACAGCTCCCTGTTTCCAATTTTTGGTTACTATAAAAACCATTGATATGAATAATTTTGCACATTGTGTACAAATTGTATTCATGGTCCTTATATTATGATTAGATCCTGGGCTTTCTGTGACTATATCAATTCAAGGGTGGGGGGCAGAGACAAAATCTCTCCCCCCACCCCCATCACACACATTTTTATCCCTAAAATGTAGCATGTTCTGAGTGTTTTAATACATTCATAATGCCATATTTAATAATTTGGGGGATAGTATGTTTTTCAACACTTTCTCATAGAAATTCTTTCTTGGGATCCAGAAATGGATGTGTTACATAGGAAATCAAGGTTCTGCAAATCAGTCCTATGCCTTCAGTGTTCTTCTTGTACCTAATTTTGCTTTTCAAAAGAACTTTCTAATTGTTTTTTACATTCTTCACAAGCCTTCCTTACACTTCTTAAGTACTGTGCCATTCTTATGCATCCATATTCAGTTTCATGTATGGATCCATTGTTTTTAAATCTGAAAAAAAAACAAAACAAAAAACCGTTTAAAATCAGAGCTCATTAGAGAACTCTTTAATGGGTCTCTTTTAGACAATTTCCTCTTTGTCATTAGAATAATTTAGGATTTACATTATCAAAATGCCATTCTTTGAGCTTCTCATCCCTCTTGAGCTGGTATCTTTTAAAAAAAAATCACAAACCATGGGGTCAGTGCTAGGACTAGGGTGGAGGAAGGAGGGTTTTGTTTTGGAACGGCACATTTAATCAATAATGAGACATTTATGGTACCGATAAGATTTTGCTCCTTTAAGGAACAAGACAAGACTGAGGGGGCAGAGCTGAGGAGGGAAGCTTCTGACATGATTGTGATATTAACCACCAGCCAGCTTCTTCTAAGAGAAGCTATTTGATTAGAGCTTTCTCTAGCTCTTTGCCCCTGGGGCAATAGAGGAAGGCAAAAGTCATGTGAAAGGAATTGGCAGGCAAAACCTGAGATTTAGCCTAGTTTAGGGTTGGGGAGAGAGGCCAGACCATGACCAGAGCTTTGGTGTTGACACCAGCTAGTAGTGGCCTGAGTTCCCAAGCAATAGCATGGAGTAGAGAAGAGAGATGGGTATTCAGTTGGGAATGGAGGTGGTTATGCAAAGGATCTGCTGCCTATGGCTCATCTCATCCTGAGACAGTTTGGGTTACGCTGAGGTCCCTGTTTCCCCTAGAGTGAGTGGGTAGGCTGCCCTCCTTTGCATGCATAAGATTAAGGTTAGAAAGCAACTGAGAAGAACTGAAGTCCCCCTTAACTCCTCCTGAGTCAGTATTTCAGGGTCCAGTACCACCAACTAAATCTTGATGTTATCTCCAAAGATCAAATTTCAACCACCTATCTCAAAGAGTAAAGATTAGTAATCTGAAGACCTAGGTTCTAAACCCTGCTCCAATATAAACTCTGGGTCTGATTTTTCCTTTATAAAATGAAGGGAATGGACAAGATGGGTGCTAGGTTCTTTCCACTAAGAGCTGAATGAATATGACTTTGGGCGGATTGTTCCCCTTTTCTGTTTCCTCTCTAGTAAAAGGAAAGAGTTTGACTCAGTGATGAAAGAGATGCCACTAACTTTCAAGTCTTTATGATTCAGCCTTTGAATTATCCCGGACTCTTTCCTCCCATCTTTCTTCTTCAACCTACCATTCCTAGAAGCAGAGGTCAGTATAGATGAAAAACCATACATCTATCTACTCTGTATGCCCAAAACAAGGATAGTTTTAGAAAGAGGGAAACAATATAG
This sequence comes from Bettongia penicillata ogilbyi, assembly GCA_023548195.1. Taxonomy (NCBI): domain Eukaryota; kingdom Metazoa; phylum Chordata; class Mammalia; order Diprotodontia; family Potoroidae; genus Bettongia; species Bettongia penicillata. The sequence continues at coordinate 4,436,226 of JAJHZJ010000119.1, forward strand.
AGATGGGAGACCCCAGAAAATATAAGCTCCTCAAAGGCACAAATTATGTCACTTTTGTGTTTGTATCCTCCATGTCTAGCACAGTGCCTTGAATATAGTAGGCATTTAATAAATGCTTATTGAGTATTGATTAGTTGATGGAGCCTTAAGCCCCCTTCCAGTTCTATCTAAGATCAAATATTGAGGGTTTAGGTACTTGTATGTATTGAGGTGGGAAGGAGCTATCAATCAGGGGTATGCTGGAGTAGCCCTCAAAAACAATTGTTAAATTTTCAATGTTAGCATTTACAGCTCAGAAATCAGCAAATGTGACAAATTAGAGCTTGACTTTTTTGCTTTGTTGCTTGTATAGACTGAAGAAAGGGATGGAGAAAATGTTAATTATGCTAACTAAACTTAAAAATGTGTCATGTATACAGTTTCATTTTTAGAGAGCTGGTTGTTAAACACAACCCTCTTCCAGCTCTCTTCCTAAAACATTGATCTGTTTTATTGTAGAAATTACCACTCTACCCCTGAACCCCATTAGTCAGGTTTCTTGGTTACCAAGTATGAAGAAACAACTGACTTAGCCCTTAATTGTCAAAAATCATCACTTAAAGTAGGAAGTTACCAGATGGCCAGCTTCCTCTTCCTGGGAGTAGCCTCCCCAGCAATGTTGTCCCTGGAGCTCCAGTCCTAGTGGCTGTTGTCCCAGATAAAGATGTCTTCTTTGCAGCTTGGCCCAGCATAGTTTATGGGCTTGTATGCAAAAATCCTTAGTCACAGCTCTACCTACATTTTCTCATAGGATCATAAAGTGAGTGCCAGAAGGAACTTCAGGGTCATCTCATTCCTCATTTTACAGAAGAGGACACTATTCCAAACTGGTTAAGTAACTTCTTCAAAGTCATACAGGTAGTAATTTAGCAGAACTGAGATTGGAACCAGAATCCTTCACCTGCAATTGTACTAGTCTTTTAGCAGCATCATGCAGATGACAACACTTTTCTCCAAACATTTTGAACTTTTCTTTCCTCAAGCAAGCACTGTTCATCTTAAGATAATTCCTGGAATTCTCCTCCTTATAGTCATGAATTTTAAGATGAGTAGTCACTTTCTCCCAAGGTTCCTGTAATCTCTGCTTCACACACAACTTCCTTCTTGCTTAGAATCAGCTCTAGAGCAGTAGTTGTCTTGACCTTCCTTTATCTTTCAGAAAATGAAATAACCCTCAAGGCAAATAAGGAGATCCATCAAATGATCTGCTTTTAACAGAAAGAAATCTCCAGCAGATGTCTGGATAGTTGAAGTCTCCATTATTATAATAGTCTGTTTCCACCAGTATTGTGGTCTGTATCAGGAACTTGTGAAACATTTATTTCTCCCATCTGCTGTGTTTTGTTTGAAGGAAAGAAGCACAGTAATACCCTGATGCAGTGACCTCACGTAATTATCCCAACAACTGTTGTGAACAGTTAAGAACTCTTTGTATTTTGTGTATGTTTTATTTTGAATATATTTATTTATATCTGTGCTGCTTCTGCCCATAGAATGTTAGCTCCTTGTGGGAAGAGATTGCTTCATCTTTGTATCTGCAGGGCCCAATACAGGAGTTTGCACCCTTTAATTAATGCTGACTTGATTGATTCTATACTCTACCACAACTTAAGTGTTTCAACACACCTCATACAACTCTCTCTCCTTTAATCAATGAACTTCCAGAAGTGAAAGTAGTTTGATGCAGTACATTGAATGTCAAACTTAGAGACAAAAGACCTGGGTTCAAATCCTGGCTCTCTCATTTATGATTTATTTGTTCTTTTTTTTTTTCATCTGTAAAATGAGAGGGTTAGGCTAGATAACATCTAAGATCCTTTCTTACTCTCAATCTATGGGTTTTTTAATTAATTTTATTTACTTTTAGTGTTCTAAAATCACTACCATAAAACTTAGATTTTTTTCCTCCCCTACCTCTCCTCCATTACCCCCCTCCTTCCCTGGGACAGCATACAATTCTATATAGGATCTACACATACATTCCTATTGAATACATTTTCACTATAGTCATGTTATGTAGAAGAACTAAAATAAATGGGAGAAATCATATAACAAACCAAAACATTAAACACACACACAAAAAATGATCTGCTACATTCTGTGAGTAACTTTCATATTTCTTTCTCTGAGTGTGGAAGGCATTTTGCCTTAGAAGATCATTGGGAATTTTTTTTTAAGTCCTTGCATTCCTATGAAGATCCAAGTCCACCAGAAAAAACTCTCACACTGTGGTCGTTACTGTGCACAGATTTCTCCTGGTTCTGCTCCTTTCACTCAGCATCAGATCATATAAGTCCTTCCAGGCCTCTCTGAAGTCTTCTTGTTCATCATTTCTAATAGCACAATAGTATTCCATTATATACATATACCATAATTTATTTAGCCATTCACCAATTGATGGGCATTCCCTTGATTTCCAGTTCTTGGCCACTACAAAGAGTGCTGCTATAAATATTTTTGCACATGTGGGACACTTTCCCATTTTTATGATCTCTTGGGGATACAGTCCTAGAAGTGATATTGCTGGGTCAAAGGGTATCACATTTTTGTAGCCCTTTGGGCATAGTTCCAAATTGCTCTTCAGAATGATTGGATCAGCTCACAGCTTCACCAACAATGAATTAATGTTCCAACTCTCCCACACCCTCTCCAACATTTATCATTTTCCTGTTCTGTCATGGTGTGATATGGTACCTCAGAGTTGTTTTGATTTGCATCTCTCTAATCAAAAGTGATTTAGAGCATTTTTTCATATAGATATCTTTAATAGATATCTTTATCTTTTATTAAAGATATAGATATATTAAAGATATAGATATCTTTAATTTCTTCCTCTGAAAATTGCCTGTTCATATCCATTGACCATTTATCAAATAGGGAATGACTTACAGAGTTGTACATTTGACTCAGTTCTCTATATATTCTAGAAATGAGGCCTTTATCCTCAAGTCAATCTATGCTTTTTTAATCACAATGAAACATTTCTGGACCTATTTTATGATGGAAAGCCTTAAACAGAAGAACCAAACTCAAATACCTGAGTAAACTGAAAATAAAACCCTGGAATCCTTGTTCCCCTTTTATTGCTTTAACCATCACAGAAAGTTCCTTTCTACGGCAATTGCTTCTAATTAGACAGACATTTTAGAACTTCAGAAAGAGAAAAAAGTATGTTTCAACTAAGAAATAACATGGAGGACGGGACAGAGCCACAGTGGTGTAAAAAAGTCAGGAATTTGCCTGAGCTCTCCCATTTCTCTTAGAAACAATGTTAAATCAAGCCTCTAAAAGAGTTCTGAAGCAAAAAAATCCACAAAAAGATAGAGTGAAAAAATTTTCCAGCCCAAGATAATTTAGAAGGACTTCAGGAAAGGTCTGTCTCACTTGGGTAAAAGGGGAATGAAGCATAGCACAGGCAACATCTGGTCAAGCCAGAGGGAGGCTCTTAGCCACAGCACAGATCATCCATGAAGGCCCTGAAGTTCTGACTCAGCAAGCCATCGGTGAAGCCCCTAACCCCAGCAAAGCAGGCAAACTGCCAGTTCCAGAGCTGAGGGTACAATACCTGCATCTAGGCTTGGCCACCTAACTCAATGGGCAAGTTGTCAGCCCCAAAGGCTCTACTACAGAAAGCAAGAGATCAGGCCTCTGGTCCCAGGTAAAAGAAACCTGAGACAGTGACCCCTATACTATAGGAGCAGAATTCAACCTTTAAAAATGAGCAAAAAACAAAAAAATAGCCATGAACACGGAAAGCTGCTATAACAACAAGGAAGATCAAAACACAAACTCAGAAGAAGCCAGTAATGTCAAAATGCCCACATGTGAAGCCACTTTTGGCCAGCAACCATGAGGGTCTTCCCCTCCCAGTTTGATTTTTTTTTTATTAAAGGAGGCATCCCTTGACTCACTTCTTAAAGAGGCCCATTGACTGAATGGGACGTACCTCACTCAAAGTGAGAACTTGAAAAGACCTTAGCCTGAAAGGGCAAGGGTCTTCCATTGCTTTCTGGGCCATTTCCAGTTTCCAAATGAATATCTGACCACTGGACCCAGATGGCTCAGGAGGAGAAAGTGCGGTTGGTGACTTTACACAGCCCTCCCTCCCTCAAATCCAAGTCAACTGCAATTCATGTCATCATGTCCCTGAGGTCATGGTTTTCTTCAAGAACAAAGGACAAACACAACAACATGCAAAGCCTCAAAGAGTAATATGAATTGGTCTCAAACATAAAAAGTTCTCTTGGAAAAACTCAAAAAGGATGTTAAAAATCAAGTAAGAAAGTAGGAAGAAAAATTGTGGAAAAAATGAGAGTTATGCAAAAGAATTATGAAAAAAATAGTTAACAGTTTGGAAAAGACAGCACAAAAATTTACTGAAGAAAACAACTCCATGAAGAACAGAATCAGCCAAATTGGGGGGGAAAATCCATTGAAGAAAGCAACTCCTTTAAAAGTAGAATTAGTCAAATGGAAAAAGGAGCTACAAAAGCTAACTGAAGAAAATAATTACTTAAAAGTTAGAATTGGGTAAATGAAAGCTAATGACTCTATGAGACATCAAGCATCAGTCAAATCAAATCAAAAGAATGAAAAACTAGAAGAAAATGCAAAATACCTCACTGGAAAAACAACTGGTCTGGAAAACAGATCCAGCAGAGATAATTTAAGAACTATTGGATTACCTGAAAGCCATGATTAAAAAAAAAGTGCTTGAACAGCATCTTTCAAGAAATTATCAAGGAAAGCTGTCTTGATATTCCAGAGGGTAAAAGTCACTGAAAGAACCCACTGATCACCTTCCAAAGGAGATTCTAGAATGAAAATTCCAAGAAATAGTGCAGCCAAATTCCAAAACTATCAGGTCAAGAAAAGTACTATAACTATCCATAAAGAAACAGTTCAGTTTTTAAAGAGTCACAGTCAGGATTACACAAGATTTAGCAGCTTCTACATTAAAGGATCAGATGTGGAATATGATATTCCAGAAGGCAAAAGAGCTTGGATTACAACCAAGAATCAATTACCCAATATCAAAGATGTGATGCCATGACATGCAAGTGAAATGGATTTAAGTGAGAGAGGGCTGTACAAAGTCACCAGCCTCACTTTCTCCAGTAGAGTCATCTGTGTCTAGTAGTAAGATATAGATCAGTATGGAGATGGCCCTGGATGGAGACTTTGGCCTTTTTAAGCAAAGGTCTTTAATAGTTCTCAGTTTGATTGAGGCAACACCCTATCAATGATTAAGGCTAGGTAAGAAATGAAGTAAAGAATGGCCTTTTTTTACCTAGTAAAAAAAAAAAAATCAATCTGGAAGGGGAAGACCCTCAGTTTCTGGCCAAAACAGAAACAATTACTATTTACATTCACTCTGATCCAATCAGAACAATGCCCAAGATGGCATTTTGTTGACCAATCAATAAGAAACAGAGTGATTTGGGTTTAAGACATGGTCCTTAAGAAAGAAATTTAGCCTGTAAAACCCAAAATACCTTCAGAGGAATGGTCTTTAATAGATCTCAATTTGACTGAGGCAATGCCCAATCAGTGATTAAGGCTAGGTAAGAAATGAAGCAGGGAATGGCCACTTTTACCTAGTTTTAAAAAAAAATGTTATTCAATAAGATTACACTGTTTACATCCCTACATGGGAAGATGATCCTTGTAATTCTTGAGAATCATCTCTCTTATTAGGGCAGTTAGAAGAAGTATAGTTAGAGGGTGTGGGTGTAAGATGATTTTGATATGATGACAAAAGAAATTAATTAAGGCATGATAAAAAGGATTGTACTGGGAGAAAGAGGAAAGGGGGTGACAGAATGGGGTAAATTGTATCACATGAAGAGGCATGAAAGACATTACAGTAAAGGGAAAGAATGGAGGGTGTGAGCATTATTTGAACCTTACTCTGATGGGATTTCGTTCAAAGAGGCAATAACATATATACTCATTTGAGTATAGAAATCTCTCTTACCCTATAAGCAAGTGGGAGAGGAAAGAAAAGACTGGAGAGGGACTAATAGAAGGGAGGGCAGATTGGGGGTGGCAGTAGTCAGAAGCAAAACACTGGTGAGGGGGGTCAGGGTGAAATCAGAGAAAAAAGTATAAAAAGAGAGAAAAATAGGATAGAGGGAAATACACAGTAATCATAACTGAATGTTAATGGGATGAACTCTCTCATAAAAAGAAAGTGAATAACAGGGTGGATTAAAAAACAGAATCCTGCAATATGTTGTTTACAAGAAACATGTCTGAAGCAGAGAGATATCCACAGACTAAAGGTAAAAGACTGGAGTTGAATATATTATGCTTCAGGTGAAGTAAAATTAAAAACAACAACAACAGCCAGGGGGTAGCAATCAAAGTAAAAGCAAAAAAAGATCTAATTAAAAGAGACAAGGAAGGAAACTACACTTTGCTAAAAGGTATCAGACAATGAAGATCAAAATATTTGTACCAAATGGCATAGCATCCAAATTCTTAGAGGAGAAATTAAATGAGGGGGACCTCAACCTCTCCCTCTCAAAAGCAGATAAATCTAACCACAAAATAAACAGGAAAGAAGTTAAAGAGGTGAACAGAGTTTTAGAAATGTTAGATATGATACACCTCTGGAGAAAAATGAAAGGGAACAGAAAGGAAAATACCTTTTTCTTAGCAGTACATAGCACCTACACAAAAATTGACCATGTATGAGGGAATAAAAACCTCACATTCAAATGCAGAAGGGCAAAAAAATATTAAATGCATCCTATTCAGATGACACAATAAAAATTACATGTAGTAAAGGGTCATGGAAAGACAGATTAAAAATTAACTGGAAACTAAATCCTAAAGAATGAGTGGGTCAAATAATAAATCATAGAAATAATCAATAATTTCATCAAACAGAAGGACAATAATGAGACAACACAACAAAATTTATGGGTTGCAGTCAAAGCAGTACTTCCCTGAATTATATCATTAAATGCTTACATAAATAAAATAGAGAAAGAACTGATCAATGAATTGGGCATGCAATTTTAAAAGCTAGAAAAAGAACAAATTAAAAATCCCCAATTAAATAACAAATTAAAAATTCTGATCAAATAAGAGATCAATAAAAATGAAAGTGAAAACTATTGAACTAATAAATTAAATTAAGAGCTGGTTTTATGAAAAAATTTATAAAAGAGACAAACCTTTGGTTAATTTGATAAAAAAAAAAAGAAGAAAACCAAATTACCAGAATCAAAAATGAAAAAAGCAAATTCACCATCAATGAAGAGGAAATTAATGCAATAATTAGGAGTTATTTTTCCCAACTGTATCTCAATAAATCTGACAAACTAAGTGAAATGGATGAATATTTACAAAAATAAAAATTGCCCAAATTAATAGAAGAGGAAATATTATTTAGATAGCCCCATTTTAGCTTTCAGATAGTCCCATAATTTTTAAATTGTCTCTCCTGGATCTGTTTTCCAGGTCAGTTGTTTTCCAATGAGATATTTCACATTCTCTTCCATTTTTTCATTCTTTTGGTTTTGTTTGGTGTTTTCTTGGTTTCTCAGAAAGTCATTAGCCTCCATCTGTTCCATTCTAATTTTCAGAGAACTATTTTCTTCAGTAAGCTTTTGAACCTTTTTCCAGTTGGCTAATTCTGCTTTTGAAAGCATTCTTCTCCTCATTGGCTTTTTGAACCTCTTTTACCAATTGAGTTAGTCTATTTTTTTATATAAATTTATTTATTTAACTTTTTACATTCATTTTCACAAAATTTTGGGTTCCAAATTTTCTCCCCTTTTATCCCCTCCCCCACCCCAATACACCAAACAATCTAATTTTCCCTATCACCAATCTGCCCTCTCTTCTATCATCCCTCCCTTCTCTTGTCCCCATCTTCTCTTTTGTCCTGTAGGGCCAGATGACTTTCTATTCCCCATTAAGTGTATTTCTTATTTCCTAGTAGCAAGAACAATACTCAACAGTTGTTCCTAAAACTTTGAGTTCCAAATTCTCTCCATCCCTCCCTCCCCACCCATTCCCTTTGGGAAGGCAGGCAACTCAATATAGGCCCTATCTGTGTAGTTTTGCAAATGACTTCAATAATAGTTGTGTTGTGTAAGACTAACTGTATTTCCCTCCATCCTATCCTGCCCCCCCATTGTTTCTATTCTCTCTTTTGATCCTGTCCCTCCCCAAGTGTTGACTTCAAATTGCTCCCTCCTCCCATTGCCCTCCCTTCCATCATACCCCCCACCCTGCTTTTCTCCTTCTCCCCCACTTTCCTGTATTGTAAGATAGGTTTTCATCCCAAAATGAGTGTGCACTTTATTCCTTCCTCTAGTCGAATGTGATGAGGGTAAACTTCTTGTTTTTTTCTCAGCTCTCTTCTTTTTCCCTCCACTAAGAAGTCTCCTGCTTGCTTCTTGAATAAGATATAATTTACCCCATTCCATTTCACCCTCTCTCCTCCCATTACATTTCTCTCTCACCATTTACCTTAATTTCTTTTAAGATATGGTCCCATCCTATTCAATTCACTCTGTGCTCTCTATCTCTGTGTGTGCATGCTTGTGTGTATGTGTGTGCATGCATGCATGTACATGTGTGTGTGTGTGCGTGTGTGTGTGTGTGGTCCCACCAACTACCCAGATACTGAAAAGTTTTAAGAGTTACAAATATTGTCTTTCCATGTAGGAATGTAAACAGTTCACCTTTGGTAAGTCCCTTATGACTTCTCTTTGCTGTTTACTTTTTCATGCTTCTTCTCATTCTTGTGTTTGAAAGTCACATTTTCTTTTCAGCTCTGGTCTTTTCATCAAGAATGATTGAAAGTCCTCTGTTTCATTGGAAGACCATATTTTCCCCTGAAGTATTATACTCAGTTTTGCTGGGTAGGTGATTCTTGGTTTGAATTCTAGTTCCTTTGACTTCTGGAATCTCCTGTTCCATACCCTTTGATCCCTTAATGTAGAAGCTGCTAGATCTTGTGTTATCCTGATTGTATTTCCACAATACTGGAATTGTTTCTTTCTAGCTGCTTGCAATATTTTCTCCTTGACGTGGGAATTCTGGAATTTGGCCACAATGTTCCTAGGAGTTTCTCTTTTTGGATCTCTTTCAGGTGGTGATCGATGGATTCTTTCAATACTTATTTTGCCCTCTGGTTCTAGAATCTCAGGGCAGTTTTCCTTGATAATTTCATGAAAGATGATGTCGAGGCTCTTTTTTTGATCAGGTAGTCCCATAATTTTTAAATTGTTTCTCCTGGATCTATTTTCCAGGTCAATTGTTTTTCCCATGAGATATTTCACATTCTCTTCCATTTTTTCATTCTTTTGGTTTTGTTTTGTGATTTCTTGGTTTCTCAGAAAGTCATTAGACTCCATCTGTTCCATTCTAATTTTGAGAGAACTATTCTCTTCAGTGAGCTTTTGAACCTCTTTTTCCATTTGGCTAATTCTGCTTTTGAAAGCATTCTTCTCCTCATTGGCTTTTTGAACCTCCTTTGCCAATTGAGTGAGCCTATTTTTCAAGGTGTTATTTTCTTCAGCATTTTTTGGGGTCTCCTTTACCAAGGTATTGACCCGTTTTTCCTGCTTTTCTTGCATCTCTCTCATTTCTCTTCCCAGTTTTTCCTCCACCTGTCTAACTTGATTTTCAAAATCCTTTTTGAGCTCTTCCATGGCCTGAGCCCACTGGACATCCACCTCGGATGTCTGGGATACAGAGGCCTCGACCTCCACATCTTTCCCTGATGGTAAGAATTGTTCCTCGTCATCAGAATTGAAAAGTGGGAACATCTGTACCCCATCAAAGTAGCTTTCTGTAGTCTTATTTTTCTTCCCTTTTCTGGGCATTTTCCCAGCTAGTTACTTGACTTCTGAGATTCCTGTCCACCCCCTCCTAGATCTGCCCAGCTAGTGCTTGGGGTCTGAGATTCAAATGGGCTTTCTGCAGCAGGCGGGACTGCTATTCAATGTGAACTTAAGTTCTGGTGCTCAGGTGGGGGCAGGGCTGTCTCCCAGGGTCAGTCCCCTCAGGGGGTTTATGCAGAGACCTTCAGTAATGGGCCTGAACTTCTGCCTGTTGTTTCGGGAGTCCCAGGCTGCCACTGCTGCCTCTGCTACTGCCTCTGTCACTGCCTCTGCCGCTGCCTCCCGAGGGGGCCCGAGTCATGGAGACACCCTGCTCCCCTCTCAGCCAGCCCAGCCATCTCTCTCGCTGACCTAGACTGCCTGTGAGTGGACGGACCTTTGCAGCCGCCAGAGATTCTGTCCCTGAAGCCTTCTCGGATCTGTTCCTATGGGGCTGCGCGGCCAGGGCAGCGCAGGGGTGGACTCTGCTGTCCAGGGCGCGACGGACCCTTGGGGACGGCTCTCCAGGGCTCTCTAGAACGGAAATCTTTTCCACTGTGTTTCTGCATGCCTTGCAGTGCTCCAGAATTTGTGGGGAGTTCTTTTTGCAGGAAATATATGGGCTGTGGGTTCGGAGCTAGCATACGTGAGTCTTTCTACTCCACCATCTTTGCCCCTCCCCTAGCCTATTTTTCAAGGTGTTATTTTCTTCAGCATTTTTTGGGTCTCCTTTAGCAAGATATTCACCTGTTTTTCATGCTTTTCTTGCATCTCTCTCATCTCTCTTCCCAGTTTTTCTTCCACCTGTCTAACTTGATTTTCAAAATCTTTTTTGAGCTCTTCCATGGCCTGAGCCCATTGAATATTTATTTTGGATGTTTGGGATACAGAGGCCTTGACTTCTAAGTCTTTACCTGATGGTAAGCATTGTTCTTCCTCATCAGACAGGAAAGGAGGAAACATCTGTTCACCAAGAAAGTAACCTTCTATGGTCTTATTTTTTTTCCCTGTTCTGGGCATTTTCCCAGCCAGTTACTTGACTTCTGAGATTCCTTTCCAAACCCACTTCCCGTCCAGATCCACCCAGCTAGAGCTTGGTGTCTGAGATTCAAATGCTGCTCCCCTGCCTCAGGGCTTTCAGCAGGGGGTGGGGCTGCCATTCAGTGAGAGATTAAGTTCTGCTGCTCAGGTGGGGGCAGGGCCAACTCATGGGGCTCAGTTCCCTCAGGGGGTTTACATGGAGACCTTCAACAATGGATTCAAGCTCTTGCTTGCTTTGGGAGCTCCTGTCTCCTGCTGCCTCTGCCGCTGCCTCCTGAAGGGGCCTGAGTTATGGAGACACTCCGCTCCCCTCTTGGCCCACCAAACAGTCTCTCTCACTGACCTGTGTGCCTGTGGGTGGAGGGAACTGCGTGGCTGCTGAAGATTCTGTCCCTGAAGCCTTCTCAGATCTGCTTCTCTCGGTGCTGTGTGGCCAGGGCAGGGCTGGGCTCTGCTCTGGTCCCATGCACAATGGACCTTTGGTGACAGTTTTTCAGGTCTCTCTGGAACAGAAATCTCCTCCACTCCATTGTTCTGTGGCTTCCACCGCTCCAGAATTTGTTAAGAGTTCTTCTTTACGGATATTTTATAGGCTGTGATTTCGGAGCTAGCGTATGTGTGTCTTTCTACTCCGCCATCTTGGCTCCTCCTCCCAATAACCCCATTTTAGAAAAAGAAATTGAACAAGTCATCTATATACTCTCTAAGAAAAAATATCTCCAAGACTGGATGGATTTACAAGTGAATTCTACCAATCATTTAAAGAACAACTAATTCCAATACTATAGAAACTATTTAGAAAAATAGAAGGAATTCGACCAAATTTCTTTTATGACACAAATATGGTGCTGATACCTAAACCAGAAAGACCCAAAACTGAGAAAGAAAATTGTAGAGCAATTTCCCTAATGAATATTGATGCAAAAATTGAAATAAAACATTAGCAAAGAGATTATAGCAATTTGTCATGAGAATAATATACTATGACCAGATAGATTTTATACCAGGAATGCAGGACTGGTAGAACATTTGGAACACTATTGGCATAATTGGCATAACTGACCATATCAATAACAAAAACAGAAATCATATGATTATCTCAATACATACAGAAAAGGTTTTTGGCAAAATACAGCACCCATTCCTATTAAAAACACTAGAGAGTATCGGAAAAAATGGAACTCTCCTTAACATGATAAGTAGTGTCTATCTAAAACCTTCAACAAGCATTATCTGTAATGAAGATAAGCTAGAAGCCCTCCCAACAAGATCTGGGGTGAAACAAGGATGCCCATTATCACCACTATTATTCAATATGGTACTAGAAGTTTTAGCTTTAGCAATAAGAGAAGAAAAAGAAATGGACGGAATTAGACTAGGCAATGAGGAAACAAAACCATCACTCTTTGCAGATGATAGGACAGTATACTTAAGAATCCTAAAGAATCAACTAAAAAGTTACTTGAAATAATTAGCAACTTGAGCAAAGTTGCATGATATAAAATAAACTCACATAAATTATTAGCATTTATACATACTACTAACAAGGTTCAGCAAGAAGAGATAGAAAGCAAATTGGCTAACATGACAAAACAGGAAGATGATAAATATTTGAGAAGATGTGGGAGAGTTGGAACACTAATTCATTGCTGGTGGAGCTGTGAGCTGATCCAACCATTTTGAAGAGCAATTTGGAACTATGCCCAAAGGGCTACAATAATGTGCATACCCTTTGACTCAGCAATATCGCTTCTAGTACTGTATCCCAAAGAGATCATAAAAATGGGATAGGGTCCCACATGCACAAAAATATTTCTAGCAGCTCTCCTGGGGTGGCCAAAAACTGAAAATCAAGGGGGTGCCCATCAAATGAGGAATGGCTGAACAAGTTGTGGTATATGAATACTATTGTACTATAAGAAATAATGAACAGGAAGACTTCAGAGAATCCTGGAAGGACTTATCCAAACTGATGCTGAGCAAAAGGAGCAGAACCAGGAGAACTTTGGACACAGCAACAACCACAGTGTGAGAGAATTTTTTCTGGTAGATCTAGTCCTTCACAGCCATGCAAGGACCTAAAAAATTCTCAATGGACTCTTGATGGAAAAGACTATCCATATCCAGAGAAAGAACTATGGAGTCTAAATGCAGATTGAAGCATAACATTATTTTCACTTTTTGGGTTTTTTTCTTTTCTCATTTGTTTTGCTTCTTCTTTCACAACATGACTAATGTAGAAATGTATTTACATGATTGCACATGTATAACTTGTAGTAGATTGCTATCTTGGAGAGAGGAAATGGGGGGAGGAAAAATTTAAAATGAAAAATCATAAAAAATGAATGTTGAAATTATCTTTACATGTAATTGGAGAAACTAAAATACTATTTACAAAAAAAAGAAAGAAAGAAATAATGATTTCACAAGGAAGCCATTCCATAATAACTGATTATAGTTTCTTGGGTCAAATATCTTTTTATTAAAAAAAAAAAATTCTAACATTTGCATTTTTGTATCTATAGCACTGTACAATTTATAGGTTAATTAATTTACCTTTTGAAAAGCTAACCAAGTAAGTTATACACAAATGCATAATTAACTAAAGAAAATACACACCTTTTAAAAGAGCTACATGTAACCCTAAATGTGTGTTTACTGAAGGTGCTGGAACAGTTCCAGTTAGTATTCTAAGTAAATGATATGCCTTTTAAAACCTTTCAACACAGGTTCCCTCTTTTTTTTTAACTTAATATGAATGATATGCTTGGGCCAAAGTAGAAAATTTAAAGGAAAGACTAGCATTCTGTCTTTTTTTTTTCTTTCTTTTAACTTGTGAATATCTAGGCAGTACAGCCTGAGCTAGGATTTTGGCATGAGGAACATTATCACAAACTGTAAGGGGCATAAAGTATTCCCTCAGTTGAGATAGGGATCATGACATCACCCCTTAGATTAAAAAAAAATGGTACTGTAGAGCACTAGTATGAGGCCATTCTGAAGAACCTGTTGTGGGAGGGGGAACTCTCTGTGTTTTTATTTTTAAATAATTATTCTGGCTAGAATTATTGTTTCTAGCCTACTAAGGGACTGCAAGTTGCCACCAATATTCTCAATTATGCCTTTAGGGAAAGGCTTAACTTGCTTTGCCCTAGTTATATTTCTGCTTGGGAGACAAAACATAGCATCAAGGTGATAGAAGGCCATAATGATAACTTTTGAATGGTCTAACAGTTAAATTTTTTCATATTTTTAGGTTTTGTATCAGTTTTCCCTTGGATCGGAGATCTCCAAAAGGGCTGGAGAATACAGCAAAAGAATGCACCATTGGGAGCCCTTCCTCTCAGCCTTTCTGCTAACACCCCCTTAGCCTAGCCTTTTCTCAGATGGACAATAACCACTTGTCCCCACCCCTACAGAAACTTATAATCTGTTCCATTCCAACACTCAGGTCTATTTTCTCCCTTAAATGCAAGTAGGTGGCACAGTGGATTGGTACCAGACCTGGAGTCAAGAAGATATGAATTCACAACCCTAGGCAAATAACTTAATCTCTGTTTGCCTCAGTTTCCTCAACTATAAAATGGAGACAATAACTACACCTATATCACAGGGTTGAAATGAGGATCAAATGAGATATTTGTAAAGTGCTCAGGATAGTGCCCGGCACACAATAGGTTCTATATTGTTGTTGTGGTTTTTAACCCTTTGCTTTTGAAGAAGACCAATGACATCATAAATGAATGATGGCTTACTTGGGAGTGAACTGGAGTTAAGTAAGGCAGAGTTTCACGAATCATCAGCCTTACTCTCTCTTCAGAGTTATCAAGGTCCAGTGACAAGTTAAAAGTCAGAATGACTGCTGAGAGCACAGGACACAGATGACCCTGGCATCTTCAATGTCTGACCAAGTTCTAAGCGTTCCACGGAACCTGCTTCAGCTGCTTTCATGGCCATTGGAACAAGTTTGTCCTGTCTTCCCATTCCACTGGGAGAAGTCTTCACATGCTTGAAGCAAATATTCCTCAAACTTACCAACAGGTTTGAGATGAGTCAGTTAGACTCAACCTAGTTTAACCTACCTGCTTGAGTAGGACCGCTGTACATGCTACAGCTTCTGGGAGCCACAGGTGAGAATTAGGTGACAGGTGGACTCCAAAGTTAGATGAATAGCCCTGAAAAGTTCTCAGCAAGCCCTGTCATAAGAGGTACTAGTCTTCCCTGAACACTCCTAAGAGTCAGGACCAGGGTCCTCTGGCCCACTCCATTCCACAGGGTAGACATGGTTGCTCACATCACTTAGATGAGTAGAAAATCAAGAATTACAATCCTTCCAGGTGATTTTTAACCCAAATGGCTTTCTGAACAAAAGAAGATCAACTTCGTACTTCTCACTTCCTCCATCAGAAAACTGAAAGTCTCACCAGACTAAATAATGACTAAGAAATCTCAAATGAGAAACTAAAGGGACTTCTCCTACCCCCAAATTGCATAAATAGAACCACAAGGGCAATAAGAATGTAGACTCCTGGGGGACTGATACTAGTTCAGGAAACCAAGGGGACAATCTTCCAGAGTGACCAGAGACAAGCCAAAAATATTTGTAACCTGTAGAGCTTGTTTGTTCACAAGCAACAAAAGTTTATGAACCCTTGAGTAAGATCCAAGAAGGTCAGAAAATCCTAGAGTGGGGACTTTGGTAGCCTTGGAGAGTGCTAGTAACCAATGTGTCAGAGCATAACTGATATTAGACCAGATCTGGACCAAGAGCTTCATGTTTCCCAACATTCTGTACTGAGATGCCATAGAGGGCCCTTAAGATATAATATTCTGAACCTCAAAGATCCAGGGAGGCCTAATCCCAGGAAGTGGACCTCAGTATAGAAACCCAGGTAAGAACAAGTAGGGCTGATCACCCCACCTAAAAGTGTAATGTATGGGAAAAGGGGAAGTGTGCTTGGCCCTGGCATCAAACTCCAATTCAGGAACTAAGGTTGGAAAGATAAGAAAACCAAAGAAGTCACTAAATAGTATAAAAAATTATTGTAGATCTAAAGATCTGCAAAAAAAGAGAAAGTAACTCTGGAACAACTCAAAGGAGATTCAAAGGAAAAAGGTAGATTTCCTGCAAGAACTCTATGAATATCTAGAAGAAAATGAAGCATGAAATTTAAAAATTGAAACAAAAGTTCTGGAAGAAAGAACTGGAAGGAGAATAAGTAGTTTAAAAAACAAAGTAGTTAACCATATTCAAGAAATGAACTTCCTGAAAACTAGACTAGACCAAATAGGAATCAATGACTCCATGAGGCAGCAAGAAATATTAGGACACACTCAAAAGATTGAAAATGTTAAGATACCGGATATGAAAAACAACTGTCTTGGGAAATAGGGTGAGAAAGAATTTAAGAATTGTTGGATTTCCTAAAAATTTTGACTTAAAAAAAGAATACTAAAGACTACATTTCAAAAAATCTTAAATGAAAATTGTCCAGATTTATTGGAAACAGAAAGTAACAAAGATGGAAAGAATCAGCCAATTGCCTCCTAAAAGAAATCCAAAAAAGAAAAGTATCAGGAATATCACAGTCAAAATCCAAAACTCCCTTATCAAAGAAAAATTACTTCAATATCCAGAAAGAATTGATTCCAGGACTATGGAACTTTAGCTAATGTTACAGAAAACCTGGCAGCTTCTACTAAAATGAGAGGAGATTTTGAAAAGAGATGTTCCAAAGAAGAATAACTTGCCCTGCAAAACTGGATATAATCCTATGGAAAGAAAATGAATCTTTAATAGAATATAGGACTTTCAAGTAATTCTGATACAAAGACCAGAGATGGAGAGGAATTTATCTGAAATCGACAAAGGAGAGTTGAACATATATATGAGTCTGACATAGAAATGGTCACTCAATAAGGAAACAAATGAAGGACAGTGAGAAAGAACATTAAGAGAGAGGATTATACCAGGGAGGGAGTAATTAATCATAAGCAAAACAAATTTCCTAATCCTTTTTTGGGGAGTAGGGAAAAAATGGAAAAGAAAGAGAAGGGGAAGGAAAACGGAAAGGGGAAGAGAAGGGAACTGGAGTCTAAGAGGGTGCCTATAAATTGGGGAATGACTGAACAAATAGCATAGGAATGTAATTAAAATACTGTTGTGCCATAAGAAATTATGAAAGAAATAATTTAAGAGAGTTATAGGTTGATGAAGGAATGCAGTGACATGAGCAGAGGAAGGATAACAAATTATATAAGCACAACAAAGCTATAGAGAAAAGCAACTTTGAAACTTAAGAACTCTGATCAATGCAATAAACAACCATGTCTCCAGAGGACCTAAGATGAAGTAGAGAAGTTGTGGACTCATTTATTTTGCTTAACAATGCTTGTTTGTTAAAGGTGGGTTTTTTCCCCCTTAATCTTGTCTTTTCTTTTAAAAAAAATTGAGATAGTAGTTGAGGGGTAAAGCAATAGTATTGGGAAAAAAAGGCTATTGAAACATTTTGAAAATGCACAGAAGTAAATAGAAAAGAGTTAAAACGGATACACAGATAAAGAGGACGATTTTCAAAGTAATGTGTGAAATTTGTTTTAGGTTCTGAAAAAAAGGCAAGTGGTATGAAATATAAATTCAGCTTTATATAAAGAATCCTCTTTTTATGTTCTGCTGTGTATATGGAAATGTTCCTTTTTGGTGATTAGTTCAGGATAAAAACAATTAATTTTTAAAAAATTCTTCTAATAAAATGGAGAACCAGTAGGCTCTGCCATTTTCCTTGTCACTTGTGCCCCAAGGACCACCAAGCTTTACCAGTTTCCCTGTTTCCAGAGTCTCTGGCTCACTGGACCTCATCAGCTATGCTGCTTTAGCCCCCAGATCCTAACACATTGTCATCTTATGAGCTTGTGGTACAGTACACAAAGCACTGGAGTTGGAGTCAGGAAGACCTGAGTTCAAATCCAACCTCAGACACTTAGTCATGTGACACAGGGCAAGTCAATTAATCTCTATCTCCTTCCATTTTCTCAAATGTAAAATGGGAACAATAACAGTACCTACCCTGCAGGGTTGCTGTGAGGATCAAGTAAGATAATATTTGTATATAAGCACCATGCCTGGCACATAGTAGACACTATATAAATGCTTATTCCTTCCCCTTCCTGTTAATGTATTCCAAGAACCATCAGGTCTTGTCTTCTATACTTTAGATGAATTTCCCCATATATACTTTCTTCCCCAATTAAAATGTGAGTTCACAGAAAGCAGGAGCTACCTTGGTTTTTTTTTTTATTGCAATTCTCTGCACTTAGTATGGTACTTACATAGTAAGCTATGTAAATGATTTTTCCTACCTTCCTTCTAAAAGTATGAATTACATATGTATGTTATATCTAGTTATGCATTTAGTAAAAATTTAGTAAAGAAAGTCAATAAAATCTACTTTTCTATATAAAGTCTTTATATCCCTTATCTCCCCAACCATCCTCATCCCAAACACACACTTATTTGCCTAACAGTTTTAAATACTAATCACATGCTATTAATATCATGAGCATCTGTAAGACTTTTATCCATTAGTGTCATTGTTCAGTCTAAAAGATCAAAAAATTTTCAAGTCAAAGGTTTTGTCTAAAATTTCCTCAATCTCTGATAAAAATGAAAGTTAGCTATTTTATTCCCTTTATTTCTCACCTAGAAGGAAAAAGACCCACCACATTCACATCCACAATATCATGCCTTTAAAAGATTTTAAATTAGCATAACCCAAATAAAACCATAACAAGGATCTGTCACATATACAGAATGTCTTGGATGACCTCTTCTTACAGAGAAGCTAAAGAGCTTATTTCCAAGAGAGTTGTGATGATGTGGAATGTAAATGTCTCAAAGAGAATGAAACACATGTAGAGATTCTATAATTGACTTCAGTCTACAAATTACCTGGATAAGAGAAGTCTTTTTTTTTTTTGGATTGGCTATTTTTTTTATTGGTTCAGCAGAACTGTTTACATCTTCAAAAAGACCCGAGTCAGCTGTGGCTTAGTCTTTTGGGCCATTTTCTATTCTGCTGAGCACTTACTAGATCTTTTGGATTTCTTCACTGATGGTGGCCAGTAAGAGACAATGGAAGTGGTGAGGTGTTGAGTTTTCCCCACTGTGGCTGCTATGTATGTTGCCCTGCGAATATGGTCCTGGTTCTTTGCCCAATTTGGTTTTTGTTCTTTCACTTTAGGTAAAGGGAAAGTGGCATCCAAGCCTCTGGAGTTTTGTAGCTAGCTCAGCACCAATAAGCCAAGGAGCAAGGGATGACCTAGCCCAGAGTAGTTGAGACAAGGACTCATCAGGCAGTTATGCAATATCTGAACATCAACTTGGTGAGATCAATATTATGTAGGAATTGTGCTAAGACTGAGTCCTCTTTCCTCAGAAACAAACAGTATTATAGGGACAATATGTCCCTATGGTGTTGGGTGGCTCATGCATTTGTTCTAGCTATATCATCTAAGTAAATATCCCTTGAGTATTATTCACTGGGCTAACTATGGATAAAAGACAATGGTAGTAAAGAACAGACACCTAGGGTAGAGCCAAAATGGAAGAATAAAGGCAGAGATTCATCTGAGCTCTCCCCCAAATTCTTCCAAATCCCATTAAATAATGACTCTAAACAAATTCTAGCATGGCAGAACCCAGAAAAAGATAGAGTGAAACAATTTTTTATTCCAAAACAACCTAGAAGGTTGGAAGGAAAGATCTGTTGCACCAGGGTGAGAGAGGAGTGCAATCCAATATGAGCTGTACCAGTGTAGACCAAACCCCAGCAAACTAGGAGCAGCCCTTGGGGTAACTGAATCAGTGGCAGCAGCGGCAGTTTCCAGACCTCTTAGCCCACAGAGAGTAAGGGGTTCGGACAATGGGTTAGAATGAGATTTACAGGGGTCCCTTTTCTAGCCCCAGGGGCAGGAATCTGTTGCATTAACTATATTTGAATCTGGGAGACAGTCCTTGGTCTTAGTCCCAGTGCGAGGAGGAGCATCAACACAGCAGAGCTTGTGGCCACAGGAGAGCAGAGACCCTGGTCACTGTTCCAGCACTGAAAAGAGTGCTTGTGGTCACCCACACACCATTGCACAGTGCAGGAGAGTAGTAAATATACCTCTCCCTAGTTCATACTGCCTCAGAAGGACCCAAAAACCTACTTCTCCAGAATTATCTCTGAAAACAGGTAAATACAAAAAACCTGAAGCTTGAGACAGTGCCCCCTCCACTTGAGAAGCAGAGTTCCACTTTAGCATAGAATCAAAAGTCAAAAAATTAGCTGGAAAGATGAATGGACAACAGAAAAAAAATTCTGACCACAAAAAGTTACTATGGTATCAAGAATGATCAAAACACACATTCAGAAGAAGACAAAGTCAAAGTTCTTATATCCAAAGCCTCCAAGGACAATATGAATTGGTCTCAGGTCATAGGAGAGTCCAAAAAAGGATTTTTAAAATCAAGTAAGAGAGGTCAGAGGAAAAATTGGGAAGAGAAAAGAGTGTGACATAAGATAATCATGAAAAAAGAGTCAACAGCTTGGTAAAGAAAACATCAAAAAATACTTAAGAAAATAACACCTTAAAAACAGACTAGGCCAAATGATAAAAGAGGCACAAAAATCCAGTGAGGAGAAGAATGTCTTGAAAAGCAGAAAGCAGAATTGACCAAATGGGAAAAGACATAAAAAAATTCACCAAAGAGAAAAAAAAACCTCCATTGGCCAAATGGAAAAGGAGGTACAAAAGCTAATTGAAGAAAATAATTCCTCAAAAGCTAGAAATAAGCAAGTGGAAATTAATGACTTTATGAAACATCAAGAAACACTCAAACAAAATCAAAATAATGTAAAAATAGATGAAAATTTGAACCATCTCATTGGAAAACCAACTGACTTGAGAAATAGATCCAGGAGAACTAATGTAAAAATTATTGGGATACCTGAAAGTCAAGATCAAAAAAGGGTCTGCACATAACCTTTCAAGAAATTATCAAGGAAAACTGCCCTGATATTCTACAACCAGAGGGTAAAATAGAAACCATTCACCTCCTAAAAGAGATTCCAAAATAAAAACTCCCAGAAATATTATAGCCAAATTCCAGATCTCCTGGATCAAGGAGAAAATTATGCAAACAGCCAAAAAGAAAAATTCAAATATTGTGGAGCCACATTCAGGATAATATAAGATTTAGTTGTTCCTGGTAAAGAGAACTCCCCACAAATTCTGGAGCAGAGCAAGCGCCCACCAATGCAGTGGAAGAGATTTCCGTTCCAGAGAGCCCTGGAGAGCTGTCCCCAGGGGTCCGTTGCGCTGCGGACAGCAGAGCCCACCCCTGTGCTGCCCTGGCCACGGCCCCAGAGGAGCAGATCTGAGCAAGCTTCAGGGATGGAATCTCCGGCAGCTGGGAAGGTCCCTGCATCCATAGACACTACAGGTCAGTGAGAGAGACTTCTGGGCTGGCCAAGAGGGGAGCGGGGTGCCTCCATGACTCGGGCCCCCTTGGAAGGCAGCGGCAGAGGCAGCAGCGGCCCGGAACTCCCCGAGCAGGCAGGAGCTCCATTACTGAAGGTCTCTGCATAAACCCCCTGAGGGAACTGAGCCTGGGAGGCGGCCCTGCCCCCACCCAAGCGCCAGAACTTAAGGTCACATTGAATAACAGCCACTCCTGCCACGGAAAGCCCTGAGGCTGGGAAGCAGCATTTAAATCTCAGACCCCAAGCACTGGCTGGGCAGATCTAGGCGGGAGTGGAGAGGAATCTCAGAAGTCAAGTAACTGGCTGGGAAAATGCCCAGAAAAAGGAAGCAAAATAAGACCATAGAGAGTTACTTTATTGGGGAAGAGATGTTCCTGCCTCCCTTCATTTCTGATGAGGAAGTACAATGCCTGCCATTGGAGAAAGACGTGGAGGTTGGGGCCTCTCTATCCCAGACATCTGAGGTGGATGTCCAGTGGGCTCAGGCCATGGAAGAGCTCAAAAAGGATTTTGAAAGTCAAGTTAGACAGGTGGAGGAAAAACTGGGAAGAGAAATGAGAGAGATGCAAGAAAAGCATGAAAAATGGATCAATACCTTGGTAAAGGAGACCCAAAAAAATGCTGAAGAAAATAACACCTTGAAAAATTTGCTCACTCAATTGGCAAAAGAGGTTCAAAAAGCCAATGAGGAGAAGAATGCTTTCAAAAGATTTAGTTGTTCCTATATTAAAGAATCAGAGGGCTTGGAATATGATATTCCAGAGGGCAAAGGAGCTAGGATTACAATGAAGTATCACCTACCCAGCAAAACTGAACATAATCCTTTGGGGGGAAAATTGACATTTAATGAAAGAAAGAACTTTAAAAGCATTCCTGATGAAAAGACAAGAGCTGAATAGAAAATTTGACTTTCAAATACAAGACTCAAGAGAAGCATAAAACAGCAAACAGGAAATAGAAATCATAAGGGATTTGATAAGGTTAAACTGTTAATACTCCTACATATGAAAATTATATTTTTAACTCCTCAAAACTTTCTCATTATTAGGACAGTTAGGAACATACACAGGCAGAAAGCAGAGGTGTGAGTTGAATATGATGGTACGATTATCTAAAAAAAATAAAATTAAGGTTTGAGAAAAAATAATGCACTGGGAGAAGAAGAAAGGGAGAGGTAGAATGGAACAAATTCTCTGACATAAAAGAGGCCTGAAAGAGATTTTATGGTAGAGGGGAAATTGAGGAAGTGGGAAAGGGAGTACATGCACCTTACTTACATTGGAATTGGCTCAAAGAAGGGATAATATACACACTTGAATATATCTTACCATACAGGAAAGTAGGAAGGGAAAGGGATAAAAGAAGGGGAGGAGGGGGAGCTGATAGAAAGAAGGATAATTTAGAGAAGGTAAAAGTAAGAAGCAAAAGTTCTTCATACAAACTTATTTGTAATGTACAATTTACAAACACCTATATAATTTTTAACAATTAATTTTATGATAAAGTTATTCCCCAAGGCGAGGCATCAAGAGATAAGTCTAACAAAGCTTTCTAATGTCAGGTTCTATAAACATTTAGAGCTGAATTAGATGTTAAAAGTCAAGAAATAGGATGGAAAAATGAATGAACAACAGAAAAAAAATTCTTGCATATCAAGCTCAAAAGTTCAGTTTTGCTCTATTAGGGAGCCATTGTAGCTTCTTGACAACAATGATGTAATTGTCCTGATAAAAGTGTTCCAGGAAGATTAACTTAGTAATAGTCTCTAGGACTACATAAAAAAAATTTTTTTTAAATTAAGCTTTTTTACCAAATAATTTTGATGTTGCTAATTCATCATTATATCATCATCACTATCTGAATTTTATAATCAGATGCATCTGAAAATTTTCTTTCACTGAAACTTCCTTCTCCAGGCTCATCCCTTCTACACAGAGTATTGAGAAGTAATCTCTCTTTTCAAAACTATCTCATGTTTTTCACTTCATTGGAAAAAAAAGACATTATGTTCCAAATCAAATTTATAGTAGTGAACATGCAGACATATGAAAATAAACCACAAAAAAATTTTACATGTAGTATGACATTCACATAAATTTAACACTGAAAGGTAATATTTAAGACATTCATTTGATGTTTTTCATGACTACACATGTATCACTTATTTCAAATTGCTTGCCTTCTCAATGAGGGGGAAAGGGAAGAAAGAAGGGAGAAAATTTGAAACTCAAAATCTTGAAAAAGAATGTTAAATTTTTTTGCATGTAATTAGAAAAAGTAAAGTATTTGATAAAAAAACTTATTTATTTTTTCTGGATTGGACTCTCTTAACTTATGCTCTCTCCATGTTTGGGGAGGGATTATTATCTAAGGAGTCTTAGAGATCACAGAGTTAAACCTTATCCTATAGATTAGGAAATTTAAACTTAGAGATATTGAATGACTTGCTAGAAACCACACAACTAGTTGGAGATGGAATTAAAACCCAGATTTCATTCTCTCAGTCTAGTACCCTTTAATTGATACCAAAGGGCAACCGTTACCTTTTACATTGACTCTAAGTGAACAACCATAATGGAAAAGAAGTACTGATTATTATATGGCTATTTATTTAATGTTCTTTGATTAAAGCATTCTTTCAAATTAACTTATAGGACAGGTTTGTTATAAGTGACTAATACAAATGGGACAGATTTTTAATAGCAATCACTCATGGCCATGATTAACTCAAATAACATCACAAAGTTTTTCTAACTTTGGCATCAGTATCCAATTATTAAGGGGACTAATAGTCCTCTGCTTTTAACTTTACCCAGCACATTAACCATTTACATGGTTTCATTTGAGAGGTTACTATTAGGTTTATTCTTTCTAAAATGTAGTTTTGTTTTTCTTAAGTACAAAATGTTCAAGGTGTTATATTAAGTGCAGAGTTAGATATAGTCTTCAAAGATTTCAAAGGAATGACTGGATCAATATTAATTGGATCTTCATTTATTTTTTTTAAGTAACTTTAAGACATAAAGAGAATCATGTAAAGGTGAATTATGGTTTTATTAACCCCAATTCACTGACAACTGGGAGCTGATACTTTGAGTATTTAACATCCTAGGAGCAGGATCTTTTTTTCAACTAGAGTTCCTTTCAAATCTAGGTGCCTTCTGTTTAGACTGGGGAATACTGAGGTAGCTCTAAGGGGAAAGTGCCATAAGATTGCTAGTGTCTACACACACCCAATGGAAGGGCCCAATTTTCCCAGCATGTATCTCACTTAGCACAAGCAGTTCTCATCAATTTCAAAGGGAGAGATGTGCATCCACAGAACCGAGTTTATTGTATCCAGGGCTTACTCAGCTGGAGTACACACTATAATTCATGGTATCAGACTTCTTTGCCTTGGGTCAAATCAACCCAGCCGGAATTTTAACCTGCAGTTCTCAAAAATTTATCAGTGCCCCTTAAAATATCAAATCTATTTGACTTTATTTTACACATCAAGCCTATTGATTTTTCAAAATAAGTCAAAGCATAGACTTTTATACATCTGCCTATGCAGCATGCCTAACATATGGGTGTTTCCTATGTTGATAAGTACTATTTAAATACCAAATTAAAAAAAATTATTCTGGAGCTAATTTAATGCATTACCTCACTGAAGGAGAGAAATAGGGGATTTTAACATCCAATGTTTGCTTCTCTACAATTTATTTCATAAATCTGTTTACAAGCACTATTTTAATGCCTTAATTTGACACTTTTCTCCCAGGTAAATAGGTTTTTAATGTAATTACTTTTTAATGTTATAATTATGATCTAGAAAACCTACAAAGTGATTAAAAGATATTTTCTAAGAAACATCATTTTTTTTAATTAAGCATTTTTACCTAATAATTTTGACGTTGCTAATTCATCATTATATCATCATCACCATCACTATCATCATTATTATTTTATAGTAATGGAGCAGTATGTAGCTATGTAGACTTTTGCAATTACATAAGAGACTCTGGAGTCTAAAGTATTTTAATTGCATATTTTCTAAGTTGATTCAAGTATATTTCTTTTTATCTTCTTTCTCTGTGCAGCACATATTAGATTTGACTCACTTTTAGCATGTTATGCACATCAGCACCTGTGCCCATTTAGCAATGAATTTCCGTACAAATCATACTGAATTGAATAGGCTTCTCTAAGAAGCATTGCAATTGTTGCAATATTTTTAGAAACTGAAACAAGGAAATAAACAACTTCAGTAAAAGTGATTTAAATAACAAATAACGTATCTTTATAAACAGCTTATCTCCTTGAGAACAAAGAATAAACAAGGAGACAATGTTTTTTTCCTTCTTCCACTATTAAAGCAGATCACAATATGAATGGGTGAAATGTCATGAATAATTGGAGAAAATCACAGAGTAATCTTCGACAAAAACATCTGATTTATTTAAATTGTCACTGTTTGTCTTATTAGAACCTTTATTTAACCTTGTTATCCATAATGTAGTATTCAAGCTGGTTTACATTTTTTTGAAAAATACATTTGGGATCTACTGTATTCTGGAAATGTTGACTTTTTCAAATACTTCCCATGATACATTGTAAACCTGTAGCTGACTTATCTGAGTCCCAGTGAGCTTCTATGGAGTTAGAAGTTAATTCCTACAGAAACCAGTGTTTTAAGGTTAAAATAAACAAGAAGTAAAGACCTGGAACACTATCCTTCAAAAAAAATAGAGTCCTGCTTCTGGTCAATAAAAACTATTACTAGGTTAATTTTCCTGAAACACTTTTATCAGGACAATTACATCATTGTGAAAGAAGCTACAATGGCTCCCTAATAGAGCAAAACTGAACTTCTGAGCTTGATAAGCAAGGCCTCACTCTTACCTATTTGACTTCCGACTGAACTATTCCCTAGCAATGTTTTGTTTTTCCATTACAATAAATCTCATCTCCTTATCTTTTCTTGCACATGTCCTGCCCATTCCCACTTCCATAGCTTTATTGCTACTATTTAACCTACTTGGCATCCTCTCTCTACTTCCATTCCAAATCTTATACTTCCTTTAAGGGCCAATTCAAGACTCATCTCTTTTATGTTGCCTTTCTTCATTAACCTAATTGCATCTCATAAGAACTCTTCCCTAGGCATGAATTTTCTAAACACTTATTTATAGTTCTTAAATATGTTGCCCTCGAATCACTCAGAGGGTAACGAAGAGGTGTATGGTAGGCATGAACAGGCTGCAATAACTATAGCACAAATGAATGAATGGATGAATGAATGAATGAAAAGCACTGTGCTAAGTGATAGGGATATAAATACAAAGTAAGATAGTCCCTGCTCTTAAGGATCATACATTTATATGGTATAATCAACAAATAGGGAAGTTTTGGCCAGAGAACAAATTTATAATCTATGAAGTCACAAAGATGGTGAGGGAAACAATTGACACATTCTTTCCAGAGGCACTGGTAATGTTAATATGATAACAAGTAAGTGTGAGGAGTCTGGAGCATGTGCAGATTCCATGAGTTTATTAAGATGGCATCATCTCTATATGGAAGGAGATAAGGAGCTACTTTAGGGAGAATTATGTTCTCCCTAAAAATGATTGGAACATGCATGGACACTCTGTAATTGGTTCTAATTGATCTGCCATGTAGTTGGAAGGAGCCGTTTTCTATTGGTTGTATAACCAAAAGCACTAGTCACAGGAATCCCAGAGTCCAGGAATCCATAATGTAGCCAGCACAGAACAGAGTGAATATCTGTAGTGACCTTCCAACCTCTAGCATATCAAAACCCAGCAACAATGCCACCTTTGGATGTGAATTTCATGGAGAAAATGCTGTGTAGGATGAGCTAAATTATAAGCCTAATTCCACCCCATCTCCCCAAACAGAGGTGGTATAGGAGTGATTGTGCCCCGAAGTGTGGGGGAATTGTTTGCACATTTGTTTTTGTGTCTTTCAAGTAAATACATCTTGGTAAAAGCTACCTAATATGAAGTGGTTAATTGGAATTTGAGTGCTAGCCACCAGCCTCTTAAAAAAAAAGTGGGAAATATACTTAGTAGTGACTTGAACCAACAGCAGAGAACGATCCACCAACTCTTTGGGGGAGATGTAAGAGATTTGAATCTCTTACAGTAGGGCTAGAGCATTCATAAGGAACTAGCATAATATTTTAAAAATACTTGCTAAGTTGAATTCTGTATTTGTGTCACTGGAATGAATATATGCTAAGGAATATCATTAAAGAAACGTGTGACCGAAAAGAGTTGGACTGATCAAGTGGAAAGAGCAAAAGATGCCTGCCGTAGTCATGTGCTCTATTGCTCTCCTCATGATGTGATAAAAAAGTAAGGAAGACCCCCCAATGTTTTGGTTGAAATCTCAGTTGAATTTATGGAAGTGCATGCACAAGAATCACCCTGAATGGGTAGGCATGGAACAATCTGCACTCCAAATAGGAACTTCCTCATCACTAAGATCACAGATGTGTCTGGGTATTCTGAATAGTATCTCTGGGATGCTATTTCATGTTTTTCTCTAACTATAATGTAAGTCCTCTGAAGATACATATGTAACTACAGCAAAGTCCTGTGTGTAGCCTACATGAGATAAGCACTCCTCTTTTTCCCTGCTCCTGGCTCATTTTCTTTATTCATTCTTATCTCAGGTTCTAAGCAATCAAGGGATATGTACTAATAACTCACCAATAACTAATAAAACTATAAAGCCTTTATCATTAACTAATTATCTTTGAGTCTGCATTACAGTTTAGAGAACTATTTTGCTAATGTTTTTTTCCATGTCTCTCCCTCTGTCTTCATCTCTCTTTTATTGTTTGTTCTGTCTCTCAGTTTCTTTCTGTCTTTCTCTCTCTTTGTCTCTGTCTGTTTCTCTCTCTGTATATATGTATATAACAGTGATTCTCAACCCCCTACCCCACCCCTGAATACTAAGTCTGTTATATTTCAGCCTTTCCCTAAGGCCTTTCTGGTAGTTTTAGGGAACTTGGAGGGCCTCTCATCTCTGTTACTATTTCAAACCAGTACCAACTATGTCACCTGATTTTAGCGGTCCAAGAACTCCAGTTCCATTTAGCTCCTTAACAATCAGATTATTATTTTTTTTTTTACAAAGGAATAGTTACTTCAAAGGTATATCAAGAACAACCATATACTTCCCCCAACACCACATGGGCATAAGCCCCATTACACCACTTCCCACTTCAATCTCTTGGGAAGGGAAGGTGATTAATTCACAGTCTATCTCACTTCCATGTAGCATTAGTCCAACCAAGTTCCAAGACCAAAGCATCCCTTGGATTTGCATCCCAGGATGCTGGTTTCTCAGCATTTCCTTGTTGGGATGGTTGAAATATCTAGCCTAGAAACTTGGACTGCAAGGTCCCAATGGCTCGAGCTCCAGGGACCTGAGATACTACTCCCCACATCTAGAACTGAAAAGGACAAATGAAACAAGAACAAAACTCCAAGACCTTTCTCAGGGTTTCATGGCCTAAGGGGAGGTGCAGGCGGCTCTTGAGCAATCCTTCACTAGTTTACTACCTACTACCCCTATTGTGAGTGAAGGAGTTCTTCACCCCTAGATACTGCAGGAAAGAAAGCGTGATTATACCTCAGTCAGGTAGATTTAAAGACACAGACAGCTCAATATGATTTGATCTAAGGTCTCTTGATTATAAGCTGAGATCTCTCTGCACTGTACCATTGAATGACCTGTTCAAAGTAAGGAATTAGGTCTCTTGATTATGTACTCCTAGAACAAACAGAGCCCTCCCAATCCCAGCTGGAGAAAGCTTATAGTATTAGATATTGGAGTCATACCAATATATACATATGAGTGACTGGTCAGCATCTACATCAAAGGAAAGACTAAATAAAAATTTTGGTGGGAAGATGGTATGTGTGGCCATCATCAAAGTGAGATTAAGAAGAGCAAAGAAAGAACTAGGGAGAGAAACAAATGTCAGATCCAAGAAAATAGACAGGAATGGAAGCTGACATGAACTGACCTATCCAGCACAGGATACCGACATAAGTGAACCAAGGGGAATAGTACAAATGGATGGGAAAAATTAGAACAGAAAAATCAAGGATCAAAACTCAGAAAAACTGACAAAAATGCATGAAATTAGATTTCAATGTAGACAATTTGTCAGATGGTGAGGAGTAACGGTTTGGTCTGTCACCACTTAGAGATTGCTGTTGCTATGGCAAGCAATTCAGGTGGTGACTATATCTGTCCAGTTATAGAAAATTTAGAGGGAGCTAGAGAGAAGGAATATGCTTGGCATACAAATATATACATGCCTGTATAAAGCTTAATGTGATAAATTCAGAATTTTTTTTTTTGCAGAAATTAAGCCTTCTCTCCTTTATCTTAGACTCTTCTCAGCCAGAACTTGGATCAGAGAGATGTCCTTGCTTTCTTTTAGACTCTCTTCTCAAATCTGACATTAACCCTGTTTCTGCTCCAGTTACTGGTTTTGCATCTGGTTCTTTAGCTTATTTAATTCTTGCTAAATTCATCAGACAATATTTATGGCTCTCAAATTGGATGAGAATTCAGTTATGGCTTTTCATCACTCTCTAGCTTAGAAGGTTTCAATCTATGCCATTAAACCCACTCAGCCTCAATTCAGGTTTGAGTTACCATCTCCATTCCTGCTCTACCAAGAACCAGTACAAGGTAATGCAAGCAAGGAAGACCCCCCAATATTTTGGGTGAACTTTCTTTGTTGAATTTATGGAAGGGCATGCACAAGAATCACCCTGGATGGGTAGGCATGGAACAATCTGTACCACTGAAAGGAACTTCCTCATCATTAATATCATAGATCTGACTGATCTGAATAGTATCACTGGGAAGCTATTTCATTTTTTTTCTCTAACTAGAATGTTTGTTCTCTGAAGATACATATGTAACTGTGGCAAAGTCCTGTGTGTAGCCTACATGAGATAAGTGCTCTTCTTTCTACCTGCTCCTGGCTTATTTTCTTTATTCATTCTTATCTCTGGCTCTAAGGCAATCAAGGAATATGTACTGATAATTCACCAAAAATTAATAAAATTGTAAAAATCTTTCTCATTAACAAGCAGTTGGGAGAAAACTTTTACTCCCATAAGATTTTGCTAATATTTTTCTCCATGTTTCTCCCCTTGTCTATCTCCATCTCTGTTTTTCTCTGTCTCTCTGTGTCCTTGTCTCTTTGTCTCTATCTCCCTCTCTATATATATATGTATGTAATAGTGATTCTCAACACTGCCCTGCCACGCTAACTTTCTCTGCTGTCTGCGTACCAAGCATATGACAGACACAGAAAAAGGTCAAGATTTAAAGCAGAGATCTTTAACCTAGAGTCAATAAACTTGGATTTAAAAAATATTATAATTGTATTTCAATATAATTCATTTCCTCTGGCATCCTTTGTGTTTTATTTCATGTATTTATAAATGTTCTGGGAAGGGATCCACAGGCTTCACCAGATAGCCAAAAAATCAAGGATGCAGATATGATTAAGAATCCCTTCTTTAAAGGAATCATCACAAGAGAAAGCTGACACAAGACTGAATATACAACAAAGGCAAGAGATAATATATCCCAACATTCCAAGCACTTCTATGATGGAACAAATTTATGCTTGTGGAAGTCATACAATATTTTCTTGAATTTTATTTAAGGCAATGATTCTTAGACTTTTCAGTCTCAGGAGTACTTTATACTTTTAAAAATTAATGAGGATCCCCAAAGAGCTTCTGGTTACTTGGGTTTTAAATGAGTAGATAGATAATTTAGTACATTAGAAGTGAAAATGTCAGTATTATTATTGTCTCAGTAAAAATCTGCAAATAAGGGAAACTGAGACCAAAAGTTCCAAGCATGATCAACTTATTTGATTAGTATTTCACATTATGAAAATAGTTTTGACTTCCTAGACCTCCTAAAAGGGTTTTGGGGATTCTTAAATATTCCTGGACCACACTTTAAAAACCACTGATTAAAGAAAATACAGTTATCATATGAAAATATGATATGCTGATACAGTAAATGAGGCAGAGAATTACATTTTTAAGGAGGACAGTCTATATCATTTGATGTTAATCTGACATTAGATCATAAAACTAATGGAAGGTTTTCAGCATGTATGTGAAACATACATGTTCCACAAGTGCCACATCTCAATTTTTGAATGCCTTCATCAATGTCCCCCTGTATGTCCATTAAGGAGCAGGGGAGGACCACCAAAAATGAGGGCCTAGAATATACTTTGTCAGCACAGAGGCATTGTCCATCTGGGAACAACTTTTTTGGACTAGTTCTGTGTAGAGAATGGATAACAGAATATAAGGAAGTGGTTGTTCCATGTCAAATTGAAGTTTGGCAACTATAGGCAGGGAGGGCAAAGGGAATATTTTAATGAAACATTAGAATATAGCTTCATTGTGGCATTGTTATGGATGTCTAAGAGAAAAATAATGGCAACAGACAGAAAGGGATTAACTCTTTTAACAAAAGTTTTGCATTTGACCAGTAGGCAAATCTCTGACAAAACCTAATTCTTGAAAATAGCAACCAAAAAATTATTTTTGTGCATATATGATGGAGACAGAGCTATGCAAATGAGTAATCTTTTGAGCCATGATTATGACCTTCCTGAAAGGAAAATCCATACCTTATCTGTGTCTTATTTACCTCTGTGTCTCTAAGGCTTACCACAGTGTTTGAACAAAGTTTATTTGAGTGAATGAATGAATTGGATGTGAATTTAATATTTATTGAATGAATGATAAAACCCTGGTATCAGAAGACCCCTTGTGACAAAAGGACCTTGTGGTGGGAGCAATAGCATAATATCACCCTTCCCCCCACATCCCTTTTTCCCTAAAAGAAATTGAGATCATCTTTGGGAACTGATGGGGTCTGAGGACTATGGAAATAATTTCTTTGTTGACTGAGTACAAAATACCTGCAAGGAATTCTAACCTCACTCTTAGGCTTGGCTAGTGGACCATGATGGACAACACAGAGGTGGGAGAACTTTGCTATACTGAATCAAATCATGATGTCCTCAATGCATATACTTAATGAATATCCTTCTTCTGCTAGGCTCAATAAATTTTTTGTTAAGTATGGAATGATCTATAGTATGTGCTTTACTTTGTTCTAATACTGAATATAAATTAGTAGGGTATTGGTCTTAGACCTGGCCTAGAATAAACCTAGATGCAATTTCAGGGTTCTCTTTACAAAACTGACCTCTGAATTGTGTCTCCATCCAAGAAACTCTGAGAACTTTAATATCCGGTTCATTTTTCTTTCTTAAAAGGGCACTCAGTACCCTGACAGGCACTTAGTCTAATACAGACATTAAACATAGAAAAAGATTTATTTGCAACAGAAAACAAATAACTCATGCCAAATCCCCTAGACAGTCAAGAAAATCTTTTCACTCATTCCAATAAGGACCTCATACAGTCTTTTCAATTTATATAGTACTTGCCAGGAGGGCTATGATTCACTAGAAAGTTAATTATCTCTTCCTCACTCAGAGTTAACATAGTACCCGATTTATAGTATTAACAAATGGCAAAGTCAAAGTGTTCTCATCTGTAACACTCAGGCTTCATTGCTCCTCAGTTCCCTGATACAGCAATCTTTCCCTACCTTTCAGCGTTCTATTGTTCCATAGCCAGCTATGTCCTCAACTAGAATGAGTTAATTTCCTTAAGGTACTGCAGAACTCCCCCCAGATTTATAAATGTCTGGCTATCATGCCAACTCCTATCTGTTATCTGTTGCTGCCTCTAAGTCTGTTTCCTTTGCTTCATTGTCTAAGTGGTATTACCAAGGGGAAGCTGGAGACATGCTCCAACTAGTTCAGCAGAGCTGATTATTAAATTTAAGTGTGAGCATTTATACCTCAGAAATCAATAAATGCTATAGATGGCACCTGATTTATTGCTTTGTTGACTGTCTCCACTGAAGAAAGTAATGGAAAAATGTTAATAATGCAGGTTAAATTTAAAAGAGTGATATGCATATATTTTGTTTTTAGAGAGCCAAATGCTAAACATTTACCAATGCATACTTGTCATTCTATTACATCCATGTGCCATAATTTGTCTGGTCATTCCCCTACCAATGGACATCTGTTTTGTTTCCAGCTATTTTTCCCCAAAAAAGCTACTGTTATAAAAATTTTGGTGCTTATGGAACATTTCTATTTGCCAATGAGCTCTTTGGGGTATATGTCTAGTAAAGGAATATCTGGGTAATGAACAGTTACCTTATCAGCATATTTCCAAATTGTTTTCCAAAACTGGTCTACCAATGTAAAGATCCTTCAGCAATACATCTGTATTCCTGACTTCTAACAACCTCTCCAACAGTGACTACTCTCATCGTCTGTCATCTTTTCCAATTTGCTATGTGTGAGGTGAAACCTCAGGGTTGTTTTAATGACTGTTTCTCTTATTATTAGTAATTTAGAGCATTTTTCATATGGTTATGTGGAAGAATAATGAAACCCTCCCCTTTTTAAAATATATATTACAAAATAATAGTAGGATAGTACATTTAGTCTGCTCATGACTAATCTGAATAAGAAAATTGTCCTTATCAATCATGAAACAAGTGTCTGACAATTATTTTAAGGAAACTAGGTGAAATTTTCAGGGGGAACTTTTCTGCTTGAAGATAAAATTACAGCAGTGATTAGACAAAGTCAAGAAGCTTCTGATTGATTTACTTAAGAGTTAATATATTCTTTCTTTCCTTAAAATGTTAAATTCCTAAATTTAAATTTGATTCAATTTTTAAAATGAAACATTTACCTTTTCCCTTTTCCTATTTCTCTACTCCTCAACCTGGGGGGAAAGTACCCAAACCCTTGTAACATATAAGTATAGTTAAGTAAAACAAATTCGTACCTTGGCCACATCTAAAAGTGTGTTTTTCATTTATCACTTCTGTCATAAAGTGGACAATATTCCTCATAAGTCCTCTGAAATCATTGTTGATCAGAGTTACAAAGTCTTTCACAATTGTTCACTTTTACAGTATTGATGTTATAGTTGAAATTATTCTTCTGTTTCTGTTCACTGCATTCTCCAATGGATCATACAAGTCTTCTCAAATTTCTCCAAAACCATCTCTTTCTTCATTCCTTATAGTATAATGGTTTTTCATTATATTCAAATACCGTACTTCGTTCAGGCATTCCCCAGTTGACAAGCATTTCCCTTTGTTTCTAGGTCCTTGCCAATACAAAAAGAGCTGTTATAAATAATTTTGTATATACAGAATCTGTTTCTCTTCTTTTGATCTCTCTGGGGAATAGGATTGTGCTAGTATCATTAGGTCAAATTGCTTTCTAGGATAGCTGGACCAATTTGTAGCCCTACTAATAGTGTTTTAATGTGCCTCTTTTCTCACAGTCCCTCTAACTTGTTATTTTCTGTTTTTGCCAGCTTTACAAATCATAAGGGTATGTGATGGAACTTCAGATTTGCTTTAATTTGCATTTCTCTAATTATTAGTGATGTGTATCATTTTTTCATGACTATAGATAGCTTGGGTTTCCTCCTTTGAGAGTTGCCTGTTCATATTGTTAGACCATTTATCAAGTGGGGAACAGGATCCTATTCTATAAATTTAAATGATTTTCCTATATATCTTAGAAATTAGATCATTATCAGAGAAACTTGGTGCAAAGATTTTTTTTCAATTAACTGCTTCCCTTCTAACCTTGGTGATGTAACATTTTTATGTACAAAAACTTAAATTTTATGTCATTATAATTGTTTGTTTTATCTTCAGTCTTCTCTATCCTTTATTTGTCATATCCATAGATTTGAAAGGTAATTTCTTTCTTGCCCTTATAACTTATTTATGATGCCATCCTTTATGTCTAAGTCACATGTATTTTGTATTTTATCTTGGCATATGATATTGATATATACATAACTTTTGCTATTTTTCCCCATTTTACTTGGAAGTCTTCTCTCATTGAAAGCTCATCTTTCCCCTTGTAAGATTAATACTCAGTTTTGCTAGATAAGGATATTCTTGAGTATAGGTTTTTATAATTTGCCTTTTGGAATCTGCTATTCCATGACCTTGACCAAATGTTGTATGATCTTGACAGTGGTGGGTCAAAATGAAAATAAAAAGAATCTACTGATTATTTCCTAAAAGAAACCCCAAAATAAAAACTCCCAGGAACATCATAGTCAAAATCCAGAGCTCTGGATGAAAGAAAACACACTGCAAGCAGCCAGAAAAAAAGAATTCAACTCCTGAGGAACCACCTACTACAGAATTATAAGTGAGGGAGACAAACTAGAGGCTTTTCTGAAAAGATCAAGGCAAGGACATCTATTGTCACCATCCCTATATCACATAGTGCTAGAAATGCTAACAATGGCAATAAAGAAAGGAAAAATAAACTGAGATAAGCCTAGGGAAAGAAGAAACAAAATTATTGCTTTTGGTTGACAGTATAGTGTACCTCAGAGAATCAACTAAAGAATAATTGAAATAACTTCAGTGAGGTTGCAAATATAAAACAAAAAAATATAAAACACTAGCATTTATGTATATCAATAAGGCCTAGAAGGAAGAAATAAGGAAATTCCATTTAAAATAACTATAGAATATATATATACATACATACATACATACATACATATATATAAAATACTTGAGAGTCTACCTACTAAGAAAGACATAAGAACTATATGGATACAATTACAAAATAATACTTATGAAAATAAATACAAACCTAAATAAATAATTGGAGAATCATTCATGGAAAAGTTGAATTAATATAAGAAAAATGAATTTATTTGGCACCAAATCAATCAAGCTATCAAAGACTTACTTTATTGAACTAGAAAAGAAAGTAAGAATGAAACTCATCTAGAGGAACAAAGGGTTGAGAATCTCAGGAAAATAATGAGGGGAAAAAAGTAGGATAAAAAGGACCTAACAGTATCAGTTCTCAAACTATAAGACAAAGCAGAAATTATCAAAACAATATGGTAGTGGTTAAAAAATAGATAATTTAGTGAAGTATATCAGGTACAAAACACACAGTAATAAATGAACCTAATAGTCTAATGTTCCATAAACCAAGATATTCAACAAACCTAGGCATTGAGGTAAGGCTTTATTGCTTCATCAAAACAGTCATGAAAACTGAGCTGGCAGAAATTAGATTTAGACAGCACTTCATAGCACACGCCAATAAGCTCTATATGGACATGTGATCTAGATATGAGGGCACGCCATAAACAAAATAAACATTAAATTCTTTCTCCAGGCCTTAACCAGATTAAGATAATAATCAGCCTAAAAATATAAAAGTAGCTTTAATAACCTCAATTCTCTTTGGGAGTATTTCTTGAGTTAAAAATGAGAATTTTTAGAGGAAGTGTTTGAAGAGGGATTATATGGCTTTATTCTTCTTATTACTAATATTTAACATTTATGTTGTACCTACTATGTGCCATGCACTGTGCTCAGTGCTTATAAATATTATCATATTAAGGAAATATTTTTCTAGGATGTGACATTTTAAGTTAATATCATTCTCAGACTGCTACTTAAATCTGATTCCTTGCTCAACCTTGACTACCAAAATTTGCCTATTATTTGAGAATATTCTAAGTTGAAACTCCAAAATGACTTGTGTTATACTTTTGAAGTCATGTGACAACCATATTCATTTTTTAACTTTTCTTAGCAGAAATGTTTAGAATTAGTTTCATCTAAATTAATAAAATTGTTTCTAGTAGGCATGTGCTTAAAAGGCAGATTAGATAATTTTCTTCTACAGTTGGTACTAGTTTGTAATTCTTCTTTAGAGAATTGTTTGCTCATATCCTTTGACCACTTTTCTACTGGGAAATGGATTTTGGTCTTATATATGTATGTTAGTTGTCACTATATATTTGCTATCAAGCCCTTCTCAGAAATTCGATACAAAGATTTTTCTTTTCTAGTCAACCAGCTCCCCTCTAGACGTAGCTATGTAGTGCAGTGGATAGAACACTGGGTCTTTCTCCTGGCAACTAGAAGAAATCTGTTATTTGTCATTGCAAATATTAAATTTAACTACTATATATTTTGAAGTTTGAATTATAAATTATATATATATATAATTTTTTGTTTTCCTGGAGGTAATCTTTTAACTGGTGCTTTGTATTCTGTTTTTAGAAATTCTGAGCAGTTTTCTTATTTTATTTTGTGCATTATAATAAGGTTTTTATCTTGTTCTTCTACAAAACCTATGTTTCTAAAATTTTCTATGTATATCCTTTCTGTGAGATCAATCGCTTTTGTTTATGAAGAGATCATGTGTTGTTTTAGGGCTACTGCGTTTTACTTCTCTTCTTCCAGACTGCCCTTCACTTCAGGATATTTCTACTCCAAATCTTATTTTCTTTTCCACTTATTTTGGGACACTTGCCAACATGGAGTTAAGTTTTTCTATGCTGCTAATTATTTCCATCATTCAGGCCTTAAATTTTGCTGCTTGCTTTCTTATCACTTCTTGTTCTCTTTTCTTTTGAAGTATCCTGAAAGAACTTATTCCCAAATTTCCTGGGATCCTACAGGGTTTTGTGTTTTTATTGCACATATGTATAGATTCATGCATATTCATATCTGTATATACATGTATGCACATATTTATATTTACGCATATATGTGGGCACATCTATGCATATTTGTGTGTATGTGTAGAGACCCCTATCATCAATGTGCCAAAAGAGGACAAGCTTATAATTCTGGGTGACTTTAATGCTAGAGTAGGCTCAGACTACCAGACTTGGCCGGGAGTCCCAGTGAGGAATGGAGTTGGAAGACTTGAACATCACATGAACTCATCACCAACACTGTCTTCCGTTTACCTAAACACTAAAACTTCATGTATGCACCCTTGCAGCAAACACTGGCATCTAATAGATTATGTGATTGTAAGGAGAAGAGACAGACAAGATGTGAGAGTGACAAAGGCAATGTGTGGTACAGACTGCTGGACTGATCATAGACTTATCCTTTTCAAGCTACATATTCCCATTCATCCCAATCCGGAGGCAAAATGACTACCCCAAGAATTAATGTCAACAAATTAGAGCTCTTCTATGAGCGAGAACAGTTTGCTGCTAACTTGGAGGTAAAGTTGAGCCAACACACAGTTGGCAAAAGTGGAGCAGAAAAGGAGTGGGCAGCATTCAGAGATTTGGCATACAGCACTGCATTTACTCATCTAGGTCAGAACACTCGCAAACACCAAGAGTGGTTTGATGAAAATGATGGGGAAATTCAGAAGCTGCTAAATGAAAAAGGAGAACTCCACAGGTTTACAAGCAGGATAGTTCATTCAGCATTTAATTTCATCAAAAGTAAAATACAAGCAAAGCTTAGAGAGATGCAGGATTCCTGGCTCAGGAAGAAGGCAGATGAAATTCAGTTTTATGCTGATAGTAACAATCAAAAGCACTTTTATGATTCCCTGAAAGCTATTTATGGACCAAAAACCTATGGTACATCACAACTACTCAGTGCTGATGGAGCCACATTGATTAGTGATAAGGACATGATCCTAGAGAGATGGGCTGAACACTTCCATAGTGTTCTCAACAGACCATCATCAATCAATGCTGAGGCCCCTGACCATTTACCTCAGGTTAAAGTCAATCCCTCCTTAGTTGAATTTCCAACTGAAAAAGAGGTTTTGAGGGCCATTAGGCTCCTTTCATGTGGCAAAGCACCTGGTGCTGATTCTATTCCAGCTGAGATTTACAAGGTAGGGGGACCATTGCTCACAAAAAAGCTGACTGAAATTTTCCAGGTTATAAAGCAAGAGGAGGTTATCCCCCAGGAGTTCAAGGATGCCTCCATTATCCATCTCTATAAGGGTAAAGGGAATAGGTTGTCCTGTGACAATCACAGGGGGATCTCTCACTTAGCCATTGCTGGCAAAATTCTTGCTAGAGTCCTCCTTAATAGGCTGATCCTTCACCTGGAAGATGGTCATATACCTGAGAGCTAATGTGGCTTCAGAAAGGGCTGAGGAACAGTCGATATAGTGTTTGCTGCCTGATAACTCCAGGACAAATGCCAGGAGCAGAACAAAGGTCTGTATACAACATTTGTAGATCTGACCAAGGCCTTTGACACTTTTAGTCATGAGGGCTTATGGAAAATTATGTCAAAATTTGGTTGCCCGGAGAAGTTCATTAATATTGTATGTCAATTTCATGATGGCATGTTTGCCTAGGTTCTGGATAATGGACAAAGCTCTCATGCCTTCTCAGTCACCAATGGAGTGAAACAGGGCTGTGTGCTTGTTCCCATGCTTTTTAGCATGATATTTTCAGCCATGTTGACAAATACTTTGAATGAGGATTAGCTATGCATCAAGATCAACTACGATACTGATGGTAAGTTCTTCAATTTGAAAAGGTTACAAGCCAAGACCAAAGTGGAGGGAGTGTTGGTGCATGATTTTCTGTTTGCAGATGGTTGTGCCCTCAGTGCAGCCTCTGAAGCTGAGATACAATAAAGTATGGATCAATTCTCTGCTGCCTATGCTAATTTTGACCTAATAATTAACACCAAAAAAACATAGGTGCTCCATCAGCCACCACCACACCATCAATTACAACAAATGGAGAAGTTTTGAATGCTGTGGATAAGTTCACTCACCTTGGTAGTGTTTGGGAGAGAAGAGGTATTAGACTGACTACCAAATTGAAGGTCTACAGAGCTGTTGTGCTGACCTCATTGTTGAATGCCTGTCCATGTTTCACAGAGAATTTACATGACATCTCAAGTTTTGTGTTGCAAGTATGCCTCCAAAGTGTAGTGGAAGTCTTTTGAGCTCTAAGCCCAAACTTGCAAAGTCAGTGATGTGGCTTAGTGAAAAAATAAAGGTGTTAGATAACTTCATGCTGGAACGTCATCAGTCACTGCCTGCCCTTAGTTTGGTGTTAAGGAAGCCATTCATTTTATCTGCAAAAAGGAGGAAAGTATCTATGGTACTATAGATTTTATGGTTATAAAGGTGAACAATGTCTTTTTATTGAGAATGCTAATGCAAAGGTCACAGAATTCTAAGGAAATACTCGTGAGAAAAATGTTTTGCATGTTACCAATTTTATTCTGTGTATTGCATTTTATGGGATATTTCATGGTTACTGTGATAGGAAAAGTGCATATTATCAAAACTATTGTTTTGTTATAAAGAATTGTATCTAGAAAAAAAATTTTTTTTTTGGCAATTTAGTGAAAGATTACAGATTTTTGTGGCCATAGAAACTTAACTATTGAACATAGGTTCAGTGTATTAACATTTACATTTTTTGACTTTCACATCATTTTTCGCTGCAGAAGTTAAGAATTGATTGTATACACATGCATATACACATGTATTTCTTAATTGTTTCTATATCTTGGATATCAGAGTCTTATAAGAGAAACTGAATAGAAAACATACAAATATACAAAGATACATAAAACCACAAAGATTTTTTCCCCAATTGACTGTTTCCCTTCTTATGAGGATATTAATTTTTATGTCTAAAATCTTCTTAGTTTCATGTAATCAAAGTTATCAACTTTATTATTTGCAGTTTTCTTTAGCCTTTGTTTTACTTCCTGCCCAGTTTTGAGAGATATATGATCTACTTCTTTTCTAGGGATTTTTTTTTATGATCTTCAATATTAAGGTCACATATATATTTAGAATGTATTATGGAATAAGATGTAAGGTATTGATCTAACCTAATTTCTGCTAAACTGCTTTCTGGTTTTCAAAGCTGTTATGTTTTCTTACTTCTTTTTTTATGAAATAGGGAGTTGTTTTCCAAGTAATATATTTTTTCCAGTTTATCAGACACTAAGTTATTGAGTTCAATTATTTCTGGTTCTCCCTCATCTAGTCTGTTTCACTTATTTCTGTTTCTATTGCTCAACCAATATCAACTGGATTTGATGAATGCTGCTTTATTATATAGTTTGACAACTGGAAGTACTATTCCCACTTTACTTCTACCTCTTTTCATCATTTCCCTTGATATTCTAGATCTTTTGTTTTTCCTAACAAATTCTGTTATTATTTTATCAAGTTCTATAAAAAAGCCCTTCAATAAATTGGATAATAGGGTTTTAAAGTATAAATTAATTTTGGTAGTTGTCTATTCAGAAAATTCATGAGTTTGGGATTTTAAAAACATATATATGATTAATTATGTTGATTGTTTTCTAACCATCCTGGAAAAACTGCTATAAATTAAGTTTGGTCATAATAAATGATTTCTTGGGTAAATCTCCAGTCTCTTTGACAGTATGGAATTAAAAAAAAATTCAATTTATAGTCATCAGAGATGTTGGCCTAAAGTTCTATGCTTTGTCCTTCCCTAACTTAGGTATGAGGACTATATTTGTTTCATGAAAGGAATCTGGTAGATTGCATTTTTCCTCAATTTTGGAGAATAATTTGTATAATGTTCTATTGTGTATTATTCTTTATCAATCAATCAACATTAAGTTCCTACTATGTGCCAGACACTGTGCTAAGCCCTGGAGATACAAAAAGAGGCAAAAGACAGTCCTTGCCCTCCAAGGAGACTCTCATGAGAGAGACAACATGCAAACAAATATATACAAAGCAAGAATATATACAGGATAAATAAGAAATAATTATCAGAAGGAAGGCACTACTAGAGTTAAGAGGGATTGGGAAAGGTGTCCTGGAGAAGATGGGATTTTAGTTGGGATTTAAAGCAAGCCAGGAAGGGCAGGAGGGAAGGAAAGAACCAGTTCACCAGATTAAGGAGTATGTATCAGAGAGGCAGGTGCAAGAAGATTGGAAAGGTAAGAGGAGGGGTTTGGTTATAAAAGGCTTTAAATGCTACAATGAACATTTTGCATTTGATTTTAGAGGCAGTATGGAGCCCTCAAGTTTGTTTGTTTTTTCAGTATATAGGGGGTGAGTTGACATTATGGAATCTGCCCTTTAGGAAAATCACTATAGGAGGTAAAGCAAGGTATACTGGAATGGGGAAAGACTAGAGGCCAGCAATGAGTTATTGCAATAATTCACTGCTGGCCTCTAGTCTTAGTTATTGCAATCATTCAAGTGGGCTTGAGATGATTGAATTCTCCTGAAAATATCATCAGGATCAGGAATTTTTCCTTTGATAGTTCAGTTACAGTTAGTTCCATTTCCTTTTCAGAGACTGGGTTAAGCTTTTTGCATGGTTTTCTGTTAGTTCGAGCATTTTATAATTTTTATAATTTTTGAAAGCATTCCTCTATTTCTTTTATATTCTCAGGTCAGTTAGCA
This sequence comes from Bettongia penicillata ogilbyi, assembly GCA_023548195.1. NCBI lineage: Eukaryota > Metazoa > Chordata > Mammalia > Diprotodontia > Potoroidae > Bettongia > Bettongia penicillata. Next base: position 4,479,065 of record JAJHZJ010000119.1, read on the forward strand.
TATAACTGTATAGAAGAGGCTCTGATTCTTCTAATTTCTTCCTATGGTATCACCTTGCTCATTTAAAGGTTTATCAATTTTATTAGTCTTTTCAATGTATCAGCTTTTAGTTTTAGTTATCATTTATATATATTATTTTTATTTCTATTTTATCTATTTCCCCTATAATTTTTAATCTCTTATCCTTTATTCTTACTTTAGGTCATTTCCTGCCTATTTTTAAAAGGCATAGTCAGTTAAATTGTTTTTCTTTTTCCATTTTGTTAATGTACGTTTCTAGGGATATTATTTTTCCTCTGAGAACTGCTTTAGCTGAATCACAAAAATTTTGGTAAGTTGTTTCATCATTATTTTCTTTCACCTGTGTGAAAGTAAATATGATATGTTCTTTAACCCATCCATTATTTAGGATTTTATTGTTAAATCTCCATCTGTCTTTTGTTTGTAGCCCTAAACCAATAACTATTTTTATTGCTTTATGGTCTGTGAAAGAATTTTACTTTTTAAATTGACTATTTCTGCCTTTTTATAGGGTTTTTATAACAGCTCAGATATAGAGCAGAACGAGCTGAGTATTTTAGGGGTTAGGGATTATTCTCTCATCTAGTTTATTGAGATTGGTAGGGTTTTTTAAACCTCATTTGGGTTCTTGGTTTCCTAGATTGTGGTGACAGCTGAAATTGCTTTATCCCTTGTGTATAATTTCTATTTCTGAGAGGTTGTGAAGATTGGAAAAAATATTTAGTTCTTTATCTTGTTGGTTACATGACTCAGAAGGGTCATATGTTCTAAATATCAATATTCTACAGGAAAAGGGAACTAGTGATAGGGTTATAAAAGAAGGAGGAGGAAGAGAAGGAGAAAGAAAAGAGGGTCACTGAAACCTTTTTTAAATGCACAGAAAAGAACACAAAGAAAGCCAGAAGGAAAAACTAACAAGCAAGACAGCACTGAGAACTACATATTGTTTTCACTATATCCTTAAAAGGAAAAGTAATTTCTACACAACAGATATATGTGGTTTCACATACAATCCTTATTCTGTTCCACATCCTAGATGGAAATTTTATTTGGTGTTAAGTTTGAAATACAAAAAAAGGAATTTTAAAAAAGTATCACCCTCTCTGGTGAGTATAATAGCAATTACAAGGTACTATTGTTATTTAGGTATCTTTGTAAATGTAGTGAATCTCTCTGTTAGCATTTTTCTAATATGTGGGGGAAACAGTTGTTTTATGCTTGATTTAAAGTATACTTTGGATACCCTTCTCCTCTTCCTTTTGGAGAGAAACTACATGGGAGCAAATTCTTACGTTTAAGTAAGGCTCAGTGCTCAGGTGCGCAAAGAGCTCAAGAGTGTGAATGATCCTGACCCTTTTTTTAGGGGCCAGATTCCTATAGGACTGAACTCACTCCACACATTATGCATGAGGCCAGAGCTGAAATAGGCCCCTAAGTGGAGAGTAGGACTAAGTTAAAATGATCATGGAATATAAATAAGTTCCTTGTCTTTGTATCCCTAGTACCAAAATAACATATTATATTAATATAATAATATACAAACAATATAATACTACATATAATTAATATTAATATATTATATATAATAATAAAATAATCACCTGATTCCTTAAAAATTGATTTACTGACTGACTGATTTGATATAGATTTTTTAAATTAGTTCTTTCCGTTTCTTACTTGGACTCAGCTGTAGTCTTCATCTAATGTTTTTTTTTCAGGGCCATATACTATGCTGCTCACCATCCACTGGGGACACTATGGTCAGTAAGTCTGTCCTTGCAAAGGCAGTAAGATTAAGTGTTTGTAAGACAGATAAACAAAGCACGCTTGAAGGCTGCTAGCACAGGTTCACTCCTGATTTGGTCAGACAGGAAAGACACTAAGAAGGGGTTAATAATCTGTTGATTATTTCCCATTTATCCTACATATAGTTAGTTTGTACATAGCTGTTTGCACATTGTCTTTTCCACTATATTGTGAGCTGGAAGATGGGAACTGTCTTTTGCTTTTTTTGTAATACCAGCCCATTTTTGTTGTTCACTGGTGCTCAACTGTTTGTGACCTTATTTGGGATTTTCTTGGCAAAGATATTGGAATGGTTCATTATTTCTTTCTCTAGCTCCTTTAACAGATGAGGAAACTGAGGCAAACAGGGTGGAGTGATTTGTTTAGTCACAAAGCTAGTGTTTGAGGCTGGATTTGAACTCAGAACATCCTGACTCCAGGGCCAACACTCTATCTACTCTGCCTTCTCCAACCCACAGTAGATGCTTAATAAATGTTTATTGGCTAACTGACAAGCCAAGACTGGATGACCATTCTTTGGGTACTGTAAAGAAAGTTGTCCAGATATAGCTTGGATTAGGTGGTCTGTGATGTCCTTTCTAAGACTGAGACTTTCTGATTCTGTAGTAGAGAGAATGTTGGATGGGGTGGTATGGTGGAGGAAATAGTTGAACTAGGACACCTGGGTTTGATTCCTGCCTTGGCACCTATTAGCAGTGTGACCAAATCACTTAATCTGTTTCTTCACTTGTAATAAATACTTCTTGACTGTATCTCATCATTGTGAGAGAAGTCCTTTGCAAACCCTGAAAATACAAAGCATATATTGGTAGCTGACAGTACTCATTCAATCTCATACTTATCCGGATAGCTGAATTGATTTCCCCATGAATGATGTCACCGTTATTGTTGTCTTGGGGGGAAATGGCAAAGTAGTAGTATTGAAAGACAGATATTAAAAAAATACGTTGAACAGACTGTGACAGCACCAGGTGACCTGACCAGATGAAGTCCGCTTCACAGACAACATACAGGAAGCAGTGGAGTTTTCAGACTCCAACCTCTAACAGGGTCACTCTTGAACTGGTCAGACAGGGGGACATCTTTGGAGGGGTTCCTAATCTTACTTTATTCTAGTCTTCTCGGAAGGACTGCTGATAATGGGAGAACCAGCTCTCACAGCATTCCCTAATCACCCTTCTCCCGCAGCTGGTGTTACCCCTACATCTCGATGGGGTCGATCAAGAGGGGCACAGCTTGTGCACTTCCCTAAATCCCCTGAAGCCTCGATGGGGGGGCAGTCAAGGCACACACAGATTTCTCACATGGGTTCCCCATGGTTTCCCCATCTCACTGACCCATGCCCCGTTGCTTTTATGGGGCAATCAGACGCAGAAGGCATCCTGCTATAGCAATCATCATTCTGCACAAGGGTAGTAAATATTACTTCTGCCACCCCCTAGATCACGGGACAGCCTCAGGAGGACTGTCGGTCACTGTGACTCTAGGAACTACATCTAGACACCCGGAATCCCTCGTTCCGGGAGGTATCTAACACCTGCCCACCAGACATCGCCATGGCCACAGACACTAACCTCCAAAAAGATAACGAAACCCTCCTCCCTTAGCAAAGTCCAAGGACTCTGTCTTCTGGGGAGGTGGGGGAAGGGAAAGGAGGAGAAAAGCATTTATTCAGTAAATGCCTACTGTGTTCCAGGCCCTTTAGGAATATATTCCCATGATCCTCACAGCAACCCGGGGAGGCAGGTACTGTTATAATCCCCATTTCACAGTCAAGGAAACCGAGGCAGACACACGTCAGGTGACTTGCCCAGTCTGAAAGGCACGAGGCGGCTGAGGCTGAACTCCGAGCTTCGTACCTGCGGGCCCAGCGCTCTACCCACTGTCGAACTGAGCTGCCTTCTGGTGAAGTCTGCAATGTTAAACCCAAGGATGGCCCGGGGAGCGTTTGTGCACCCTGCGTCAGAACCATGGGGCGGGCTGAAGTGGTCAGCCTTCGCTTACATCCCTGGGATACGGCTCTGACTTTTGTCCCCAGTCCTCCAATTTCCACCTTGCATGGACTTAGCTCGCTACTCAACCCTTCCCCGGTCTGCCTTCCTCGTGACTGTCATTTCCGGTGCTCCAGCCACCCCAGCCCCAGCTCCGCTGACACAGAAGAAACAAGCTGCGGAGCCCGTCCCGTTTTTCCCATTTTCTCGGCGGGCGGGCCCTTGCACCCCCTCGGCCCAAACCTTTCTATTGTGCGCGCTCGTCTCCTTCTGCATTGTGGGAGTTGTAGTCTTACCTGGCCCCCGCTCCTCCTCCCGGAGTACGTTCCTTCAAGCACTGGGCGGAGGAACCGGGAAGACTACAAGTTCCGTGGTACCTTTCGCGGCTCCCCCGCCCCCAGCCTCTTCCTCCCTCCTCCCTGGGGCCTCCCTGCAGCTGCTCCGCGTGCGCTCCCGTTTTCCTGCGCTCAAGTCAGCTGTTTTTCTCTGAGGACTCGGGAGAGTTTCTCCCGTGGGGCGACCGCGCTGCCGGGCCTCCTTCTCCCTCCGGCGCCGTAATCCCCGAGGGTGGGGGGAGCGAGCGGGAGAGCTAGGTAGGAGAGCGCGCGTGCGTGAGTACGTGCGTGCCGGCGTGCGGGGGCGCGCGAGCTCGAGCTCGGTTTCCCCCGGGTGGGCGGCGGCGGCGGCGGTGGAGGTTGAAGAAGGGGCAGCGGCGGCGGCGGGAGGAGGAGGAGGAGGGAGCAGCGGCGAAATGGCGGAGACCGTAGCGGACACCCGGCGTTTGATCACCAAACCGCAGAACCTGAATGACGCCTACGGGCCGCCCAGCAACTTCCTCGAGATCGACGTGAGCAACCCGCAGACCGTGGGGGTCGGCCGAGGCCGCTTCACCACCTACGAGATAAGGGTCAAGGTGAGGCCTTCTCCGTCCTCGGACGTCCCTGCCCCACCCTCGGCCCGGTCCGACGCCCCCCTACCGGGCCCCTGGCCCGCAACGGGGCGTGGCGGTGCGGGCGCCGAGGCGGCCGGGAGTCCTTCCGCCCCTCCCCTCTCCCTTTCGGACCCCGGTCTTTGACTTTGGGCCCCTTGTGGGTGGGGGTGAGGGTGACCCCCCAAGGGGCGTGTTTGGAAGAGGGGCAATGTAGCGTCTGCGTCTGGGGACCCCCCCGCTTTAGGGGGAGGGGCTCTGGTTCACCCCACCCCTGGAGCCTCCGGCCCTTATCTCAGGGATGACATTGAGGGCTGGGAGGAGTACTTGCAAAAACTCGGTGGGGGCGGGGGGAACGTCTTTTATCGGCAGCCTGTAGCGACTGGGGTGCGATGGGAAAAGAGCGGTATTTAATTTGAGGCCGCCCCCGCTTTCTTTTCCTGGAGACCTATTTCTCAGTAGTTGTCAAACTGGCTGCTCCAGGCCCTTCCCTAATGGTTGGGGTATTGGTGGACGTGCCTGGAAAGGCCTTGGGGTGTTCGCACCGCCTAAATCTCGCAAACCAAGGAAGCACTTTCACGACTTTTATTAAAAAAAAAAGAAAGAAAGAAAAAGAGGAAGGCTCACCAAAGGGGGCTGCCGGTTTGGCTTTGAATTGAGGACAGAAGGGAGGGAGGGAAGAAGCGTAGGACCCTGTAGCTGTTAGCCATCCCCCAATCCAGGAACTAGAACTGTATTAAGGAAAATCAACTCATTTAGGTAACACACACACACACACTCTAATTTCAAGATTTGCACTTCACTGAATGAAAGAATCAATTTGAAGTAGAAACACACATAATTTTCTGACTAGTATTTGTTGGGGATAAGTAATTCCGATGATTTGAAAGATGCTAATTGAGAATAGTGCTTCACTCTCTGTAGTTTAGGATTAAAGAATTTACAAGGTAAGTATCTTTTAAAAATTAATTGCATAAGACTAAACAGAACAAATTAGATGATTAAAATTAGGTATAACAAAATTTTGGCTTTGGATGAATTAAAATTTACCTAAATAAATTAATATTAAATTGTCATATCAATGGAAGTCTTTAAGAAAATGGCTTCAGCCACTCTTGGGCTTCATTCTCCTATTTTAATGTTTTTGACTAATGTAAAATTTTTACCTAGGGAACATCGGTTTTTATTTTAAAATGAAACTCACAGTTCAGTATTTCTAATTGCTTTGTTCTTTTTACTTGCTAAAAAAGTAGATGGAGTTTTATTGAACTTCAAGAATCTAAACATCACTGCACCTAAATATCACTTTCCTCCAATGGAAGATAGCATAGTGCATGTTGACATTGGCCTAAAAACAGTTTATTGATGTTTTGTATTTACATCAGTCATTTCTGGAGAGGATGCTTCATCCTCCCTTTCCAAAACGAATCCTTATAATTAGAAAACCAAACAAAAATATTTGGGGTAGTAGTTACATTCAGTGCCATATAAACACATTCAGCCCTAATAGTAGTGTTTCCTCCACCTCCTCACTTCTCTGTCCTCAAAGTGTTTCATTATTTGTTTTCCACACTTTATTTTAGTGATTGTTTTCATTTACCTTGTTACCTAATCATTACATAGGTTGTTTGTATTCTTATTTTGCCTTGCATCAGTTCATTAAAATCTTCATGTTTCTCCAAATTTTTCTGTTGTGTGTAATCATTATATTTGTATATCATGGTTTTTTCAAGCCATTGTACAATTGATAGGTTTGTTTCCAGTTCCTCACTATGACAAAAGTGCTTTTGTGAATATTATGTTATATATTGGACCCTGGATTTTTTGTCTTTGATTTCTTACCTGACAGTTAATTTAACGTTATGTGACAGTTTAACAGAGCTGTCCCATTTGCCTTTATTCACCAGTGAGTTTGCCTTTTTTTGGTAAAGCAGATCTCAGCACTTATTTTTGAGCTTCCATAGCTAGTATATCCTGCCACACCGATGAATCAGAATTTTCTTCATATACTTCCCCTTTTTTAACACTGATGCTTCCCTTGAAAATATTTGTCAAGTCTTATTGTACTAAATGGAATCTTAAGTCTTTTCTGTTGTTGGTCTTTTTTTAAAAATTCTGTAAGGAACCCAGCTTTTTATTCCTTTATAATTTCCCTTTCCTGTTTACCTTTTTATCCTTGAGTCTTGTATTTGGAAGTCATTTTTACTGTTCAGCTCTGGTCTTTACATCCAAGAGTGCTTGAACTCTATTTCATTGAATGTAAATTTTTTCCCCTGTGAAGGCTTGTACCCTGTTTTGCTGAGTTGGTGATTTTTCGCTGTAATCCTAGCTCCTTTGCCCTCCAGAATATCATATTCCAAAGCTCTCAGAGCCTGTAATGTAGAAGCTGCTAAATCTTATATTATCCTGACTGTGACTACTTGATAACTAGAATTGTTTCTTTCTATCTGCTGTCAGTGTTTTCTTCTTGCCCTGGGAGCTATGAAATTTGGCTGTAATATTCCTGGGAATCATCACTTTGGGATCTCTTTAGAGAGGTGATTGGTTTCTTCTTTCAGTTTCTATTTTACCCTCTGGTTCTGGAATATCAGGGCAGTTTTCCTGGATATTTTCTTGAAAGATGATTTCTAGGTTCTTTTATTGATCTTGACTTTCAGGTAGTCCAATAATTTTTAAATGATCTCTCCTGGATCTCTTTTCTAGGTCAGTTATTTTCCTCTATTTTTTATTCTTTTGGTTTTGTTTGATTGTTTCTTGATTTATCACAAAGTTATTAAGCTCAATTCTAAGTTTAAGGAGTTTCAGTGAGCTTTTGTATTTTTTCCTTTTCCATTTGGCTAATTCTTTTTCTAAGGAGTTCTTTTTTTCTTCAGTGAATTTTTTTGTATATCTTTTTCCATTTGGCCAATTGTGCTTTCCGTTTTTCAAGACATTTCTTCTCTTTGGATTTTTGTGCCTCTTTTACCATTGGAACTAGTTTATTTTTTAAGATATTATTTTCTTCAGTATTTTTTGGTATCTTCTTTACGAAGCTGTTGACTCTTTTTTCGTGATTTTCTTGTATCACTTTCATTTCTCTTCCTAATTTTTCCTCTACCTCTCTTACTTGATTTTCAAAATCTTTTTTGCTCTTCCATGGCCTGAGACCGATTCATATTTTTCTTGGAGGCTTTGGATGTAGGATCTTTGACTATGTTATTTTCTTCTGACTTTTGATCTTCCTTGTCCCCATAGTTCCTTTTTTATAGTCAGAATTTTTTTCTATTTGTTCATTTTTCCAGCCCTTTTATAAGTGACACTCTGCTTCCAGGGTGGAGGGCTTGCTGTCCCAAGCGTCAGGGGTATTGTTCAACTGTTTTCAGAGATACTTCTAGGGTCCTGTAAGTTTTCAGTTTTTGCAAAATAGTATGATCTAAGGTATGTTTACTACTCTCCTGTACTGCGCAGTGGTTTGTGAGTGAGCACAAGCACTCTTTTCTACCCTGGAACTGTGACAAGATCCCCCACTCCACTCTAGCTGCAAACTCTGATGTGCAGGTGCTTTCTCACCCAGGACTGTAACTTGGATCCAAGTATGGGCAAAGCAACAGAGTCCTGCTTCAGCGCTAGCAAAAAGACCTCCATAATCCGCTTCGTTGATGCCTTCACTGTCTGTGTTGAAAGCTCTGGAAGCTGCCACTGTAGCTACTGGTTGATTGGCTTCCAAGGCCTGCTCATGGTTTGCTGGGCCCTGGTCAAAGGTGGTATGGCTTGTACTAGACTGTGCTCCCCTTTCACCCAGCTGCGACAAACCTTTCCTGCTAACCTTTTAAGTTGTTTCTGGCTGGAAAATTATTTCACCTCATTCTTTTGTGGGTTCTGTTGCTTTAGGAATTATTTTATGGCATTATCTAAAGGTGTTCAGAGAGGTTTTGGGGAGAGCTCAGGCAAGTTGCTGCCTTTTCTCCACCATCTTGGCTCCCTCCTCCTTAAATGAGACTTGTGACTAAGCCTAAAATATGAACATTTTACAGTATTTTATTAAGTACTTTTATCAGTATGATTCATATGGAATTAACTTACAAAAATCCTAGTTATAGTCATTGTCAACTAATATTTGTGAAGTGCTTTTTTTTTAAGGAGGAGGTAGTATTTAGTATGGTCAAAATCCCTGGAAGAAATTAAGGTTGGTAAGCCAGGAACCCCTTCCCAAAATGGAGTATTAGGTAGGACCTCAGTAGTGGGAGAAGGGGGTCCATGACTGATGAATGTTTGAGCATGAAAAGGTCACATGCTCTGAAACAAGTTCCACGGTGAGACTAATGCTGAGAAATGATGGCAAAGTCAGGAAAGTCAGGAGCAGAACTGAGAGGGAAATGAATGGGGGTCACAAAATGTTAGATTTCATAAAACCTGACTAATTCTTGAAATAATTTTGTCCAGATGATGGAAGATTAAGGTGAAAGTTACCTGTTCTCCATTGATCTTTGGGCACAAAGATAGCATTTTAAGTCTGTAATAAACAAGATTAGTATCCTTGGGAGTATTCCATAGTGATAATGTTTTTAAAAACTGTTCTGGTGGTTTAGTAAGTCTGAAGGAGAGCAACAGGAATGATTAAAGATTTGGGAAAGCCAAATGGACCTAGAATTATTTAGGCTCCTGGAGAGGAAGGCTGAGGAGGAAATGGAGTATCCACTCTTGTTTTGGTTCCTGATGTAACTTTAAAGCAGAGTTGCCAGGAGTTAAGAATTTCTAGTCTTAGCTATTGCAGTGTTAACAACTTATGAAGTTAGTATTGTGATGTTCTAAAAAAAAAAAGTCTTTAATTAAAGGCATCACAATGCACTAATTAACTAAATTTAAGAATAAGTTTCTGTTAAGTTTTTTAAACAATGAAAAGGGACATGTGCAATTGGATCGATTAAATGGATTGATTTCATTATTTCCAAGCCTGTTCTTAGCTTCAGAGGACGTCAGGTAACCACAGAAGGAAGACATCATTTATGTGTTTTAAAGTCCTACCACATACAATCACATAACCACAAACAACATAAACAGACATGAAACTGAATTATTGGGTGAAATGAATTAATGCTTTGGAAAGAATGAAATGTCATGCAATGGTTCATCTTTCTCCTGTTCTACATAACCTCAGGGCTCATTGCATCTCCCCAAATACTTGTTGGGTTGGAATGTTTATCTTGGTAACTTTTAAATTGTATGCCAGCATGGTTGGAGTGTTACAAAGAAAAGCTAACATTTTTAATGGATTGCTTTTATGTAGCATCTTGTAGTTACAAAGTGTAAGTTAAATTTTTCAGGTTATATAAATACATTTGTGAGACAGCTAGGTAGCACAGTGGACGGAGAGGGAATTGGCAAACCATTCCAGTATCTTTGCCAAGAAAATCCCAAATGGATTCATGAAAATTTGGTCACAACTGAAAAATAAGTGAACAAATAAACTTGTACTGATAATGGGTTGTACTGTCTCACCTAAGTAGGATCGTAGAATTTGTAACTGAAAGAAATGCTAGTGATTATCAAGTCCAGTACCCACTGGTGTTCAGTAAATATTTATTAAGCACATACTATGTGCCAGAGACTGTGCTAAATGCAACTACCAGGTCTCGTTTGAAATCCTCCCAGGTCAGTGTTCTTTGTACTACTATACATGCTGCAAGTCCTCTGTTTTCTTTGTGTTTGAATTATCTAAACCAAGATATAGACTGAAAAACATCTTTAGGAGGCAAAGGAAGAAGTCAGGACTTGTCAGAACTAATAATAAAAAAGTTGCTGGAAACTTCTAAATTACAAATAGTGTAATATAAAAAGAGGCAAAAGACAGTGCCTGCTCTCAGTCAGCTTATAATCTAATAGGGGCAACAACATGCAAACAAATAAATACAAAACAAGGGATGTACAGGATAAATAGGAAATAATTAACAGGGAAAACATGGAAATTAAGAATAATTTAAGAATAAATTCATCAAAAAATTGATGAAGGCTTTCAGTAAAAGATGAGATTTTAATTAGACTTAAGGGAAGCCAGGGAGGTCAATAGTTAAAGAGGAAGAAGGGGGAGAACTTTCCATGTATGAGATAAAGCCAGAGAAAATGCCCAGAGCTGAGTGATGGAATGTCCTGTTTTTAAATTTAATGTATTGATTTTAAGTTCTACGTGGTTAATCTCTCAGCTGGTCACTGCTACCATGTCCCTTCACTCTTTAGTGACTTGCTAGAATTATCATTAAGGAGGGACCTACTACCATAATATCTTCTCTTTCTGAGCTCTGGTTCTTTAGTTCTTTAGCCACTGTAACTACTATGATTATAAGGGTTTAGGAAAATGAAAATTGGCTATTCTTCTCCAAAAGAGGATGAACTCGAGTTAAACCATTTCATCCATCACAGATGAGTCGATTCCTGTAGATGTTGTGCTCAGAGTTATTTTCACAGTTAATAGTTTTACAGCCAGAACTACCAGGTCTCGTTTGAAATCCTCCCAGGTCAGTGTTCTTTGTACTACTATACATGCTGCAAGTCCTCTGTTTTCTTTGTGTTTGAATTATCTAAACCAAGATATAGACTGAAAAACATCTTTAGGAGGCAAAGGAAGAAGTCAGGACTTGTCAGAACTAATAATAAAAAAGTTGCTGGAAACTTCTAAATTACAAATAGTGTACATAGCTTCACTTATGTTAAAAAGAGCTTGAGATGAGTGACAAGTGAGTAGTGACAAAGGAAAAAATAAGAGAGCATCAAAGATTTGAAATGGAAAGTGAATCATTGACAATGAAGAGAAGCAACTGAACAGTGTAGTTATCTGGGCATAGGAAGGAAGTAGTTGCATTTTGCTAGGTCCTAAAGGCATAAATTAACCGTTCTGAAGGGAAAGCACTTGTTAAAATATTATCTCATTTGCTCCTCATAACAACCCTGCAAAGTAGGTAATGTCATTATCCCCATTTTACAGTTAAGGAAACTGAGGCAAACATGTTAAATGACTTGCCAAGGATCACAGGCATATCAGTTTCAACAGTGCACAGGAAACAGCATTCATTCACTGTATACACTTGTCCATTGTGATTAAATTAAGTAATTCGTCTTTATGTCCTGTGTAAGGAAAAACTCAGTAACAAATATTGATGCAAAATTGGATTGTTTAACCCTGTGAAGTTGACAGAATCCTGAATATTACAGATGTTCAAGCAAAGGAGAGATGAACTGTCAGGATTATTATATGAAGCGTTAACTGTGTACTGCAGAATTGAACTGATGACATCTAATGTCCCTTCCATCTGTGATTCGCTGATTATATATCCCACATCATCTAAATCAATAGAACACTATGATTGGTGTTCAGAACTATGACAGAAAACCACCAATAAAAGATGTGTTTACATTATTCTCTCTTTTAGAAGCTTTACAGATCTTTCTCTCTTCAAGTCTGGCTCATTGTCTACATTCTTACAAACAGTGCCAATCCGTGTGAGGGTAAAGGTTAGGTGAGTAAAATAGTGGAGGGTCCAGAATGACAGCAGTGGCCTTCTCCCTTAGATCCCTACCAACCCACTGTTTTTGCTTTCTATGCACAGCAGTAATGTCAGCACTGTTAATGATAGTTATTTGAGGTTGGATCTGATAGGAGTACTCTTTGATGGTCTCTGACCTGTGTTTTGTCTTTTGTACAATACCTCATTTATCTAGAATTTCATACTTCTGAGAAACATTTTCTCATTTGATTAAGATGAAGTGTTAACTGAGTTGCTTTAATTAAGACTAGAGTTTTCAAATGATAATCCACTTAATTCAATGGTCAGTATGACAGCATCTTAGTAAGATCTTGGTAAGAGAATATGAATACTGAACTAACATTTACCACTACCTGAAATAGATATATAGCAAAGAAATAATCACAGTGGAGAAAGCTCCAGTGCCTCTTGAAATACACTTTATAGTGCTTTATAAAAGAATTACATGGTTAGAGGGGATTGTAGAGATTATCTGCACCAACCCCCTCAGCTTATTTACTGCGTGTATAATTTAATAGAGATTCATTCCTTTGTGTTTAAAAAAGTAAAATGGGGAATGTAACGCATTCAACTTATTAGTCTCGTGAGGTAATTTTTAAATTACAGAGTTCTTTGAATGACTCCAAGTAAAGGCTTATCCTTTCAATACCGGTATATTTCCATTCTTATGTGACTTAGAGTTATGGGAACAGTATAGTCTATAAATAATTTCACTCAACAATAGAATAGGCATGATTATTGTGAATATCGTGGAAAGAGCATAGGATTTGGAGTTTAGAGGACCTGCATTTGAATTCCTCCTCTTCCATTTACTGCCTGTGTGATGTTGGGGCAAATTCCCCAGGCTTCATTTTCCTCCTTTGTAAAATAAAAGGTTTGTTCTTCAGTTGTGTCCTAATCTTTGTTACCCCATTTGGAGTTTTCTGAACAGAGATCCTGGAGTGGTTTGCTATTTCCTTCTCCAGCTCATTTTACAGGTGAGGAAACTGAGGCAAACAGGGTTAATTGGCTTGTCTAGGGTCACACAATTAGTAAGTGTGTGTTTGAACTCAGGAAGATGAGTCTTCCTGGCTCTAGACCCTGCTCTCTATCCACTGTGCCACCTAGCTGCCACTTTTTACTGTATGCACCTATAGATGGAATAGTCACATATATAGTTGTGTGTGGTATACATATACATGTATACATACATAAAATATTTCATATGAGGATTATATGCAGTACATAAATATACTTAACTGTAAACATGTTGCACATCCCTTTTCAGACTCTGCTTATTGAAGACAGACTATACATTTTTGAATCCTGAACCAACTAATATATAGGTAGAAGTTCATTAAATATTGTTGTCTGACCTTTTTGCTTTAATGTTTTTTAAAAATTCATTATTTAAATATAGTTGGTAGCAGAATGCCTAGTGAATTTACTAAGCATATTTTGATTTGCTAATGTAAACTTTATTAGCATTTCTTGGTTATGTATGTAATTGGAGTTATAATCAATGACTAATCAGTGTGTGTTAAAAATTTAAGTACTTTGTAACTCTTACCTACTTTTTTACCTCTACAAAATCTTTGAGAATAATTTGCAAATGTATCAAGGGCATCTTTGAGTCTTTGAAAACAGGAAATTTTTTTTTGCAAACTGCCTTCTATAACACTCTTTTTCTTTGCAGCCATACAAGTGACTAAAAGATTCAAAGAATATGAAATAAATGAAATTTCACTTGTTTGACTTTCAGTAAACAAAAATAAAGTTATCATGTACCCCAGTGTATGTACGTGTACAGAGTGCGCTAGTAGGCCATCCTGGTTGTTTCAGGGTGCTTGCTGATACATACATTCACCAAGTTATTCACTTGTCTCCATCATTAAAATATAAATTCCTTGAGGGCTGGAACTGTTTTGTTTTTTTTTTTCCTGCCTTTCTTTGTATCCTGGACCATTAGCAAATGTTTATTGACTGTCTTTCTTCATAAATAGTATCTCCATAAATAGTATCTAATCTAAGGAGGATACAAATACTTAAAGAAGTTAAATGACTTATCCAGAGTCACTATGTGTCTGAGGCGGGATTTTAGGCCAGATATCTTTGATACCAAGTCCATTTCCCTTTGGTATCTCATTGGATCCTCACATAGGAAGTAATCCAGCTATTTAGTCCCTTTTTATATGGAGGAAACTGAGATTCCAAAAGGTTAAGTCACTTGCCCATGGTCTTAGTGTCCTTCCAGCAATGATAATCTGTGAAATTTTGCCACTCTCATCCTCATATTGATCTAAATGGCTCTATTTTTCTGGATTATATTTACCATTGCACTTTGAATTTAGCTAGTCCTGAGAGGAAATTTATGTTTGCTCTCTATCATCTTTTCTTTCTTTTGTCAGCCGCCCAGTGAATGGACATAAATAGAGGCCTGCAAAATGGCCTCACTTAAACCCAACACGTTGAAAAGAGCCTTTTCTTAATGGAATTGAGCCTGGCGTTGCCGAGGAGGTTATATACTGGCATAATACTGGTATATTGGCATAATATGGCATAAATACTGGCATAATCATCTAACTTCAGTCCAGGCAAAAACTACCCTTGGAATGAAGCAGGGTGAGCATGCACTTAGGTTTGCTCTGCCATCCCCCACATCTGTGAATGGGAAAAGGGATATCCTCGTACGTGTGCATATAATTTACAAAGAAACTCAGTATGCCATCATGGCTTGAGAGCTGTGCTCAGACTCAGGAAGTCCTGGGTTCAAGTGCTGCCTCTGGCACATACTGGCTGGGTGATTCTAGTCAGTTAACTTACCCCCTCAGGACTCTTAAGTTACAGAGAAGGTCCTGACCTGCTTCTGTACAGGGAGTTCCTTACATTGGTCAAATCACAGATCTAATTAAAAGTTAAAAGATTATCAGAGAATTTGCCATTAGGGATGGGCATGGTTAGTTTGAGGAAAGTCACCTTGAGTGTGGCTCAGGGTAGGATGGCTAGAAAACATTTTTGTTAATTGGTTGTGCTTTAGGGGACGATCTAGACTCATCCTCATCATTTTTGCAAGGCCTTTCTCGTTTGATGCTTATGGCAGCCTTATAGGATTGCTGTGTTTGTGCTACTATTCTCTTCATTGTAGAGATGAAGCAACAGATGCAGAGGTTAAGTGACTTGCCTAAGGTCACATAGCATGCATCAGAAGCAGGATTTGAATTTGAGCCTTCCTGACTGACAGGTTTAGCTAGCACTTTTACCTACTGTGTCACCTTGAGCCCTGAACTTGAATTTTGTAAACTAAGCTTGCCTTTCAGCTCTGCTGTGTGGCCTTGGGTATTATCACCCTTTGCTGGGGCAGTTTCTGCATCTTTAAAATGAGGGCTATAGTACTTAAGCTAGTCACAGGGCTATTAGGTAGAAAGTATTCCATAAACTACAGTCTGCTAGAGAAATGCGAGTTATTACTATCTGTGTGTGTTTTTAAATAAGATTCATCATTAATATTCTAAATACCTTAGCATCTGTGGAAACTACATGTGGCAACATTAGTAGCTAAGTGTAGTCTGTGCCTGATTTTGTAAGAGGCTATGTTGATTTGTCCTGTGGAAAAAGGACTTTATATTATCTTGAAGGATCTGTCTCCTTTTGGTGGTTGCCAGAATCCCATTTCTTCTCAGCTACTTCTGTCAGGCTACAGTATGTATGTGGGGGTGGGGAGTCATGGTCTTGTTCTCAAGTTCTTATTCTTTTTTTCTTTTTAAATTATTATTTTATTTTTATCCAATTACACGTAAAAATAATTTTTAATACTCATTTCAAAAATTTTGAGTTCCAAATCCCCTCATTAAGAAGGCGTCTTTCTTGTCCTTCATTTAAGTTTGCTGAATGGAACTAAATGGAATTCAGTTGAACTTAGCATTCTAGGTGCTGCTGCCCAGGTCTAAGATGCTTGCCTTATATAGTCAAAAATAAAGATACCTTTGTCCCCAGATTGCAAGGTGACTGCCTGCGCTCCCCCGCTGTGGCCATTTCTTCTTCTCTATTTAGTTCTCGATCCTCATTGTACTTTGTGTGGTGACTACACATGGTAGAAACATCGGGAGATGTTAGAGAAGATGAGCTCATCAATAAAGGTAGTGTAGAAAGAGTCAGGGAGGAAGCCCCATCTGAGCTTAAAAAGCTACTCTCCCTTTAGGGATGGAAGGGAACAAAGAAAAGTGACTGAAGAGAAAACTGTGGAAGAATGAAAAGAATACAGGATTGAGAGTCAGAAGACCTGGATTTGAATTCTGATTCTAGTGCTTTCTGCCTGTGAGATTTTGACCAAGTTGCTTTTTACCTTTGAACTTCAGTTTCCTTATGTAAAATGAAAATAATCAATTAATCGACAAATATTCGTTGTGTCTGATGTTTGGTATTGAGAAAACAAGAATAAAAACTACAAAAATCCCTACCCTCAAAGAACTTAGTCTCACGAGGGAGATAAGTATCTGGATATGTATAGATATTTGCAACATAATGTGGAAATTGCCCCACAGTCTCACAGGCTGATTGTTGAGATCAAGTAAGATATGAGCTATGTAACACAAAACTATGAAATACACTTTTTCATCATCATTGATGGTGACTCATATCAAATGAGATAATGAATATATGACAAGATATATGTAAACCTTAAATTCCTATGTAAATGTTGACTAGTAACATTAACACTAATAATAATAGGATAATGGTAATGATAATAAGAGATAGGGCAGTATTTTCATTTCTAGAAATGAAAAAGATATTTCAGTCAGTCAGATCATCGAACAACAGGTAACCAGTTACCAGTTGCCTCTCTTGCAGCAGTTTAGCAGTACTGTGAAACTTGACCCGAGAGGGGCTTAGAATCCTGTTTGTGCACACGAATTCCTTAGTAAACAAGACAGCATTAGCTGTAACAGTATAAAATTCCACATAATTCACTGCTAAATGGTGTGTTGCAAACCATTAGAGAATAGCACAGTAGGGACCAAGGGGCTAACTGTGTTGCACAACTTTTGTGGGAAAGGATTGGGAGTCCAGCCAGGGACAGGCTTCCCTCCCTTTTCTCCCATATACATATTGGTCTATCCCTAGTCTATTTTCCAGTGCCTAGCATTCTGTATTTTGAAAAGACAATGAAAGCTCAATTTGCCTGTTTGCTCTTCTCATAGGTATTAGTGACTTTAAAAAATTATCTTTGCTTTTTGTGTGGACCTGGAAATTCTTCTGTGTGTGAGAACTCCCAGTGTAAAAACCCCCTTCCTCTCTTGAAGCTTGTCTGTGCCAGTACTCTTACAGGCCTGTCCCAGGAACAGAGAAATTCAATGATTTGCCTACAGCTGTCATATGTCAGAGGTAGGATTTGAACTGACATCTTGATTTAAAGGCTAGCCTGGTTTCCAATTTCCCATGCCAGATACACCCATATATATGCATGTGTATATACACATATGTGTATATATGTATACACACAGCATGCATACATATGTATGTGTGTGTGTGTGTGTGATATTTTACCTTTTCAGGAATGACCCTTCCTCTGCTTCTCCATCACAACACTTTATCGTTTTTTATTAACATTCTTATACTGGGCCTCTGCCTTACTTCAAGCTTGCCTTTGCCCAGAAGGGCAAAGGTCTGTCTTCGTAAGCTCCAGCAATACATTTGTAGGCAAATTGCATGCTTGTCTGCAAGTTAGTACCTTTAATTCACCCTAGTTCAATTCAATCCATCAGATATTTACTATGCTTCTGTCATAGACAAAGACCTGAGCTTAGTGTGCATATGTTAGAGGGAAGGGATTGAATGGAAATTTCATGATCCCCTGACCTCAATGAGCTCCTAAGATTAGTTAGAAAATACTATATATACATAACTATAAACCAGGAGCAGTATTTGTTGAGCACATGGGGAGCTTACAGACACAGTACTTTGGTTAATTATGGTGATGATGTTGGTACTTCAAGGTTCAAACCCTCCTCAATGTGGGACCTCATTCTACTTAAGAACATTCCTGGCCTCTCAGAATGCCTTAATAGATCATAAGAGCAAATCTTTGGAACCAGGAGGGTCCTCAAAGTTCATTTGATCCAGGGGTGGGGATCAAAAGTTCATTTGAGGTCATATGTGACCCTCTGGGTCCTCAAGTACAGCTCTTTGACTGAATCCAAATTTGACAGAACAATAATTGACTGAATTCAAACTTCAGAACAATAATAATCCTTAATAAAAGAATTTGTTCTGTGAAGTTTGGATTCATTTAAAGGGCCACACTTGAGGACCAAAAGGGCTACATGTGGTCTCAAGACTGCAAGTTCCCCACTCCTCATCTAGTACATTGTCCTCCTTAACAGATGAGGTAGTTGAGGCCCAGTTAGGTGACTTGCTGAAGATCTTTCAGGGAATGACAGAGAACATTTGAACCCAGATTCTGTCTCCAGATCCCACATTCTTTGTACTATGGCATGTTAATATACAGATAATCTTTATGAGTTATTGTGACCTCCCCAAAATTTTCCCCCGAGAGCCAGTCTTGAAAGGATGAGATTCTTTGAATGTTGAATATTATATGCAGGATTTCAATTAACAGACCCTCCACATCTTCAGAGAAAGGAATATATTAATATTCCTTCCAGTGTATAAAGGGGATAGTGAGAACTTTGGATTGGAGATGTGGGAGGAGACTTCATGAAAAAGGTGGCAGGGGACAAACTTTTGTCAACACACAGGTGTTTGTTCCCCTTGACTCCATTCTTTTCTAATGGCTAGCTCTGTATTGGGTTCTTCCATCCTCGCTTAGAGTGACTATCAGTGGTAACTGTTTCTCTTTGGAACAGCAACCCTGAGGGCCTTGCCCTCTCAGCTTGATTTTTTTTTTCTTTTTCCAATTAAAGGGACCATTCCTTGACTGCTTCTTAAAGAGGGCTACTCAACTTAATGGGCTTTACCTCACTCTAAGTGATTACCTGAAAAGACCTTACTCTAAAAGGGTAAGGGTCTCCCTTTGCATCCTGGGCCATCTCCAGGCATCCTAATGAATATCTGGTCACTGGACACAGATAGGAGAAAGTGAGGCTGGTAACCTTGCTCAGCCCTCCTTCACTCAAATCAAAGTCAACTGCAAATTATGTCATCATTTCCCTCATGTCATGGTTCTCTTCGAAAATGAATAAATACAACAACAATGTGTGGTATATGTAATGTACTAACATCATGTGTTTTATAAAACATATAAAGAATTAAAGTTTTAAAGGATGAGATGAAGATGAAATAGAAATCTTAAATATTTTGAAATTAATGGTACCAAAACACCTTTTTTGCTTTCATTAAAAATATGATTAATATTATTTTTAGTGTATTCAGCATGATTGAATATGTTTATTTATGGAAAATCTCAGTGTATTTCTTGAGGGAATGGGGCAAATATAAATAATAGTTGTTGGTTGCTGTTTCCTTTAATCATTGTAGCCAAGCATTTGAATTGTTTGCAGGTTTTTAATTTTAATTTTTTTAATTGAACAATACACAATATAGTAATCAAATAATAGGTCATAACTGAACATAATCAGCAAGAGTGATGCTTCTGTAAAACATCCACCATAAACATGGCAAAAACGGAATTGTCTTCAATTTCAACTCAACAGAAAAGTTTTCACTGTAAATATGTTTGAGTTTTTTCTATACGTTGTTCTGTTTAATCAAGGATATTATGCTGTAATTTCCCTTTTCATGTTTGGATATTTTTGTATGTGTAAGAAATATTAAAATGGAAGCTAGAAAGTTAGATTGGGGCTAGATTATGAAAAGCTCTAAATACCTGAGGAATTTACATTTGATTCTTGAATTATTGGGGAACAACTTGAGCAGTGAGAGTGGCATGGTCAAAACTATACTGTAGGAAAATCATTTATTTAACTATGTGGAGGATTGGAAAAGGGAGAGATTCAGGCAAGGAGACCAATTAGGAAGCTATAGCAGTATTCCAGCAAGAGGTATTGTGCAGGTGGAAAAGTGAGACCACTATAAGAAATGTTACAAAGAGAGAAATGACAGGATTTGGCAGCTGTTTGGTTTTGTGATACAAGTGAGTTGAGGATGACACTGAGGATATGACCCTGGGTGTTTTGAATAGTGACATCTATGATTAAGAACACAACCCTTCCCCACCTGCTCATTCTCTATGACTCAGTTTATGTCACTGTAAACGAAAAGTTGGGTGTGCTCTGTGGCCAGAGAATGGAGCCCACCTTCTGCCACGTACCTACCACAGTTATGAAACAAGATGGCAGGGGGAGATAACATTTGTTGGGGGAACAGAGAGAGATGTGTTCTTGATGGCATTTGCTTTTATGAGGACCAGAGTAGTATTAGGTTGTAACTTCCCTCAGGGCCCAGTGTGGAAGGAGAGGGGTTGGAAGCTTATACCGCAGCTTGAGGCACCTGAGTGAAAAGAGTATTGGGTGATAATGTGTGCAATCATATAATGCCATGAATTCTGAAGAATCAACATTATTCAGCCATTCCTCAGTTGATGGGCATCCCCTTAAGACTTCCACTTATTTGCAACAAAAGATGCCTCTGAATATTTGTGTACTTATGGGTTTCCTTCTTATTTGGAGGTATTCTTCTGGAGATTTATGTAACTGCAAGTCATCAAATGCCATAAAATCTGAAGAATCAGTATTGGAGGTCACCCAGAGGTCAATGGAAAGATTTATTTCTTCATAGAAAGCAATGTAAAAAATGCCAAAAAGATTTTTGGAAATGTACATGGACTGGTCAGGTCATGAAGGTGAGGGATAATCAGTTCTAGTCTCTTCTGTTGAGATAAGAGACAACAATAGAAGGGCACCCTCTCCTAGTTCTTTGGTCTTTTTTTCTTTCAGTGGCCTCTTTAGGATGGTAAAATTTTTTACCTTTCTCTTCCCAATATTATCCTCCCTCTTAACCCATAGATAGTGTTTATTTAGCTGTTCACCCTTTAGAAAGTCAAATTCATTGTGGGGTTGTCAGAAAGTACTAATTTAGCTCTCTCTTTGGTGCTAGCTATAATACTATGAAGTGGAAAAACTGGAGAGGGAGGTAAAAAGCAGACTTTCCTTATAGAAAAATTTGTGAACCTCTACCCCATAACCATTGTACATGGTAGTAATAATAGTAGCCAATATTTATGTTTTAGAGTTTACAAAGACCTATCACAACCTTATGAGAGGTAGGTAATAACATATGTAGTACATGACCATTTTTCTGTCATTTTTATAGACTTAAAATGATTTTGTGTTTGGTTTAAAGAAAATCTTTTAGTTTTATCTTAATTTTAGGCATGTTGCTATGATGGTCTGGTTCCCATTTTATAGGAGAGGAAAACTGAAAATGAGAAGTTACAACTTGTCTGTGCTCACATGGCTAGTGAATGGAATGGCAGGTTTGGGTCTTAAAGCCCAGGCCTCCTGATGCTTAAGTCCTTTCTATTCAAGTCTTATGTTCTTTCTGCTACCCCATGTTTTCTTAAAGTTTTTTCTTAAATTACTAACCAGAAAACATGGCCATCAAAATAATAATGCAAATATGGATTCATATTGACCAGTGTTGTAAAATGCAGCCACTTTAATGACAAATTGGAATGAAAAGTTTAAGGTCTGTTCTTGTGAGATACTAGGTTTCTCTTGAGAGAAAGTAAATTAATAGTGAATTGATAAATCATTTTCTAGCAATCAATCTAGGTTAAATTTTAACGGATCATGTTCAATGTTGTTGGCAAGCCTTTGAACCTTCTGGCTTCCTGTTTGACAAAGATCATGAGAATAGTAATCTATTTTCTCTGTACTCAATATATTCAGGGGAAAAAATACTTACACTTAGCCAGTTTGTGATCCTAAGTATCAAAGTCTACAAAGATAATTTTGAATAGGGCCTATATGTTTCAAGAAAATCAGGTTATTTGATTCACGTGACCTTTTTAATGTTATTTTCTAGACATCATTACTTTGCATTTTATTTAAAGAAATCTTTTGAGTTATATCTTAATTTTAGACATGTTGCTGTGATGATCTGGTTCTAAAGGAAATAAGAGACATACTCCTACTCAAATCTAATTATAAGCTTTATTGATAGCATAACCAGTACACCACCAGTGGTAATATTTGCATACAAAAAGGATAGAACATCGTTTGTGTTATTTGGCTTTGCTGGCCACTCATTTTCTCAGCTATCTTTTCTGGTCAGTGAGAGGCAAAAATCCATACATAGTGATTCTAGGGAGAACCATTCTTCTCAAGAATTGGAAGGTTACAGGTTAGCTTTGAGTAGCCTTGGGCTGGTAGGAGGAAGTTCTCTAGAGCCTAGGGAGCAGCTAGAGCCTAGGGAGCAGCCAGAGCCTTTTCAAATGCACAAATCTAAGGTATGTGGATTGTACCTTTTAAGCAAGAATGTAATTATGCATTGATCTAAATAAGGATGCACACAGTAGTTGGTAGAATTCTTTTGGTGTTAGGCATTGGACTCAAAAATTCATCAGTCTTTTTAGTGGTCTCTCCTTCCTATGGGGGGACTGGTCCCAACTGGATCACATTTCTTGTCATTCAAGCTAATTTAAGTTTTAAGTATTGCTCATTGTTGAAAATTATTTTTAAAACCTACTTAAGTGTTGTTGGGGTAGATACAAATCAGTGGTACTTTAAAAGATAAGAGGAAAGGAATAAGCATTCATTAGGCTGCGTTTCATGCACTGTACTAAGTGCTTTATAAATATTATCTCATTGATCCTCACAACCTGTAAGTTAGGTGCTATTATTACCACTATTTTACAGCTGAGGCAATCAGAAAGATTAAGTGACTTGCCTAAGGTCATGTAGCTAGTAAATATCTGAAACTGGATTTGAGCTTAGATCTTCCTGACTAGACCTAGCAAATGTAACATCTAATAAATCACCATAGAGTATGTTACAGCTTAATTATAATCTTCAAGATAAAGTATATGCTAGCCTTTAAAATTTTTCCCAATCCTTGATTCTATTACCTTCCCTCTGTTGTTTCCTATTTATCTAGAATGTTGGTTATTTGTACATCATTTGCATATTGTTGTCTCCCCCTACCCCTTGGATTTTCATCATCTCCTCTCTTTATAGTGCCTACAAAGTAGGCACTTAATAATTGCTTATTGACTGACAAAATATTTCCCTTACTCCCATAGGAACTAACTTATTCTTATGGGCATTTATCAAAACTACTGGGTAAGATTAAAGACTACCTTTCTTCTAAGTTAGGATCAGTGTTCTACTTCAGACTAGAAAATCTCATTAAGAATATGAAATTGCTTACTCAGCTTTCAGACTAAAACCACAGACTGTGGGATTTTAACTATAGAGCTAGTGTTTTTAATAGAAACATAGGCTAGATAATAGACCTAGTCAGATCTTAATACTCTGAAAGTTTGTGAGGACAAAGTCCCTGACTCTCTAAAGGAGCAAACTTTCAAATATATAGATAAATGATTATGAGAGGAGTGCCAGAAATAGGAAACTTTTTTTGATCAAACTATTCTAGAAGATTCCAGTAATAAGTTTTAAATTGATTTACAATGCTACTCTATTCTCTGCGCTTCCTAGGTTTGTTTATACAGGGTTCTAAACTAGAAAATTTTTCTCTCACTGTGATCTTAGTATTTTTTTCCTGGTTCCTATATACCTTTCTGCTACCTGTCCGTTTTGTCTCTTGGTTTGCACCCTGATTATTCCCTTGGAACATTCTTCATCTCAGTTTTATCAGGCCATTGGTTCCACTTACCTTAGGCTTACCAGGTTCTATATAGTTAAGTATTACAGCCTCTCATCCTGATAGGTTCTCCCTTAGATTTCTTATGGTAGCAGGCTGTAAGGAAAAATTACTAAAGCGAGCATTCTTGACTTTAAGTTTATTTAGATCTTATTCCTTTGTAGTTGTAGTACTACCCCAATTTATAATACTAGAAGCTGGCCTAAATAGAGTCACTCAACAGCTAGTCCTGAATCTCCCTCTTGTGTTTCTTTCTGTCCAGACTCTCCTTTATGTTACTTGGCTCGATAACAATAGAATCATAGATGTAGATCTAGAAAAAGCTTAAGAGCTCATCTTGTCCAACACCTTCATTTTTTTCTCAGATGTAAAAAAAATTTAACATTCATTTTTTATAATTATCTCTTCCTTCACTCTTCTCTCCCTCCTTGAGAAGGCAATCAGTTTGATATAGATTGTACATAGGAAATCATGAAAAAGATTTCTATATTAGCCATGTTGCAAAAGAAAACAAAGACAAGAAAAATAAAGTAAAACATCTGCATTCAGATTCCATTAGTTCTTTCTGTGGCAGTGGATAGCATTTTCATCATAAATCCTTCAAAATTGTCTTGACTCATTGTATTGCTGAGAATACCTAAGTCATTTCATAGTTGATGATTATACAATATATTGCTGTTACTGTGTACAAAGTTATCCTGGTTCTGCTCATTTCACTTTGCATCAGCTCATTGAAATCCAGGTTTTTTCTGAAATCATCCTGCTTTGGGCTTTTATAGTACAGTAATATTTCATCACAATCATGTGCCACAACTTGTTCAGTCTTTTGTCATCTGATTAACTCTTGATCAAAATCTCCATAATGTTATAAAATTTTTCTCAGATATTTGCTAGTATGTTAGTTCAGGTAAGTCATTGAACTTTCTCCTTTACTTTCCAGGTCAGTTGTTTTTCCAGTGAAATGTTTCACTTTTTTAAAATTTTTCATTCCTTTGGCTTTGTTTTATTGTTTCTTGATGTCTCATGGAGTCATTGGCTTCTAGTTGTCCAATTCTGCTTTTTAAGGAGCTCTTTTCTTGTCTAGGCTCTTTTTTTTTTTTTTTTATCATGGCTTTCAGGTAGTCCCATAATTTTTAAATTGTCTCTCCTGGATCTAATTTCCAGATCGGTTGTTTTTCCAATGAGATATTTCACATTATCTTCCATTTTTTCATTCTTTTGGTTTTGTTTTGTGATTTCTTGGTTTCTCATAAAGTCATTAGCCTCCATCTGTTCCATTCTAATTTTTAAAGAACTGTTTTCTTCAGTGACTTTTTGAACCTCTTTTGCCAGTTGAGTGAGCCTATTTTTCAAGGTGTTATTTTCTTCAGCTTTTTTTGGGGACTCCTTTAGCAAGGTGTTGAGCTGCTTTTCATGCTTTTCTTGCATCTCTCTCATTTCTCTTCCCAGTTTTTCCTCCACCTGTCTAACTTGATTTTCAAAATCCTTTTTGAGCTTTTCCATGGCCTGAGCCCATTGAATATTTATTTTGGATGTTTGGGATACAGAAACCTTGACTTTTATGCCTTTCCCTGATAGTAAGTTTTGTTCTTCCTCATCTGAAAGGATGGGAGAAGATATCTGTTCACCAAGAAAGTAACCTTCTATGTTCTTATATTTTTTCCCTTTTTTGGGCATTTTCCCAACCAGTTACTTGACTTTGGGGTCATTTGTCAAGAGTAGGGTATACTCTGGGAATCTGTAAGATCTCAGATCCTCCAAGGTGGCACAATCAATCATGCACACTGGTCTGGGAGGAGGAAGAGATTTTTGTGCCTAGAATCTTAGCAGAGTTTCCTCTCCACAGCCACCTGGCCTCCAGTTCTGACAAGCCAGTACTGTGGGGCTGAGATTCAGATAAGCTGCATGGGCAGGGCCACCATTCAATGTGAGATAAAGATCAGCTACCTCAGGGCCTCTACACAGCTGTTTAGTGCCCCCAAGGTTTTTATGATCCAACAATGGATGCGGGCTGCTGTGGGATGTGGCCTCTGTGGCCGCTGCTGCCTGATGTGGCCTCTGTGGCTGCTGCTTAAGGCCAGAGCTATGGCCTTTCCCTGCCAGCTGAAAAAACCCTGTCATGGACCTTTGGTGCCTGTGGGTTGAGGGATCTGCAAACCGCTGCTACTGCGACTGGGGATTCTACCTCCAAGGGCTGTTTGTGAGCTTTGGGGCCAAGGCTGGGCTGGGCTCTCCTCTGCATCTGGTGTAACAGACATTTCCTGTTGACCTTTCAGGTCACTCTAGGCTGGAAATCTCCTCCACTCTGTTATTCTCCACTTCTGCTGCTCCAGAATTTGTTGAGAGTCCCTCTCTACAGATATTTATTTTATGGGCTGTGTGCGGACAGCCAGCATATGTGTGTGTGTGTGTCTTTCTATTCCTCCATCTTGGCTCTGCCCCCAAGGAGTTCTTTGCTTCAGAAAATTTTTGCGAATCTTTTTTCATTTGGCTAATTCTGCTTTTTTTTAATTATTAATTTTATTCATTTTCAGTGTTCTGTGATCACTACTATATAACTTAGTTTTTTTTCCCCTCCCTCCCTGAGACAGCATACAATTTTATATAAGTTCTACACATACATTCCTATTAAATACATTTACACTATAGTCATACTGTGTAGAAGAATTAAAATGAATGGGAGAAATCATATAACAAACCAAAACATAGTACATACACACAGAAAAAATGATCTGCTACATTCTGCGATTGAATTCCATAGGTCTTTCTCTGAATATGGAACGCATTTTGCCTTAAAAGACCATTGATATGTTTTAAGTCCTTGCGTTGCAATGAAGTTCCAAATCTACCAGAAGAAACTCTCACGTAATGTGGTCATTGCTGTGCATAAAATTCTCCTGGTTCTGCTCCTTTCACTCAGCATCACATCATATAAGTCTTTCCAGGCCTCTCTGAAGTCTTCCTGTTCATCATTTCTTGTAGCACAATAGTATTCCATTACATTCATATGCCATAATTTATTCAGCCATTCCCCAATAGATGGGCATCCCCTTGATTTACAGTTTTTGGCCACCACAAAGAGTGCTACTATAAATATTTTTGTACATGTGGGACCCTTTCCCATTTTTATGATCTCTTGGGGATACAGTCCTAGAAGTGATATTGCTGGGTCAAAGGGTATGCATATTTTTGTAGCCCTTTGGACATAGTTCCAGACTGCTCTCCATAATGGTTGGATCACTTCACAGCTCCACCAACAATGAATCAGTGTTCCAACTCTCCCACATCCTCTCCAACATTTATCATCTTCCTGTTTTGTCATGTTTGCTGATCTGATAAGTGTGATGTACCTCAGAATTGTTTTGATTTACATCTCTCTAATCAATAGTGATTTGGAGCATTTTTTCATATGACCATAGATATCTTTAATTCCTTTGAAAGCTGGCTGTTCATATCCTTTGACCATTTACAATTGCGGGGTGACTTGCAATTCTGCTTTTTAAGGAGTTCTTCTCGTCACTCAATTTTTATGCATCATCATTTGGCCTAGTCTGTTTTTTAAGGTGTTACTTTCTTTTAAAAAAAAATTTTTTTTGCACCTCTTTTACCAAACTACTGTTTTTTTTCTCCATAATTTTCTTGCATCACTCTCATTTCTTTTTCCGATTTTTCCTCTACCTCTCTTGACTTTTAAAATCCTTTTTAAGCTCTTCCAGAAAATTCATGTTGTGTTTGTGTCCAATTCACTTATTTTGAGGTTTTGCTTGTAGCTTTTTTGACATCCTTATTTTCTTCTGTCTCGGTCTTTTTTTGTTGTTTGCTCATTTTTCAAGCCCATTTCTTGATTTTTAACTTTTTGTTGAAGTTGGGCTTTGCTCTTAGAGTGATTGAACGGGACATTGTTCCAAACTTCAGGTTTTTTGTGCTATTATTTTCAGAGTTAGTTCTGAGAGGTCTTTTAAGTTTTTGTACTTCTAAGGTAGTATGATCTAAGGAGAGGTGTGATCACTGCTCTCTTGGCTTGTGCTCTGGTCTTTGTCTAGGAAGGGATCTTGTTTTCCTGTAGCTGCAAGTGCTAGCACTTCTCTTCACCTCAGAACTGTAACCCAGAACTGT
This sequence comes from Bettongia penicillata ogilbyi, assembly GCA_023548195.1. NCBI lineage: Eukaryota > Metazoa > Chordata > Mammalia > Diprotodontia > Potoroidae > Bettongia > Bettongia penicillata. Next base: position 4,507,222 of record JAJHZJ010000119.1, read on the forward strand.
GACTCGCAACTGCATATGGGCAACGCAACGAAGTGCTGAACCCAGTGCCACGAAAGGGTCACCTGTGATCTCTTTCTGACCACTTGTCACTTACCATTTTTGGGCTGAGACCTCCTGAAGCTACTGTGACTTTGGCAGTGACCGCTGAGACCTGCTGCTACCATTACCATGCTTGACTTGGGCTGTGTGACAGACCTTTCCTACTGACCTCCTAAGTTGGACTGGGAAATTATTTTACTCTGACCTTTTGTTAGCTCTGCCATTCCAGAATTGGATTTAAGGAATTTTAAAACTGTTTGAAGGGGAATTTGGAAAAGTTCAGGTGAATTCCTGCCTTTCCTCTGCCATCTTGGCCCCACCCCACCAACCTCATTTTCCTTAAGTAAATGTTTCCTCATTTAGTTGAGAAAGTGGAGATGTATGGGGAGATTAGTTGACTTGCCCAACTCACATAGGGAGCAAGTCTGGTTTGCTGTCTATATCGAGTGTCTTTAAAAATCCCATAATTACCCTGACCAAATTGTTGGACTAGGGATGTGCTGGGGGAGGAGGAGGAGGAATCTTTTAAATTAAAACTTAAATATTTTTAAAAGGTGTTCAAAAACTATGTAATCTACATATTTTAACCTGTTTTGCTTGTCTTTTTTATTTCTGTTTTTATAATATGCATTTTAAAAAAAGCTTCAGTAGCCTTTTTTTGGAGGAAACATCACTATTGGTACTTACTTCCCTTTTAGATCTGTGAAAAAATAAAGTTAATGCCTGCCCACTATGCCCCTTCCTCCTCACTCCATTTCCATTTGTTTTCCTGTTGAGTTTGATGTATTGATTTTATACCTATTTGTGTGTGTGTGTGTGTGTTAATTCTCCTTTGTTTCAGATGAGAATGAAGTTCATCTGACACATGCTTTTCTCATCCCTTCTTTCAGGTTTATATACTCTTTTCATATACCCCAAAAAGTTCCATACCCTTACTTTCTACACTAGTGTATCTTTTGTACCCTCCCTTGTAAGAGTTTGTAAAGGGGAAAGAGAACAGAACCAGTCCACCCCCTTCTTTCCCCAAACTCTTGTTCTTATTTAAATCATTACCCTTTGAAGACTTTAAAGTTCTGAAGGGACATTTGCTTCTTTTCCCTCTATTAGAATGTTATCACTGTGTCATCCTAGATCCCTTTGCAATTCATTGAATACATTTATCCTTTTAAGATTTCTCTGAACACTTCTGTTTGTATTTTAAGTTCCTTATCAGTTCTGAGCTTTTCATCTGAAATGCAATTAAAGATACATTTTTTTGTCTGTAAGATTATACTTAACTTTGCAGAATAAATTATTCTTGGTTCTAAGGCTGTATCTTTTGCCTTTTGGAATATTGTTTGCCAAAATCACCTCTCATGTAGTAGTTGCTAAGAATCACAGGCTTCATGGCATCCTGAGCATGTTCTTTTGGTGCCTACAATGCTTTTTTTCTGAATGCTTGTTGTATTTTCTCTTTAATTTGGAAAGAAACGATGATATTTCTGAGACTTCTTTCCTTTTTGAGCTGCTTTCAAAAAGTAGGTTTTTGTTGTCTTCACTTTGCTTTCTGGTTCTAACAGATCTGTACAGGTTGTTTTTTGTTTTTCTTACAGTATCCAGACTTTGGGAGAGGAAATCCTGGTTTTTGATGATTCTTGAATTATTATCTCTCCTTGGCCTGTTTTTCAGATAATTTGTTTTTGATATCAGATATATCTTTTGATTTTTGTTGCTTTTTTTTTTTTTGCTGTCTTACAGAGTCATTGATTTCTGTTTGCTATATTGTAGATTTCAAGGAATCACATTTTTTGGTAAGGTTTGCTATTTTGTCTTCTAAACTGTTTGTTCCCCTTCCAGTTCTTTTCATCCAGATCTTAAATTGTTGAGTTATCCACTGATTGCAGTTGTTATGGAGTTACCATTTTTTTGGGTGCATCTCAAGATTTACAATATTTGATGTTGCTTGGTGTTTTCTTTGAGTTATCTTTCTAGCTTTAGTTTCATGAATAGGGCTTTGTGATAGGAGCAGTTTTTGCTCCATTTTGGTCCTACTTTTTTTTTTTTAATTTTTGGTCCTACTTATTTTTATCCTGAATTCCTTGCCTGACCTCCACTTCCCTGAATAGTTCCCCATGGATATTGGAGGTCAGAGCCCTAAATCTTCAAAGATATCTTTGATATCTTAGCACTAAATATCTAGGGACCCTCAGAGCTTTTTACCTGAGGTGACTCTATTTGAGTAGATTTGATCACTCTCATGTTCTGTTAGTTGCTAAGTATATATTTCCACAGCCTCCTCCCTTAATTTTTCTTAGAGGGCCTTCCCACTCTGTCTCTAGACAAAAGTATTCTTGGTTGTTCTAGGTGACTGCTGGCTTGTTAACCTGTATAGGCAGTGGCTTTGTTGGTGGTCCCCTTTCCTATTGTCTGTGGGGTTCTGGGGTTTTGTGCAGTTTTGGGTTGGAAGAAATTACTTAGTGTGGTCTTATTGGAATTCTTGAATATTTGGTCTGGTGTGATTTTTTTTTTTTTTTCAGGTTTTTGCTGGAGTACATATTAGGGGAGGAGGGCAGAGCCCCTCTCATTCAGGCAGCTACCTTGGCCAGACATGGATTCTTTTTCCTTTCAGCTTAGCCAAGACAAATTATTTTAAGAATAAATAATATTCTCAAAGAAATTAAGAGAAAACAGTGTGTGTGCTTGAAAGGTGTACAGTGTCCATAGAAATGGTCCATGAATGAATCCAAGTGAGATTCATTCTTTCTCCAAGTCTACTTCTAAGTATTCACTTGGAGAATTGGCCCAAGAGTATTATCTCTGTCCCAAGAGTATTATCTCTGCCTTTAGACTGTACAACTTTTAGTTTGATTGATGTCTTGTTTTCATATCACTTGAGATAACTAATATATCCTGAATATATTTTTCCTTTGCTCCCTACACACTATGCCCTCCTTTGTAGTAACAAGGTAATTTAAAATACTTTAAGAGCTAAGGAAGATGAGAGGGAAGGAAACGTTTTATGACTTCTAGTAGCTAACTGTGTTATATTATGCATAACTTGAAACAAAGTTTAACTTTTAAACTCAGTGCATCATCATATCTCGGAATTCTGACAGCTAATTTTCTCCCTGTTCACTGAATGAAACTGGTGATGAGGAGAGTCTAGAGAAATTTTATAACAAAGTCAAAGAAAGAAGAATACAGTTTGAATTTATCAACACATTCCTACTTGCTTCACATTCACCAGGTTTAGGCTTAAGGTTGAAATACGTAGCTTACCACCAGATATGACATTTGTAGTATTTGAAGTGGGCTTACTGGCTGAGGGCAAAATACTGACCTTATTTGAATTTCTTATGGAAGGGAGGAAATGAGAATTCTCAGAAGCTTCATCTATGTCTAATACATTTACATCTAATAGTTTTTCCATAGGACATTTTAGTAAACAGACATGAGGGAAGATAAATTTAATGTGTTTGGCATGAAAGGTTCAGAACAATTAAAATAAGTTCTTAGATCAAATTTATTTTAGGAATTTTAAATTTTGGACTAAGACTGAAAGACTTTTTAACTGCTTTGCTGCATTTTACTTTCATGGTTTCATTCCTTGTTTCTTAAGAAATAAACCGAATTCATTATGCTTTTCTAGAACACAGATTTTTCCTTACTTAAGTTTTCTGTCATCTTTTGGCACTTAGTTATATGTTTTATCTTATCTGCTACTTATTTCTTGTGTGTTTGCCTGGGTTTCCTTAGAGTATTAGTTTCTTTACGGTAGAGATCATGTTTTATACCATTTTTGTATGTCAGTACATAGGCACTCAAATACTTGTTAAATTAAGTGCCTTAATTTAAACAAAAATTATTAACTGGTGAAGTTTGTTAGTCAAGTTTACAGACAAGAAACTGAAATATGCTTGCAAAAAAAGATAAGAGGGATGAGAAACAAGGAAGACCTAGAATAGCTCCTGTTCCTTAACCTAGTTTATTCTGTCATCTCTCTTCCACTTTAGAAGGGTGAGGACTTAAAGAGAGAACATGAAGGGGAAAAAGCTATTAAATAAAGCAAAAAGGAATTAGAAGCACTGAAAAAAGAGCAAGAACACATTGTTTTTACCTTACCTTAAGTATATCTTAAAAGAATGTTAAATTGGGTACACCTTCCAGAAAGAATTTAAAAATTGTGCTAATTTACTGTCTGTTAAAAATATGAAAACATTTCTTTGATACGTAGAAGTTACACATTGCTTTTAAACTGTTTTTAATAGTAACTCATTATCTGAGAATCCTTGGGTAAAGTTATGAAGTAAAATATACTTTTTTTCATAGAATTATTTGGATCTAACAGATTTGAGCACCAGTAGGCTAACAGAACAATAATGACTTAGAGGTCTTTTCTGTTGTGATGGCATTGCTGCTAAATCTGTAGATCTGAAACATGGAAACTATAGTATTTGATATCATTTGTCAGGCTATTCTTACTCAAGTTAATCATCTACTAGAAGAGAAAGGAGCCTGTAAGTGAACTGTATTGGATTTTCCTTCCTCATCAGTTTGATTGTTAAGATTTTAAGGAAAGTGTGTGTTTACAGAAGTAGAGACAAGGCCTAAAAATGACAGACCCTTAAATGTATTTTTTCTTTAAGATGTTGGCTGCCCATATGTAGAGATAAGTGGATATCTGTACGTATAGATTGAGATATCCATAAAACCCCCTAGACAATTAAAAGGCTCATTATTGGTATTTCTGTGGCTTGTTTGCAAAATGATGTTTCATGCTGTAGTAAAGAATGTCAACTTAATTAATTTTCGGGGAAGAGGGTTTTTCTGTCCTCTAGGTGGCACATTATTTTTTTGTAGGTGGCATATTCTCTGCCTCTAACAGTATACATTCACTTGTTTTAAGGTTTATTTATTGCTAGTAGAAGCTATCATCATCTTATGTGATGATACTTAATTGTTTAGAAAATGAACGTGGACCTTACATTTAGTTTATGGTATAGATTCTTTAATGAATTCGTTAACACTTGATTTCCCAGGGGTCACTTATCTAACAGTCTCAACTGTACAGAACACAGAGACAACTGAACAAACACATTCATTGATAACAGCTTATCATGATCCTAGGCTCGGAGGATGCAAAGAAAGGAAAAAGTAGCTGTACTTGCCTTAAAGGAGCTTACATTACATTGGGGAGAAGTAGCATTTATACAAATAAGTAAATACATATCATGCATAGAAGAGGACAGAAGAAGATTCAGAATGAATTAGGGATAAGCTTTAAAAGTAATATATTGAATTTATTATATGCTTATTTCTAAAAGCAAGCTGCATGATAATAGAGATGTGCAATTTTACATAATCTTTTTATCTCTTCTCCTTTGTATATGAAAATGCCCTCTTTTTTGGTGTTTGGAAAGATCAGAATTTTTAAAATAGCAAAAATATACATGAAGTAAATATAAAGTAATTTTGGGTTGAGAGGAGAGTAAAATAATTAGGGAATTGAGAAAAGTCTTACGTAGATAGATGGTGGCACTTAAGCTGACTGAGTCAACTAGGAAGCCAGGGGTTGCAAGAAGGTGGAGTTGGGTTTCCTGTTCCCCTCTTTCTGGCCTTAATGGATGCAGGGAAGCAAAAGTTCTATTGATTCTTGTCAAATTCCACATATACTTATGTGACTTATTCTCAGAGATGTTCAGGTACTACCTCGGATTCCATTTGCTCTTATTTTAGGTAGGGTTTTAACAAGTTTGTTTGGTTCTCCAGACAAAATAGTAAATTAGGGAAGTTATGTGAGAAGGTGCTAAAGTGAGGTACGTTGACAGCAGCAAGAAGTGACAATTCATAAACATAGAGCAAGTAGATAGAAACTCTTCCCCCCAAAAAAATAAGTTCAGAAACATAGGAGATAGGACAGTCTCTCATAGGGATAAACAGACTTCTTTACCTTGTTCCTTGTCTATTTTTTGTTGTGTATGCTGTTAGACACAGTTGTGTTGATAGAGACATCATGCAGCCCTGCCAGTTGTGGTTATTACAGATTTATGTTACCTCATTTCAACTGAACTCTCTTGGCATTCTAAGTTTTGCTGTTCCCTAATTGATTCTAGCACAATGGCTGTTCCAGACCTCTTCTCAAGACTCTCACAGTAGGTCCTTCCCAACCTGTTCAGCCTAAGGACCTCTGATCATAATTTGCCAGAAAAAGAGGCCATTTGCCACAAGCTCCCTCTTTTCCCTCTCTTGTTATCTAATACCTCTTTTCTTTATGCCAATCTCTGTGTTCAAAACAACTCATTATCTTGTCCCTCAGGTCTACTTTTCCACCAAATTTCTTTATTACATTTGAGGAACTATCATTTATCCAGTTCTAAACTTAGGGTCATTTCCAATACCATGTGCTTACTTCAGGTTATCTAATCAGTTGCCTAGTCCTCTTGGTTCTGCTTCCATTCTTACTCAAAGAGCTACTACCCTGTTGCATCATCTCTCACCTAAACTAATGCAATAGCATCCCAGTAGATCTCCCTACCTCAAGTCCCTTCACACTCCAGTACATATTCCACACAGCTGTCAAATGAGATTTTTCCTAAAGTTTCTGTTTCCTCTGTCACCAGACTCCAGCTTCTGCTCACTATCATCTCTAGGATCAAAGATGAACTCCATTTGGCATTTAGCTCGTCACAGCTTAACATTGCCCTGCCTTTCCAGTCTTCTTACACAGTATTCCTATCTACATACACTACAGTCCAGCCAGACTAACCTATTTGTTCCTTGCATATGATAGTCTCTCTCTTTTGTCTTTGCATTTTCATTTGTTATCCTTCATTTCTGGATTGTTCCACTTCTTCAGCCTTTTGGACTCTCGTTTTCTTTTAGCTTAAGTGCTGGCTTCTGAAGCCTTTCCTGTTTTCCATCCTTCTCCTTCTCTCTCCTCAGTGATCCTGTTCCCTCTTCTCCAAGGTTACCTTGGACCTGTTTTGTACAGTCTAATTATGTATGTGATGCCTCCATGTTTCAGTTTTTGCAGTGTTAGAATGTAAACTCCTTTAGGGCAGGGACTGTTTTATATTTGTCTTTGTATCTCAGTGCTTGGCACATAGTGGTCACTTAATAAATTTGTGTCACTTGATTGCCAGTGCTCAGCTAGGTACTGGGGATAGGAAGACAAGAAATGGAACAGTCCTTACTCTCAAGGAACTTAGATTCTAATATGACAAAAATGAAGCAGTTCCTGGTATATATTAACAGACTGTTCATTTAAGTTCTCCTATGAAGTTCTCTCTTAATAGAAAATGAAGTGTTTATTATTCTTTAGTTGGATTTTATTATTCTGAGCAAAGGGTCTTGACCTTAATGACTTTTCTGGTCCCTTCTAGTTCTAGTTCTGTGATCCTCTGATACATATGAACTTGTTAATGCACCCTTGGCTTACCATTAGCAAATTCACATATAGTGGCTTAAGATTTGTAAAGCATTCTCCACGCAATCTTGATAAACAAGTAATAGCAATATATATATAAGAAGTAAACTAGAAGTGTTATAAATTATATTTTAATAGTTTCAGTATCTATAGCCTGAGACATTTTTGACCAGTCTTTTAAGTTCTTTCAAGTTCCAAGTGTGGAGACCTTGCAGGTAGAGTTATGAACTGATTTCCCTTTGTTCATAATTTATTTTCTGTTTTCTTGTAGAAATTGCCCTGGCCTCTGAGAGCATTGCTAAACTCCATTCCATTAGAGGGCTACTCGTTAAAAACCCTACTCAACCTTGTGCATGGGTACATCACTGGCATCTTGTTGCTAGTTCCTAAATGAAAATGTAGGAAGATGTGTTAGTGTGGATAGCTCAGTAACAGAACTAGTTGAGATAATTTCCTCTGCACTAGTTGAAAATTATACTGTGAAGGACACTTTTAAAAAATAACGGGGAATTGTAACACTGGAAGGCCATGTACTTGGAAAAACTGAACTGAATACCTTGGCTTAGTGACAATCTACATTTCAAAAGGGTCTCTTGACTAAAAGCTTTTTCTTTACTAAATGACTTATCCCCAGATATATTTGAAGTTCATCTAGGTTATAAACCATATCTGCAATTATTCATGCCATTCCAGATTGGGTAAAACTAGTATCAAAAGTTCTGAAGGGAGAGGTAATGGCTGGAGCACTTCTCAACTTATCCTTTATCTTAAGATGCAGATATGGGAAGAAATGCAACCATTTAATGAGAACTGTAGTGGGGCATCCATTTACATCTCTGAGGATTGACTGAATAGAGCATGGCCTGTTGAATATACTTTTGATGTAGTTGCCAGTCTCTTTTAAGATGTACACGTGACACTATCTGAAGAAATATTAGAAACAGCTAGTAAACATTTTTCTGATAATCTATTGTTAAACTGTATTCAGATGACTACATAAAGAGGTTTGAAGTCTTTGCTGAAGCTGTTGGTGATAATCCAGCCACATATAGGATATCTGTGAGCTATTGACTTTAATAAGTCACCTTCTGTAAACTGGAGCTAGCTTCTCAAAGCTCAAGTGGCAGGCAGCTTTCTGTTTTGGGGCATGAAGGGAATATCTGTCTTACATCTATACTGAGGTGTCTAAATTCTATTCTCTGTAAAGTATCTAATCTGAGTCCTGGCATGGGTTGAATTTTTAAAAACAATAACCAAAAAAACCTCTCTTAGACCCGGGGTTCTCAAACTTTTTGTGAAGATCCTGCCCTTACACTATTAAAAATTATTGAGAACCTCCTTCCAAAAGCTTTTGTTTATGTGGTTTGTATCTATCAGTATTGATTATTTTACATTAATTGTTTTACAAATTAATATCTTAGTATTATTATAAAAATAGTTTTGATTTCACAGAGTTTCTTAAGGGTTATTAAGGGAACCTCCTCAGGTTCCCAGATGATACTTTTTAGCAATGATATTTCTAGTATCTTGAATAGTGGATGCCAATGTGTCTATAAACATTTCAGCATTTGGAGTTTATTTCAAATACTGTGTGCTTTTTTTTCCAGTCTGAAAGATTTTCAATATAAGGAAAGAAACTGAAAGTGGATAGCATGAACTTAAAAAGTGTTTTTAGGAAATTTTGTTTAAAATTTTGCTATTTTAGACCAAATATATAGTCATCCTGGGGAGGAGGGAGAGTAAATATTCTTGAATACCCTTGATATTTTATATAATCCAGCCTTTATAATCTACTTCACATTCTTCTGTGCTCAGTGAAAAGTATTAACCAAAATAAACAGACGTCTCTATGGGAAGCAGAAACAATTTCTTATTATCAATTCTCTAAGTTAAAAATTCAGCTATACAAATTACTGTGTAGAAACAGACAATTTCATATTTCTAAGTTGTCATCTACTAAATTATTTAATGTACTTCAAAGATGTGTGGAAATAAAATGTAATGAAATTCAGAATTTAACTTAAACTTAATCCAATGAGGTTTGGCAATATAGGAGAAGCTAATTGATAGAATTTTAATTATTATTTTCTCTGCCTCCTCCTCGCCCAAACTTCCCAACAAGTACAAAAGCTTTTGAAAACAAAATATTTAAAGAACTCTTCATATATGATTTACAATCTGATACTTCCATGACTCCAAGCATTGGTACAGTTACTTATGATACTTTTATAACTTTAAGGAGACATCATAAAGGGATATCATGTCCAGTTTAAAGATCTGTAGTTCAGAGTGATTAAAAGAGCTTTCAAATAGTAACAATAAGATGGTCTGTTTGCCAGGTGTGGGGGAAAAATATAGTTGTTAGAAAAATTAAGCTGGTATTTTGTAATTTTTTTTTGTAAAGAAAGAGAAGGAGAGGTTAGAAACTAGGGCTCGGGCAACCATTTGGTAGTGCCAAGGAGTTTGGTGCTGAGAACTTTCTTTTAAGGGCCTGCAGCCACAGGGGCTGTAGTGTCTTCAGGGGCAGTTGACAAGTTCAGTCTCAGCAAGAGTTGCTTCCTTCTATGATGGCTGTAGGAAGCAGGTTGGAGGCAGGGACTGGTGATCTGGGTAGAGAAGACTGCTATTCCTGGGTTCTTGGATCTAAGAGGTGACCATGACTTGTAAAAGATCCAGTCAGCCTGGGTATGTGATTTCTTCTGTGTGCATTTAAGTTCAAAAAAATAAAGAAGGCATATGGTAAGAGGAACCCAGAACTGAACATTGGAAAGGGGTGAACCGCAATTGGACTAAAGCTTAGGACAGTGTAAAGCTGAATTGGTTAACTATAAGGTCAGCATTTTGAAGGAAGGACAGAGGCTAGGGCAAGAAGGCCGACCTGTCCAAAGCAGGCAGGGAATGGAATGTCTGAAGTTGCAGCAAGAATAGAGAATATGTGTAGGAGTGTCATGGCACAATGAGAAAAGAAGTTAATAGTCTCCTATAGAAATTTCAGAATTCTGGGTAGTAGACTTGTAGCTGATGATTGAATCAAGGTTATGACCATTCCTTTGTGTGACTGTGCTAGAGTGAAACTGCAGATTGTGATAGTTGAGGTTAATAAATTGGGAAGCTAGAGTGTTTTGAGTCCCCAGGCATACGTGCACATTAGGGACAAGATTGAGAGCTGGGCATTAACAGTTGAGGAAAAAGAAGAATGATATAGAGCCTCTACAAAGATGTCACAGCAATGTATGTCTTATAAATAAAGGGATCCCATCATGTGAACAAGGGATAACAAATGGACACCCTATATACTTCACAGGTAATGTATTGTCAGGAAATCAGAAGGAAGGCCCCTGCCTCCTTAGGTAGATTCCTGTGAAGGATTTATAGAAAGATGTGGACAAGAGAGTAGATGAATAAGAAGGTATAGATGTATTGTGGTCCTTCATTAAGTTGGAGTAATATCCAAATAGATGAGGTAACATCTAGTGAAATAGGTAGTGCTTTCCATGCATTCTTTCATTTGATCTTCCTAACATCCATGTATTATCCCTGTATTATGGATGAGGGAATTGAGGTTTGTAGAGATTTAGTGACTTGCCCATAATCACATAGCTAGCTGGTATGGTCTAGGATTTGAAATCTAGTCTTCCTGCCTCTTTAATTCTACCACTCTGTCCACTAAACTTTATTGCCAACATCAAAGAATGGAGAATTTAAAATTTTGATGATGAATCAAGTTATGTTTAACAATAGATGGCCTCTAAGTTCAACAAGGTAATGATATTTTGATCAGTGATGACTTTTCCCACCTCATAGCTCACATAGCACTTTTTATACTTCTTTGATGTACTTAGAATACTGTATGTTGTGGTAATCCGTATTTATGTCATATTCTTTATTTAGACTGAGCACCATGAGGAGCCTTGATTATCTTAGGAAGGATATAAAGTGTAAAGTTGAAAAGCAACTTTATGAACTAGGATCATAGCCTTAATTTAGAACTGTAATCTCATAAAATAACAATAGTAACTAGCATTTATGTAGTGCTTTAGAATTTGCAAAACATATATGTTATCTCATTTGAGCCTCATAACAATTCTGTGAGGTAGATGCTTTTATTATCCCTATTTTATAAATGAGGAAATTGAGACAGATTTAAGTGATTTGCCCAGGGTTATAGCCAAGTAATGTCAGGTGGGATTTTAGCTCTGGTCTTGCTAATAGCTACTCTAACACACTATCCATTGCATAAGAAACAATTTTGAATTTCTAGTGTTGCCTTGGACACTGAAGAGTTAAATGAGTTGCTCAAGGTCACATTGAGACTAGTTATTATCCACTATATCAGGCTGATTACATTTCCTTTGGAAATGTTGATATTCTGCCAGTTTTTATTTTTATATCCATTTCCTCTTTTTTTTTTTGCATCAATAGTTTGTTTAATCTTTGTTCTTAACAGATCTGTGGTCTGACTTTGTAAAGACTGCTAACTGTTAACATTAAAAAAAAAGAAATTGATCATATTTGGAGTTTGCTATGTTCTCTGCTGACTTTCCCCACCCCTCAAAAAAGATGTAAATGATTTATGGATATGAGGCATCTCTATAATTTTCAACCCTTTAACGTCTTTTTTGCCTGCCTAAACCATATATTCCAACATACTTTTTTGGAATCTTCCCCTTTGCCTATCTTTATGTTGAAGTCACCAAGTATTAATTATGTTAATTTAAGTTGGATGATCATTCAGAATTCTTCAGAATTTTTCTACCTCTTCATCTTCTGAAAGAGATGTTAGCAGATAAGCAACAGTTATCTTGAGGAATGCAAGCAAGATAAGATGACTAGGCATCCCACAAAATGATGTTTCTGTTTTGGGGTATGCAATAAAACCACTTTCACCAACTCCCCTATTTGTCCCTCTAAAGTGAAGCTGTCAGTCATTCTTCCATTCGACTGCAATTTCCTCTTTCTTCGTTTCATTTACTAAAGGCATGTCCATTCATTGGTCGTTGGACAAGGATCTTACATTTAAAGTACTATTAGCTAATATTTATCAGTGCTTTTAAAACTATATGGTTATTGGTACCTTTTACATGGCTCCTGCCACCTCCTCACCCTCCTCCCACTATTCTGCTATCATTGCAGAAGTAGAAAAGGGATGCCCAGGATTGAGGGGCCTTGTATGTCTTGCCATGGCCAGACTACTACTGGAAAGCTTCTCTATACTTGATGAGGCTGGTTCTTGGAAAGCTTAACCAAGTCTGTTGCTGGTGTCATATGTTAGCCTTTCTAACATGGTAAAACTTGCCAAAGGTTATCTTCTGCAGGCATATTATTCAAAAGTCAGGATAACTTCCATTCCACACTGAGGCAAAAGTATGACTCTCCAGAGAGAGTCCCCATTAACGTAGGAAAATTGGGGAACTCTTGGAATGGAAAAGAGAACTCCTAAGTGTGAAAACTTGGGGGCCTCTTGTTAGTCATTTAGGAATACTAATGATGCTGTACTGTCTCATGTTCTGTCTAAGCAGGTAATGTGGAGCTTTTTCCTCTTTCCTAATCTTTCTAAATAATTGAGTGATCACAAAAGTTGATAATCAGATGTGTTAGTTTAATGGTAAGGTTTCAGTAGTTCTTCTGTGTTATTAATCTTTTAGTTTACTACTAAATTTTACCCTTTAAATCTGGTCGGTTCATAGAAATGTAGTAGATTAATAGCTCATTCTTGCTAAAAGTTGAGGTGTTACATCCAGATGCTCTTAGGGTAACAAAAGAGAAAAGGCTGAGGCAGAAAAAAATGTATTAAAAAGTACTTAAAAACTCACCTTTGTGATGGACTCTTTTTGATTTTGCTCTTTTAGAAAAAGGCAAATCTTAGGGGAAGCTTTACTTATGTACTCTCAAGATGGTGAAAATTCTGTATTAGAATGAGTCAGATGTAATCATGATTGTGTGTCAAAAGTTCAAAAGGGAAAATGGAAGGTAAAATGAGCTGAACTGGCACTCTTACACCAACATTGTACCTGTAAGCTTGATATGTTGTTTCAGAGATTAACTTTATAGACTTCCGTGCCCAGAAGTATGAAAATTCTTAGGGAACTCTTTTCACAGGCTTGATCTTAAGGTATTGAATAAAAGAGAGCAGTTAATCCCCTTTGTAAGGTAATTTGAGAGGAGGGAATTCAAAATGTAAAATCTCACCTGCAGAAAACACTCAGTATTGTAAAGGCCTTTCTGTCTTTAGACACTTACAAAGACTTAATATTTTAATGCGGAAGGTTGAACTCAGTTAAAAAGCCAATAGGTGAAATTAGAGAGAAATAATCCACTGCTTTATTTCTGGGAATCATCATCCTGCACTCTAGGGGACCTAATTTTATTCCCTATTGGGGATAAGAATACTCCTCTGTACAGAAAGCCAGCATCTTTGAATATAAGCTTGACTTTTAGCATAATAAGAGTCTTGTTAGGTGCAATTTTGCTCTTAGTCATTAATACAATGAACAAATGTTGTGGTTACCTGGGAAAGAAAACTCAAGTGCTTTTAAACCTCTTGTGAGATTTGGTTTCATGCATGAAACATATACAACAGCATCTGTGTAGGACTTCAAGCTGTAAGGTATACAGTGTAGAAGCTAATACACTCTGGAAAAAGTTGAGAACACTACAAAATGAGTTTAAGGTCCTGAGCACAAAGCTCTTATTTTTTTACTAAGCAGCACACTGGCTCCCAGCAACATTTTTATTAATTATATAACTAGAAATTTGTTAGATCTTTAGGAGCAAGTTCAGTTTTAATACCTATTGGTTTGGGTTGACCTTTTGTTTTTTACTTAAATCTCTAAAGTCTGTCAAGTGACACTTCAATTGTACCTTATATCTCCAATACAACTTTTCATTCTAAACGTGTTAAACTTATTTAACCTTAGTCTCCTATTCGCCCTAAGAAAGAAAACAAACCTTTTTAGGTTGAATCTAACATAGAGGGTTTTCCTCCCCTCTGAATCTTTATGTAAATTCCTGAAATGATCAAGTAAAAATTTTTTTGTTGAAAATTAAATATTGATGTCAAATAGCACATAACTGATGCTCCATAAATTAAAAATGACCACCTATCTTCCCTAAGAGAGGGGAACTAGTAGATTGTCTCCATTCTTAAGAGGTAAAAGATCATGAAAGGCTTTCATTTAAACTGTCAGAAATTGTGAAAAGCTTCTGTGTGAGATTGTAAAGACTACAAGTCCCTAAATGTTTTCTCACATTCCTGTGTAACCTCAGTGTTAGAGATCGTGTTTTCAGTTTTGCCTCAACACTTAATGTGCCTATAACCTGTAAGAGCCTGGATAACCTGATCTAATTTGCATGGCTACTTTAATTTCCTGCTAGTGAGAAGGCTGAAGATAAATGTACTTATTTTCAAGTTATTTTGCAGTATTTTAGTGGCATTGGAGAGGCAATAATACCTTATTCAAATCTTTATTATATTAGATATATAGTCTCATGTTTGTAATATAAACAAAGTGATTTTGTCTTAAAATATTTTTTTTACATTGCTACACATAAGCACCTTAGCTGAGGGTAGTAAGTAGAAATTTATTGTAATTAGATGTTGCCTTCCTGTACTGCAGTTACTTTTGAGATATTTTACTGCTTCCTGAAATGCAGGAAAGCACTTAAGATTTCTATAAAACATCTTGGACAGTGCAATCAGCCACAGTCATGAACAGCAAAAACTTTTTGTGCAGTTGTTTAAACTTTATGCTCTTTAAATAATGTTCCTTTTAACAATTAATATAAAATCTATACTTTTTGTCTTTTCAAAGACGAAATATTGACCTCTTTAGGCTATCTAATAGTTTCCTTCCTAAGTCAGATTGTCCTGGCAACTGTATACACCTATATAGGTTTGACAGCTAGACATATTTTTCTTATTTTTTAAAACAAAAGTTTCTTTTCAAACATAATGTAAGCCCTTTAACTTTTTTGTCTTTCAGACAAATCTTCCTATTTTCAAGTTGAAGGAGTCTTCTGTGAGAAGAAGATATAGTGATTTTGAGTGGCTTCGAAGTGAATTAGAAAGAGAAAGCAAGGTAAGAATTGGGGTAGAACAATATTCTTTTAAAAAATCAATCTATCTATCTATCTGTCTATCTATCTATCTATCTATCTATCTATCTATCTATATATATATATATATATATATAATTTATTTATTTTTCAGTTCTCAACATTTACTTCCACAAGAATTTGAATTCAAAATTTTCTCCCCATCTCTTCCCACCCCCATCCAAGGACAGCATGCACCCCATCCACCCCTTCCTCCAGTCTGTCCTCCCTTCTGTTATCTACCCTTTTTCCAACCCCCTTCCCCTCTTTTCCTGTAGGTCAAAATAGATTTCTATCCTCCATTGCCTGTATATCTTAATTTCCAGCTGCATGCTAAAACAGTTTTTAGCATTCATTATTAAAGTTTTGAGTTCCTTATTCTCTCCCTCCCTTCCCACCCACCCTCACTGAGAAAACAAGCAATTCAGTGTAGGTCATACATGTGTAACAATGCAAAGCACTTCCATAATAGTTAGGTTATTAAAGACTAGCCACATTTCCCTCTGTCCTATCCTGCCCTCAATTTATTCCATTCTCTCCCTTGACCTGTCCTCCCACAACAGTGTTTGCTTCTGGTTATCCCTTTTCCCAATTTGCTGTCCCTTCTATTATCTTCTCTCTCCTGTGCCCTTTCCCCCTTGCCTTCCTGCAGGGTAAAATAGATTTCCATATCCAATTGAGTGTGTGTTATTCCTCCTTAAGCCAAATCCCATGAGAGTAAAGCTCAATTATTTCCTTTCATCTCCCACCCCTTCCCCTCCATTGTAAAAACTCTTTCTTCCCTCTTTTATGTGAGATGATTTGCTACGTTCTACCTCTCCCTTTTTCTTACTCCTAGTACATTCCATTCAACAGTAAATTTTTATTATTTTCTTTTGGTATTATCCCTTCATATTCAGCTCACCCTCTGCCCTCTTTGTGTTGTGTGTTTGTGTATGTATGTATACACATTCATATTTATGTACACATGCATATATGTACATCCACATCCACCCATGTACATATACATACCTACACATATATAATATGCACTTACATACATACATATATGTGTATATTCCCTCTAACTACCCTAATACTGAAAAAGGTCATGAGTTACAAATAAGATCTTTCCATGTAAGGAATGTAAACAGTTCAACTCTAATGAGTTTCTTAAGGCTTCTCTTTACTGTTTACCTTTTCATGATTCTCTTGATTCTTATATTTGAAAGTCAGATTTTCATTCATCTCTGGTCTTGTCAGCAAGAATGCTTGGAAGTCCTCTATTTCATTGAAATTCTTTTTTTTCCCCTGAAGTATTTTACTCAGTTTTGCTGGGTAGGTGATTCTTGGTTTTAATCCTATCTCCTTTGACCTCTAGAATATCATATTCCAAGCCCTTCGATCCCTTAATGTAGAAGCTGCCAAATCCTGCGTTATCCTGATTGTATTTCCACAATACAGAATTGTTTCTTTTTGACTGCTTGTAATATTCTCTCCTTGGAATTCTGGAATTTGGCTACAATATTCCTAGGAGTTTTCCTTTTGGGATCTCTTTTAGGAGGTGATTCCTTCCATTTCTGTTTTATCTTCTGCTTCTAGAATATCAGGACAGTTTTCCTTGATAATTTCTTGGAAGATGATTACTAGGCTCTTTTTTTGATCATGGTTTTCAGGTAGAGCAATAATTGTTAAATTATGTCGCCTGGATCTGTTTTCCAGGTCAGTTGTTTTTCCATTAAAATATTTCTCATTGTCTTCTGTTTTTTCATTCTTTTGATTTTGTTTTATAATTTCTTAGCTTCTCATAAAGTCGTTAGCTTCTGTCTGCTCCATTCTGATTTTTAAAGAACTATTTTCTTCAGTGAGCTTTTGAACCTCTTTTTCCATTTGGCTAATTCTGCTTTTTAAAGCATTCTTCTCCTCATTGGCTTTTTGGATCTCTTTTGCTATTTTAGTTAGTCTGTTTTTAAAGGTGTTATTTTCTTCAGCATTTTTTTTGAGTCTCTTAGCAAGTTGTTGACTCTTTTTTCATGATTTTCTTGCTTTGCTCTCATTTCTCCTCTCAATTTTCTCTGCACTTCTCTTACTTGAGTTTCAAAATCCTTTTTGAGCTCTTCCATGGCCTGAGACTATTGCATATTTTTTTTGGAGGTTTTGGATACAGAAACCTTGACTTTAATGTCTTCCTCTGATTTTATGTTTTGTTCTTCCTCATCCGAAAGAATGGAAGAAAATACCTTTTCACCCAGAAAGTAACTATCTATAGTCTTACTTTTTCCCCCTTTTTTTGGCACTTTTCCAGCCAGCTACTTGACTTTTGAGTTGCTTGTCAAGTGATGGGTATACTGCTGTAGGTTTCAGAGGTTTTGTGCAGCTATTCTCTGAGATATTTCTAGGGACCTGTAAGTTCTCAGTTCTTTCAAGATGATACAATCAAGGGAGACTTTACTCCTCTCCTGGCCTGTTCTCTGGTCTGTGAACAACCACAAACACTCTTTTTTGCCCTGGAACTGCGAGTCAGGTTCCCTCTCCACAGCTCCCACCAGCTCCACCATGCCAGTAAGTGCTTCTCCTCACCCCAGGACCGACACTCAGGATTGAGATTCCTGCAGGGTCTTTAGGAAGGGCTCCAAAAGTGGACACTACTGTGACCACCCTTGGACCAGGGGCTAGGACCCGACTGACCTCCCCTCTCACCCAGGTGAAAGAGTTTTCTTACTGATCTTTGAAGCTGTCTTTGGTGTTTGTGGGTTAAGAAATCTGGGAATCACAGCTGCTACCTGTGATTCCACACCCAGAAGCCTGCTTCAGTCCTATCTGTGCCTGGTGGCCCATGCTAGGCTGTGCTCTGCGCTGAGCCTGATGTGATAGACCCTTCCAGGCTGTCTTGGGCTGGAAATCTGTTTCACACTGTCATTTTATGGCTTCTGCTGCTCTAGAATTTGTTTAGAGACATTTTTAACAGGTATTTTATGGGTTATGGAGGAGAGCTAGAGCAGGTCTGTCTTTCTACCATCTAGAACAACATTCTTATAATGTTACTTCTAAGCAAAATGTATTTTAAAGTAAAATATTAAATCTATCAGGAAAATAGTCTCGATTTCTGTTTTGTGTTTTTTAATATTAGAAGCAACTTCTTGTTGGTCAACTTCTGAAGAGCCTGTCATTTCTGGTATATACAACAGTGTATTTATTCATCAGCTCTGATGGTTTCAGTTATCATCTTATAATGCAAACTTTTTGAGAATAACTTTCAAATTTATATCGTGTCTTCTCAGTTAAACTATGGATGTTCATTTCCCAACTGCCTGACATATATCTACATTCAGTTGTTCTCTAGCATTTCAAATTCAGCATGTTCAAAATTGAATTCATTTTCTTCCATGCCTTCTTCCCCCCTCTCAAAGGAAAACCTATTTATCTTCCTTGTCTTCTCTGTTTCTGTTAATGTTACCACCATCCTTGAAGTCACGCAGGCTAAAACCATCAAGTCATCCTTGATTGTCCTCTCCCTCACCATGCCCATCTCAAGCTGATTGCCAGCCAGGTCTTAATTGATTTTGCCTTTGTAGTGCCTTTTTGCCTTCATCCTTTCCTTTTCTTTCCCATTTCCTAGTGGGTCCTGATTCAGAATATTAGCACCTTTTACTTGAACAATTATAGTAGCTTTCTAACATGTTAGTTGATGTTGTAGAAAGATCACTTAGTTTAGAATTGAGAGGACCTTGGTTCAAGCCTTAGATCTACTACTTAATAAGTTTTGTGATATTGAAGAAATGTTTCATATCCTCTCATCTTTAATTTTCTTATTTATAAAACAAGGTTGTTAGAAAAACTCATAAATTTTAAGATGATACATAATTGAGTCTAGTCTCCTTCCTTCTACCTTCTATATTGTTTGAATGTGCAGACATGAAGAAGTAGCCTTTCTCCTTCATGAGGCAAACCCCTGAATGTGCACAAATGATCCCATTCTATTCTGTCTCCTCCAGCAGATTACCTTCTCTGTCTGTTCCACTTTCTCACTAATCTTCAATTGATCTTTGTCTACTGGCTTCTTCCTAACTGTTTACAAACATGCTTTTGTTGTTCCTATCCTCAGAAAACTGTCACATTTTCCCCCACTAGCTGTAGCCCTGTATATATTCTTGCTTATTTTTGTGTCTAAACTTCTTGAGAACGCCACCTACAATAGAAGCCTCCACTTTCTTTCCTCTGTCTTACCTCTTTGCAGTCTGGATTCCTTATTATTCAACAGAAATGTTGAATACTCTCTCCAAAATACCTAATAATGCTAAAGCTTCACCTCCTACAAAAAACCTTTCCTAGTCCTTCTCAATTTTAGTGCTTTCCCTCTGCATTTATCTCTAATTTATTTTTCTATGCATACATAACACATATACATATTACACATATGTCTCTCTCTATGGGTATGTCTTTTTTTATGTAGTTGTTTGCATGTTGTCCTTCCCTGTTATACAGTGAGCTTCTTGAGAGCAGAGATTCTCTTTTACTTTTGTTTCCCTAGTGCCTAGGATAGGGATTGGTACCTAATAGGTGCCTAATAATTGCTACATAATAGGTACCTAGTTTGTTTCACTACCTGACTACATAATCTTCCTAAAGCATAACTTTGACTGTGTTATTCAAGGTCTACCATGATGTGTTCCCAGCTTGCCTTTCCAGTCCTTTATGCCATTGCTGCAGTACATGGCAGTGAGACCACTGCTCTGGAGTCAGATCTAGGTTCAAATACCTTATTAGATGCTACTGGTGTTATAAACTTTGGCAAGTTATTGAACTTCCTTGAGCCTCAATCTCTTCACTTGTGAAGTTAAGAGGATTGGACTCAGTGGCCTCTGAGGTCCACTTTAGCTCTAGATTTAAATGCTGTAATAAACCTGTACTATTTTTCATTCCTTAAATATAACCCACAGTTTTTTTTCTTGCTCTCTGCATGAAAATTCATGTGTTCTTTGACTGAAAAGCTCTTAGCATTACCTTCTGTCTCTTTCCACCTTATTATCCCTTATCTCTGCTCTACTTTCCATCTCTTAATTGAAATTGTGTCTCCTCAAACTCAGTTCAAATGTTTAAACCCATCATTAAACATTCTATACTTTTACCTACTGCCTAGCCACTGAACTTCTGTTATTTGTCCCTCCTTTTACAATGTCTATCACAGTCCTACATTGTATTAGTTGTTTGGGTGTGTTTCTTTTTTCCCCCTATTAAAGTATAATCTCTGTAGGTTGAGGAGTATTTGAATAACCAGTATGCCCTTGGTGTGACACCTTGTACATACTTTTTGTGATTCAGTTGTTTTTTCAGTTGTGTCCAACTCTTCATGACCCCATTTGGGGTAACACACACTCAGATATTTGTGGTTTGTAGGGAGCAATCACAAAACCATTCTTGCTCTCAAAATACTTGTGTTCTAGTTGGGTGAGACAAAACTGATAGAGAGCAGTTGAGTGTTAAAAACTATATGAGATAGACTCCAGGGTAATTTGTTCAGCAAATATAGGTTAAGCATTTTCTAGTTGACAAGAAAGATCAGCATGATCCCCAGTAGTTAAAGAAGGCTTCATTGAAGAACTGACCCTGTAGAATAATGATAGACATTGCATTCCATTAAGGTAGAACAGCATGAATAAAGGCAGGGAGGTAAGAATAAGGATGTGTTGTGTCCTGGAACCAGTGCAGAGATTGGTTTTATTGGAATGGAAGGCTTATTTTACAAAGTAACAAAAAAATAAGATTGCCTAAGGCCCTGGAAAATCAAGCAGATATTTGGACCTTTAATACAGTAGGTGAAAAGAACTGTAGTAGTTTCCTAAAGCAGAACAGTAGATTTAATTGTTAGGTCAGATTAGTTTGATGACAGTATTTAGCATGGAATAGAAGGACAGAAGAAAAGCAGGGAGATAAATGTAGGCATCCAAATGTAAGAGTTTGAGGGCTTGGATTGGGCTGAAGGAAGTAGGAGTGAAAGGATATGGGCAAATATGAGATACATTTTAAAGAGAGAAAAAAAACAAGGTCTGTTAACTGATTCTTCCTTCTTCATCTTCATATCCAAAGCTGACTCAGACATGTGTTAAGTACTTAACGCTGAAATCTCAGGACCCACAAAAAGAAGAGCAAAATAATCTCTGCCCTCAGAGAACTCACATTCTAATAGGGAAGACAACAAATACATAGAGGCATATATAAAAGTCATGTGGCTTGTAGCCTGGCAGAAGATGAGGGGTCAGTTCAGTGTTAAAAGTGGTTTTAGTTGCATGTCCCACTATTACCTCAAATTCTAGATATCTAAAAGTATACTCATTCTTCCCTTAGCAAACTGTTCTTTCCAAGTGGAAATGTCCAGAAAGAAATTGGAAAGACATTAGAAGTCAAAGTGTATTTAACCACACCTGTGCTAAGCAGTCCAGCAGACACAAATGTTAGCACTTTCTCTTAATCATTAAATTCTTTGAAGCCCTGTTTACCTTCTATCTTAAAGATCATTCTCTTTTACCATGGTATAGTTTTCACTGAAAACTCCAGATCTTGGAACCTTTAAGCAAAGAGAAACATCCCATCATATTTTAGATGAGAAAACTGAGGTGACTTGCCTGTGGTCATCCTATGAATTAGTAATATTGTTAAGGGGAGACTTTAGCCTCCCACTGCTATATGTTCTTTCTAAAATCTCAAATTCCAGGTAAGGAAAATGTTTTCAACAAGAGATAATCCAAATTTAGTTTCTTAACCTTGTAATATCCTCATCTTATGTTACCTTTTATCTTTTATAGCGTTTCCTCTTTTGCCAGGTTTTGTTCTTCCTCTTTTTCTGGGTAGTAGGTGATGAAGCATTCTTCTTTTGCATATTTCTCCCATTCTTCCAGGCAATTACACTTTTCTTTTACTAGTCACTAAAATTTTTAAGCTTTAAAAAAAAAATAACCCTGACATGAGTCAGACATTTGGCACTAGGTAGTTTGGATAGGAGGTTTTCACATTTGGAATTTCCTTAAAAGAGTGCTTCTATAATTATTTGCCTCCAGAATGTAGCGCAAATAATCTTTTCCCCAATTGTTTTTCTTAGCAGTGATCGCTTGAAAACTAGCTAAGAAGGTGTGACGTGCATTGAGGGCTCACACTAGCCTGGGATGAAATACTCTACAAATCAGCACTTCACATATGCATGAATTAAACTTTATTTTCTTTTTCCTCTTCAGGTTGTAGTCCCGCCCCTTCCTGGGAAAGCATTTCTGCGTCAGCTTCCTTTTCGAGGAGATGATGGAATATTTGATGATTCTTTTATAGAAGAAAGGAAGCAAGGGCTTGAACAATTTATAAACAAGTGAGTGTTCTCTATCCTTTAAGGCAAGTTCAGGTAACCTTTTCTGTTGTCGTATTAAACATACATATTTTTTTACAACCTACAAACACCAATTTTGCATATTGTATAAAATACTGCATTTCCGTTTGGACTTGACAGCCATTTTCTAAGCTTGTGTAACTTTTGCATAATTTAAACTTCAGAAATGTAGAAGTATCTTAACAAGTTGAATGATGTGTATGATGTTAAATATTAACACAGTTGAGTGATTGAAATGAGTATCTTTGTGTTGACCTAAGTTTTGTATTTGTTTTCCTTGGTTAATTTATGCAAATTACTACTGAAATTACAGCATTTAAAAAAATGCAGTTTTACTTGTGTGGATCTTTCTGATTTAAGGTATGTTCTATCATGAACAATAAAACTTACAATGCACTTGCAATCATTTTGTTTGATTGCAGATGGAGGTATTATCAGCATGTCTTGTGTAAAGGTGCACGTTTTTCTTTAATTTTCATGGTAAAATGTATTCTTTTGAAACTGTAAGAATACTTAGGATTGTTTGTCTCAATTTGGTCGTTTACTTTAGAAACCCTTAATAGACTGCATACCAAAATTTCTAGCCATGTGTTTCATGCCTGTTTGAATTGTAGCTCTTTTAAAAGTGAAGGTAATAGGAAGATTTATGAAGGGAAAAAAGACTGACTATAATTGTGTATTGACCTTAATAAAGAGCTCTCCAGACTTGTTAACAGTAAGCATTTCTTCCTTTAAAAAAGAGTCTTGGGAAGTATGCTTGTGTTCCATATATATTCAGTGGTGAAAGGAGCTTTTTGGTGGATTTTCCCTAGTTTTGATCCCTAGTAACTTTAGGATGTACCTGATAAGCCAAAAGAAAAGAAAAGAAAACTAGAAGATGGTTGCACAAAGCCCAGTTACTGTCTCTGCAGTTTCTTAACACAGTTATTGTTGCTTTCTTTTGTGAACATGCTGCCCTTTTGGGAAAGACATTGCAACTCTGGGAATTTTTCAGTACCATACATGAGATGTTAAAAAAGCCAAACAGTCCTTTTTTTAATCTCACCTCACTTTAAATCTCATCTACTTTGGTAGTAGGTAGTGGTAGTTGTAGATACTTTAGGAGATACCAACTTTAAATGAAGGAAGGGAAGGAGAGAAAGGGGGCTTGATTGATTCCTATACATGCTCAAAATTTTTTTGTCACTGGAGATTTTCTCTGGATTTGAGGGAAGGTATTGCATGCTGCTGTTTTTTTTTTTAATTTGAAGAAATAGGTGTCTATGTAAGCCCAGACTTAGTCTCTTTTCTTCATTTTTATGAAATCCTGTGAATTGAGTCTTTTTCTATTCTTATTTCTAGGGTTGCTGGCCACCCATTGGCACAGAATGAACGTTGTCTTCACATGTTTTTACAAGATGAAATAATAGATAAAAGTTATACTCCATCCAAAATCAGACATGCCTGAATGCTGTAAAATATCTATGTAAAAATAAACAAAACTATTACCATGAATATTAGTGATTCCTACGCACCGGTGAAGAGGTTCTCGCTAATTTTAGCATGCTGCACAGAAACAGGCCAATAAGCCTCCAGTATACTAACACTCATTATGATGCTCAGTTTTGCTTTGTTTTGGCAGTTAAAACAAATTCATTTGCTTTAGCAAAAATCCCTCATTCTACCTTTTAAAAAAATAGCTCTTGACTGCTGTTTAATTCGGTGCACACTACTCATTCCCCTCAATTATCTGCTGTGTTCCCACTAAAGTTACTGACTTGGCCTTACTGGAATTTGCACAGTTTTCCGTGTCACATCTGCTTCTTGTGTATGATTGACTAAAATGTTTCTCACGCTCTTTTTGATATGCAGTGTCACCTGTTCTGATTTATGTGTAGAAGCATTAGGCAGTTGTTTTCCAGTACCCCACATGTGAGAGAAACATTTGTGTGCAGAAAGTATCTTCCTTGAGGCTTGTAAAACACTTTCTATGGAAGACTAATGAGGGAAATCTTTATATTCTGTATAAAAAACAATCAAATTTATATACTAAAATCATTTGTCTAAAAATTTAAGTTGTTTTGAAATAAAAATGAAAATACATTTCTAATGTGTATTGATTGTTACTTTGCTTCAGGCCTTTCTTCCTTTATGATTGTATTACTTCACTTGTTGGGAGGGATTGTTTACTAATTATATATTCTCCTGTAACTTCACTCTTTAAAAAAAAAAGTGATATCAATATACTGCTGCCTCTGAATGGGGTAATTTTTAAAAGCATTGCAGTGCTTTAAAGAAGCACTGCCTTTTAAGGTTTATTGAATAATTTATGAAGTGCTTATTTGCAGAATACTATGTAACCTCAAGTCATTGTTAAAAAAAAAAATAAACCTTTGAGTTAGGCAGTGGTTTTTTTGTTCCATTTTGTTCCAGCTAACTTGAGTAACTTATCTGAACTATGTTCCATAGCTACAGTCCTTTTCCCTGAATCTACTAAGCCATGTTCCTTCTGTAGTATAATATTTCAGCAGCAAACATAGTAGCAGTCTGCATAAACTGGGGAAAACTGTGGACAAAGTGATACATTATTGCTGCAGACTTGTGCCCTGGCCAGTTCACAATAAGCATAAGATGCTCCTGAGGCACATTACCAAAATTTTGGAGGAGGGAGACCTCCAAGATCCCTTTGGTCATTAGGGAGTATTTACCTGAACTAGATCATAAAGTAGTATTTTATAATAATGAGATACGTCAGTATACGAGGTCTGTATAAAGAGTCAAGTTGGGCAAAAATGGTGAGTCAAATACAGATAAATATCACTGAAGAGTACTGATTTCCTTGTAGAGGGTCTTTAAATGTGAATGTATCCCTTGCCATATTAGAAGCCTCAGCAAAAGAATTGCTTTGGAATTTCATGGCATCTGTCGCTTCTACCAGGCACTTGATTGATTGCAAGTGCAATGCTTCTTGGCACAAGCTGTTGAATTCCCTCTAACTTAAATAAGTTTTTCACTGTTTAAATAAAAAAATGACTAAGGGATATCAATTGTAAGTTTATAAAACAGTGGAGTATTGTTGTAAGCTATTCCTTTGTAAATTGCTTTATTAGAGCACAAATAAGGAAGAACTTTGGAAAGTGTTGATATGGTTGGACTTGACAATAGAGATGGATCAGTGCCATTTCCAGTATGACGCTGGAATATTCGTACCTCTGAGAACATACCACAGAGTCCTTTTAAAGTCAGTTTTTGGTGTTTATGATAAAACAGAAACAGCTGGATTTGGCATCAGGAATTGGATTTAAATCCTCTCTCAGTTACTTTTTATCCTTGTGACCATCACTGACACTCACCAGGCCTCAGAGACTTCAGTTAAAAATGTAAAAGGTTAGATTAGATTATCCCTCTTTTCTCTTCCAACTCTTAAATATGGGATGCTATTAATCTACTTTGGTTTCTCTTCTTGTGCATCTGAAAATCCAAGCAAAAGTAGTATTACAGAGGGAATGTTCGTGATGATGAAAGATTGGCTTAACTTGGAGTATGCTTTTGCCAGCACTATTTCCATACTTTCTACTCATTGATGGAACCATACCTAAAAGCTGTTCTTAATTGGGGGTTGGGGGTCGGTAATGTGATTTTTGTCATAATCTCTACTGTTTGGCATCATTGAATGGATTGTAAATACTAGTTTCAGATCAGGTTTCACTTGTAATTTCTTAGACTGAAGAGTGGGCTTGTATCGACAACCATTACACCAAGCACCTGTAGGTTTTGCTGCGTTGGTGGTAGAGAACTGTGGATTAGAGTAGGGGGTGGACTGATACCTTCTCTCCCTCTTAAGCATTTTTAAGGTGTGTAAAGGAATTGCTTAATGCTGGGCAGCTGCCTACTGCCAGCTCAAACTCAAGTGCTTGTGAACTGTCTGGTGTGACACATTGGATAATCATGGGATTAATATATGACTTAATTCTAATTTTTTATTTTTTCTTCCCAAAAACAGCAGTTGTTCTCAATAACACTTTAGCATTTAAAACCCTCAGTTCACCCATTTGATGATGCAGTGGAAAGAACAATGAATTTGAAGTCAGAAAACTTGGGATCAGATTCCAATTCTGCCACTGATAATCTATGTGAACTACCACAAGTTGGTTCATCTTTTTTGGGCTTCAGTTACCTCTTCTGTAAAATAAGAGGATTGAACTAGACCTTGAAAGTCTCTTCAGACTATTAATGTATTATGCTACCGTGAGAATATGGGATCCTATGAAAATCATGAGTGAAATCTTCAAGTCTTAAACTGATGGTAACCTACATTCTTGTATGAGATGTAGTAATATGGCCTGAATGATAGGGTTAGTGTGAAGAGAAGCATAATTGAAGCACACCTGTAATAGCTCAAAAGTGACATCTGTTAAGCAGAAGAAAGGTGCTGATGGGAGAAAAAGATTCCTCGAAAGATCTTTAAATCATTCAAAGGAATATCTGAAATTTGCCCCTTGCAAAGTATGACCTCACATGGAAGAAGTTAGAGGAAATGGTATGGGGTAGTGAAGTATAGTATATTTGGCACTGAGGGGGAGTCTGCAGTCTATGCCAACCCTTGTGCTAATTGAACCTTAAAAAAATACAGACATGCTTTTTTCCCTTAATTTTTTAATGAACAAAATTTTTTTCTTTCCAATGTCCCCAATTGAGAAAAAAAGGAAGAAAAATCCCTTTTTAACAAATATGCAAAGAAAGAACTACAAAGTATTCACAACCACTTGAAAAAATACATCAAATAACTAATGAGAAATGTAAATGTAAATTAAAACAACCCAGAGGTTTCATTTCACACTCTGCAAATGGGCAAAAATGACCAAATAAAATGGCAGCAGTCAACATTGAAGGAGTTGTGGAAAGATGGGCACATTTATACACTGTTGGTGGAGCTGTGAATGGTACAGCCATTTTTGGAAAGCACTCTGAAATTATGCAGATAAATTGACTAAAATGCCCATACCCTTTGAGCCAGAGACTCTATTCCTGGGCTTATACCTCAAAGAAAAAAAAGAAAAAAATCCCCCACATACTCCAAAAATATTTAGAGCAGTACATTTTGTGATAGCGAAGACCTGAAAGCAAAATTGATGCCCATCAGTTGGGGAATGACCAAATTGTACATGAAGGTAATGGAATATTATTGTGCAGTAAAAATGATGTGTGTGATGAATAGAGAAGCATGGAAAGATCTATATGAAATGATGCAGAGTGAGTCATGCACAGCCAAGAAAATAATACATACAATAAGTACAACAACGAAAATGAACACACCAAAAGATCAAAAGTCAATGTAATAGAAGTGTAAAGGTCAAACTGCACAGCAGAGAAGAAAAAGAAAACTCAGAAGCAAAGACAGAAAAACAGTGTTGCTTGGAAAACATGTAGTATTTTACATGGTTTTCAAAGAAAAACTGAAATGGAGATTTATAGTTTGAATCCTCTTTGTATTGTGCTGTGTAAATGGAAACTTTTTGCATTTAAGTTTAAAATGAATAAAATTTTTTTTTATAAATATCTTTATAGCACACTTGTATGAACACACACCTGCTACAATAAAGACAGCTATGGCACAGTGGATAGAATGCTGGGCTTTATAGTCAGGAAGACTATTCTTGACTTCAAATCTGGACTCAGACACTTAAAATGTTTTTTAAAAAGATCAAACAGGGCTACAATGAGATATGAGAAGGCACCTTCAACCTACCTTCTTGTGGGTGTGGGAGATACACAGGTGTTAGACATTGCCCAAGTTTTCAGATTTTTTTCAAAGTATTGATCCAGTTGTGCTGACTTTTTTCCCCCTATCAAAAATATCATATGGGATGGCTGCAGAAAATATCAATAAAAGCTTATTTTTTAAAAAGATATACATAGTTAAGCAAAGCAAATTCTTGCATTGGCCAAAACATGTCAAATTCTACATCCTCAGTCTATCGCCTCTCAGGACATGGGCAGCATGTTTCATCATGGCCTTCTGAAATTGATTCCACATCATGTGGGGCAGAGTTCTTAAGTCTTTTCAAACTTAACCAGTTTTGGCAGTGTTGTTACTATACAAATTGTTCAGCCCCATTTCATGTTGCATCAGTTCAGGTCTTCTCCAGTTTCAACAAAACTCGCTTTCATCATTTCTTATGACATAATATCATTCCATTATATTCATATGCCATGATTTGTTCACTCTTTCCCCAATTGATGGACACCCCTTTGGTATCCAGTTCTTGACTGCTAGAAAGAGAGCTGCTATAAATGTTTTTGTACATACAGATCCTTTTCCTCTTTAAAATCTTTTTAAAGTTTTATTCTTTTGTAATCAATTATCTCCTATCCCCAACCACTTTGGAAGGAAAAAAAGGAATACAAATTCCCATGTAACAAATATGCACAGGTAAGCAAAGCAGATTCCCTCATTGTGCTAAAAATAAATAAGCAGATTAATGAATGAATTTTTGTACCCTGAATCTGTCAACATTCTGTCAGGAGATAGATGACTTGTTTAATCATTGGCATTCTAGAATAATGGATGATCATTCTCTTGATCATACTTATAGCTTTCAAAGTTGTTTATCATTGCAGTCTTGTTGTTATTGTATAAATTGAGATAAAGGCCTAGTAGTTCACCTGGCTTTCTAATCTGCATATCCAGGAAGGATTTGGGTCACATGCTGCCATGTCTTGCAAGGTGTATCTCAGGAGTATTGTGTTTCAGGACCAATGTTAACCTT
The DNA here is from genome assembly GCA_023548195.1 of Bettongia penicillata ogilbyi. Classification (NCBI taxonomy): domain Eukaryota; kingdom Metazoa; phylum Chordata; class Mammalia; order Diprotodontia; family Potoroidae; genus Bettongia; species Bettongia penicillata. Next base: position 4,536,860 of record JAJHZJ010000119.1, read on the forward strand.
AAAAAAATAAGACATAATACATACATATATATATATATATACATATATATATATATATATATACACACACACACATACATACATATTATATGTGTGTACAAGAGTATAAATGTGCATATATGTATATTTATAGATTTCCATGTATATGGATATATATATACATGCTTAATTGTAGCATTCTTTTTTTAATTTTATTTTTAATGTTATGCAATCACTACCATAAAACTTAGATTTTTTTATCCCCCCCCACCTACCCCACAGCACCCCCCTCGCTCCTCAAGACGGCATACAATTCTATATAGGATCTACATATACTTTCCTGTTGAATACGTTTTCACTGTAGTCATACTGTGTAGATGAATTAAAATAAATGGAAGAAGTCATGTAAGAAATCAAAACAATACACACACACACAAATGATCTGCTAATTGTAGCATTCTTTACAGAGGTGGAGGGAGGGAAGGAAAAAATTAAGTAAAAAGTGAAAACCAACAAGGAAGCAAAAGCTGAGCAGCTTTGAAAACAATGTGTAGTATTTATTATATAGGTTTTCTTGAAATGGAAATTTATTGTTTTATATTGAATTCTGTCTTATGGTCTGCTGCATACATGGTGGTGTTTTTGGGTTTTTTTCCTATTTTCATTTTGTAGTTAAGTGTAAAATTTAAAAAGTGTATGAAAAAATTTACAAAAGATCAAAGATGACCATATCAAATACCTGTTTTAAAGTGAGACCAGGCTACCAGTGTAATAGATAGTGGAGGAAAGCTGGGATCACGTTAGGACTTGTCTTTGATTTCACAGAATCTCAGCGTTGGAAAGGACCTCAGAAAGCAGTTGGTCCAAGCCAGAGCTGTAAAGGAATGTCATATGTGCCCATTCTGTCTTGGCTTGAAGATAATTAATGAGAAGGAAACCACTAGCTCCTGGGCTGTTTCAGTGGAAGAACTCTAGTTTTATCTCTGTTTATCCTTACTATAAATTTGAATTTGACTTTTCTGAACTTCCCCTCTACTGCCCCTTGTTCTGTCCTCTGGCATTAAGTGGAACAAACAAGTCACATCTCCCCTATCATGTACTTGAAAGTTGATTTTTCGACCCAAGTATTAGAATTTATGTTTACCTCTGTTCAAGTCCACTTTTATTAGATTTGGCTCAATATTACAGCCTTTGGAGAGCTTTTTGAATCCTGTTAGCATTTCTTTTTCCTCTTTGTGTTATCACAAAAGTTGGTAAGTATACCATCTATGCCTATAACCAAGTTATTGATAAAGATGTTCAACAGCCAAAAGCCAAGAATTGACTCCAGGGCATTCCACTGGAGCCTCCCTTCCAAGCTGACATTGAACCATTATTGACAAGTCTTTGGATCTGTCCATTCTACTAGATCCAAATCCATCCAACTGTATAATTGTCTACTGTATGCCTTAGACCTATTCCACAAGAAGGACTTGAAAAACTCAAATGCTTTGGTAAAATCTAGATTAACTGTCTGTCTAATCCCAATGTAGCAGTCTATTAACCTGTTATAAAAGCATATGAGGTCAAGTCTGGCATGGTTTGTTCTTTGATCCCTGCTTTTTCTCAGTGTTCCCTATCCTATTAATGATTAGGTTCTAGAAATTTGTCAAAGATTGAAATTAAGCTTACTGGCCTTAGTTTGCAAATTTCATACCTTCTCCCCTCTGTACTTTGTCTTCCCTCCCCCCACTTTTTTTTGTGCTTGGTACTAAGTGCTTAATAAATAAATAAATGATTGATAGTTTGCCTATTTTGCTAGCTACTAGCTTTTCCTTCTGTTCTCCACAGGCTCCTTTATTTCTTTCCTTTAACCCTCTGCAGGTCAGTATAATGTCTCTCTATCACTCAAAATTTCCTCAATACGCCTTTTCCCTAAAAGGGGGAAAAATAAGCCATGATCCAGCGAAAAATAGGTTTTTTGGAAGCTGGAAACTCATGGAATCTTGAGTTGGAAGACTTAAGCTATTTAGTCCAACACATATATACAAGACTTCCTCCTTATACAAGTAGTGAGGTAGTGCCTTTAACTTTTGGACTCACTAAGATTTATAGGTGTAGCTTTAGTCCTCTGAGCTATAGAGACAGAATTTTTCATACTTAATTACAGAAAGGTATGCTAGAAACACTATATTGTTCCTACTAAATGAGATATAAGCTTGGTCTAATAGTGCTTAATGTAGTAGGAATCTAACTCTTGTTGCCACGGATTGACTTGGAATCCATGCTCATGTCATTGCTTTGTCTCCACTTTTTATTTGAGGCCAAGGATTAGCAGGGCATTGGCAAAGGGTCCGTATCATTATTGCGTTTAAAAGCATCAGGTGGCATAAAACACTTGAAAATGTCCTCTTGCCCTCCTTGGTGATTTTGCCTTACACTATGGTCTTACTTGGTAGCAGGGTTCCCTACGTGGAGATCTTGTTATAATGACTCAGTCCTGGCCTAAGATGAGGACATCTTGATTCAGAGACTTGGATAAGTTAGGTGAGAGAGAATGAGGATGGTAACCCAGCTTTCCAACAAATGGTGGTGCCCTTGACTGCAGTAAGGAAGTTTGGAAGAGGAATAAATAGGGTTAGAGGGAAGGATACTGTAATGAAATCTGTTAAGCAGACTGGCTCACTGATGTCTGCTCATCCTATGTAAATTGCTCAATTCTAACAAATGAAAAATGGGAGCCAATGTCTTACTAGTCACTGGAGCAAAGAGCCCAGCCCTTTCCATTTCCAGGAATAATCTGGAGGGCAGAATGCTGAGAGAGGCAATAGGTAGGAAATTTTGCCTGTGCAGCTGCTGTGGGTAACTGAATTGGATTATATGAAGTGTTGACTCCTGTATGTAGCTGTGGGGAGTCAGTGAAAAGAGTGGTTGAAGTGGGAAGTGTTGAGTAATTGTAGTTGAAAGGGATGGTGTATTTCTGCTAGGATATCACAGCAGTGTGGGGTGCAACCTATAATTGATCATACATACACCCTTTTTAGGTTCATGCCATGTTGCCCTGGGAGGGCACAGCCCTCACTTTGGAGATTACTGTTCTCAAATGGTATTTCTGTATTTCATATTCTGGTTCACCAGTTTTGGTTTTTTACCAATGGTGGAAGACGAAGGGTGCATATATCTATATATGTGTATATACACATAGGTATGTACGTATATACATATATACTTGTGTAGATGAAATGTGGTTGGAACATGAGAAGTGCTCATGGATAGATAACTGTAAATTGGACAGTTGAACAGTGGAAAGGGAGTTAAGAAATAATTGCTTCAGGGAGTCAGGAGAATTCCCTTTTGTACAATCCTTTTACATCCTCTTCTCAGCAATTTGCCCACCTTTCTGCATGTAGGTTATAGCATCAGGAAGCAACTTGTGTCCAACAGTTCTGGAAAACAGTTTGGAATTCGGCTTACAAAGTGACCAAAATGTCCATATTCTTTGAAGCAGAATTTCCACTCCTAGAAAAGTCCTCTGAGAGGTCAAAGAAAAAGAAAAGTCCCATACAGCGCAAAAAGTCCTTAGCAACACTTTTTGTGGTAGCAAAGAGCTGGAAAGAAAGTAGATATCCATTGACTGTTGAGTAGCTTAACAAATTGTAGCAGATGAATATCATGGAATATTGCTACATTATAAAAATGGTGAATGTGAAGAATTCAGAAAAAGCATTAGGAAGACTGCTGTGAACTGCTGTAGATTGAAGTAAGCGGATGCATGAAAACGATATACATAAAAAACCAAAACATGTAAGTAAAAAGAACAACCCAAAACTCCTAAATACTGTGAAATTATGATGACCAGAAAGCTTCTCCTTGAGAATTGTGAAAATGCATCTTCTCTATGGAGATGGAAAGACTATGGATATGCAACAACCTTGGTTGATCAGCTTGGGCAAGTTGAATAAACTTGATATTTTAGTAGACTTGTTGAACTGCTTTTCCCCTCTCTGCCCGCTCTTGTTCAGTGGGGGAAGGATATATTTGGAAAGGAAGATGATGTAAAAACGAAAGATATAATTTTTTAATATGATCCAATAGGTAAGATTTTTTTTTCACTTAGAAAGCCTTTATAATATATAGAGATTTCCCTCTTGGGAATAAAGTGCTTATCAGTTGAAAGTTTTCACTTTTTCTGGAGAGAAGAGGCAGCATCCCCTGAAATTTGGTTAAACTTCACCATGTTCCACTATTTGGATCAACAAAGAAGAATGGGATTTGTTGGATTTATGGATGTTCTAATTAGGTCTTGAAACCTATTAAATGGAAATAATTTTGTTTTTAAGGATGTAATCCTCCCCTCAACTCAATTGATGTAGTTACAAAATTTAGTCACCGATCATGAGGTTTTAATGTGATAACTAGGTGTTAAACTACCTATAAAATTGCTTTTCCTGGTGATCCTTTTATGGGCCCCTTTAATGAATCTGAAAGGGAGTCTGAATATTGCCTGAACAAATTGGTTTTGCTCCTGCAGGCAGTAAATAGCTAAGCCCTGGAGGCATGGAGGCTATTGAGACAGCTGAAGAGAGAATTAGTTCTTCACTTCCTGGAAGGGATAGTCTCTCACCACCACAGGTCATAGTGTCTAACATCAGATTTACTCATACAGAATACACTTTATCCAGCAATTGGAGACTTGGTTTGAGAAGCCTGCTCAGGGAAAAAGAAACACAATCTCCAGCCAAACCAAAGACACAGAAAGACTCACTGGAAGAAAGAAGTGACTTTCAAGATTGAGATCTCTGGTGGCAAAAAAAAGTCTGGCTTATCAGCTCAAGAGAATGACCATCAACACTAGTAAACCAGGGGCAGCTAGGTACCTCAGTAGATAGAGCACCAACCCTAGAATCAGGAAGTCCTGAGTTCAAATCTATCCTCAGATAGATACACTGGCTGTGTAACCTTGGGCAAGTCACTTAACCCTGATTGTCTAAAAAAAAAAAAAAATAAGCCCTTTTGTGTGGATTTCACAAAGAGAAGGGGATTGAAGGTCTTTTGATGCTGGAATTGTGATTCACTGTTTCAAATGTTTTCCCTACACTCATGCTTCCCTCACTATTGTTGTACAGTAAACTTGACCCCACTCCTCAGTAAGATGAGAGTGGACCCCATGGTAATGGAGAGAGAATGTTTTGTAATATCCATTCTTACTGTGTATTAAATGCCTTGCTAAGAGTTCGTTGAGTCTACTCAGGTATATCAAGAGCCCGTCAGTGGAGGCTTATGAGTTTAGTCTTAATAGAGCAGTTCAACCGGCTGCCTGCAGAACCTTGAGGTGGCAACTGCCATCTGAGAAAGTACCCTGGAAAAGGGTGCTACATGGCATCATTGGAGAGAAGGTATACATTTAGGTTAACTGATGTAATAGCCTTAAGGTTTATAAAGATCACTCTGTTATCTCACAGTATCTAACTATGTGTTATTTGATTTGATCCTCAAAATAAACTTCTGAAGTAGGTTGCATTATCATATCCATTTTACACAAAGGGAAACAAACAGGCCTCAACAGATTAAGTGACTTGACTAGTCCACAGTTAAGTGCTTGATAACTGCTTGTTGACTTGGTATTAAGCCATGAAGTGTCTGAAGCAGGATTTGTGTTCATATCTTCCAGACTAGCTGTCTCCTTCTTGATATTATTCAAAGTTAGACATTGATTCTAATTCCTATTAGAAGCTAATTTCATTTCTCTGCTGTCACTAAAAAAATTAGAGCTTTCTATTAGGAGAACCGTGGTAGTTCTCTAAAAAGCACCAAATGAAATTGAGTACTTGTTTTACTTGTGTCTTGTTCATGTTTTTATTCTCTTAAAACTGTGTCAAGAGATCACTACCAGAGTTTATCAGGTTTCAAAAAGTACATATTTTATTTGTTAGAAGTTTTTTCAGAGGTATAGAACTAATATTTTTTCAAGTTGTATTCGGGGAAATTATGTGCATGTTGTTCATATAGATGTTCTTCTTCTTTCTCTCCGTTACCTTTAAAAGGGTCTCAACCTCATATTTCTCATGCATAGTGTTCAAGGCTCCTATGTGACTTGTGAATAAGAGAATTTATTTCAAGAAATAGAAGGGAGGTGATTCACTTTTTGATTTGTAAATATATGAAAGTGTCTTCAAGGTCTTATTTGCTTTCTGTCAGCATTGATACTAAATGATAAATTAAGGTGGGGGAAAGTAGTCACTGGTAGGATGGGAAGTGAATCCTTTAAATCAACAAAAATTACAAAAAACTTTTGTGAACCTATCATGTATTAAGTGCCTTGTCCATACAAAGCATTGTTAGGTACTCTAGGACAGAAGTGTTAAATATGTAGCTCAGTGGCCAATAACACTCCTGAGTGTGGCTCAAACTAGATTAAAATGTAATTTGGAAATATTTAACAAAGTAAATAAACAGCTAAATAGATAAATGAGGAATAATAATGTTAAAAAGTGGTTTTCTAAATCAATATGCAACTCTTATGTTCGAATTTAGTGATCTGTGTGACACTGCAGCTCTAGGGCACACAAAGATTAGGGGCCCTTCATTAAAGAAGCTTGCTTAATCAATCAGTTAGTAAACGTTGATTAAGCTTTTGCCATAGGAAGATGTTCTGCAACCACTGGGGATACAAAAACAGAAGTGAATTGGACTCTGCCCTCGAATTTACATTTTAATAGGGGAGACTGCATTTAGATATACATACACATGCATACTGTACAAAATGAACAGAAGGTATTTTGGGGATGGAATGCACTTGAACAGCTGGGAGATGAGATGAGAAAAGTCTACCTACGGGGCTAGCCTGTAAGGTGAGTCTTGAAGAAAACCTGGAATTTCAAGTCAGATGAGAAGGGATTGCATTCCAGACAAAAGGAAGAGCCAAGGCAAAGATATGAAGATGGGAAATGGAGCATCCTTGGATGTTCAAAATAGCAAGTAGTCCAGAACTTGGGGGAGCTGATCAACAAAACATCTGTTAAACACCTGCTATGTTCCAGGCACTGTGCTAAGTTCTGAGGGATACAAAGAAAGGTTAAAGACAGTTCCTGCTCTCAAGGAGCTCCCCAGTCCAATGGGAGGGAAGTAATAGGGTAAGGAGACTAGAAAAGATAGGAAAGGTAGTTGAGAGAAAGGAGTTACACATTAATAGAAACAAATCACAATAGAGGGTGACATCATGAGAAGCAGTAAGCCCTCTGAGAATTCAGATTCAGGGAAGAAAGGAGTGGTTTAAAAAATTTTTTTTAATTTAATTTTTTTGGTTACATTTTAAGTTCCAAACTGTCTCTCTCCCCACACCACACGAGAGACAGCCAACATGACACACATATGCATATGTATACATATACACCTACATATAACACATGTGTATATACCTATACACACATACCTATACATAGACACACATGGATATATACATATGTACGAACATACATACACACAAAACACCATACTATGCAAACTTCTATTTATCAGTTCTTTCTCTGAAAGTGAGAGTGATTTAAATAGGAGTAAGGACATATTGGCTATTTGTCAGACATCCTTTTATGAATAAGGCTTTCAGAAATCAGAGAGAGTCTTTTTGCTAATGTCACATAAAACTCACTCTTTGTACCATCTAGCACAGGCAAGCAGCTTGTGAACCTTAAACTGAGGCATTATTTTAATTTCTAAATTAGTGTGATTTAATGATAGTGGACTACATGTATATCAGGCTTTTGCTATGCTTGCAGTAACCCTATGAGGTGGGTAGTGGAAGTAGTAGCATCTTCATCTGAAGCCAGAAAGTCATGGTTGCATACCTGGGAGGTGTCAGAGCTGGGTCTTGAACCCAGGTTTTCTGGATTTAAATCCAGTACTGGTTCTACTACCTTCTGGTGTTTCTGTGCCATAGTGAGAACCACAGATCAGTGTCACAGGTAGCTGGGCATCAGTGCCTCCATTCTAAGTGGCCCAACCTGGTACTAAGTAGTTAGCACCTTTAGTAAGGAGGGTCCTTCTTTAAAGGTTAGGAGACTAAGCTTACCTGCATGTGTGTGGTTGCATTGATAACCAGTTCTCTTATCAGAATGGCAACCATGAACATGATTATTATTTTAACCTAATGGAAGGCTAAAACATTTAAGAGAATTGAATTTTAATGCTGGAAAGGCTATCCCTGTTTGGCAGAGGTATACACACTGCGTCTTTGTAATTGCTTTCTTCATGCTTCCATTTCCTTTCTAGCTAGATTATACTTTAATCCAGTTGTTTTCACATTCAGTAAATCCAAACCGTGTTTAACAGGTTTATTCATGAGTGACTAAAGTGAGGAAAGTTTTGTCCTTTCAACTCAAGAGGGGATTTACTCTTTGCTAGAAGGGAGGGTAGGGAGGAAGGGGGTCCTAAGTCTGTAACCTGACCAGCTTCTCCGGTGGTTTTTTTCTCTTTTTTTCCAGTTTGCCCAATCTTGTGAGACAGGTCCTTTGTGTCATGCTACGGAGATAGCCACCCATTTGCTTTCTTTAGGAGCAACACCTTCCCCTCTTTATCATTCTAGTCTTAGGACCATAGAATCATAAACTTGGGCCTAGTAGGGACTTTAGGGATCATTTAATCTAATTCCCTCATTTTACAGATGAGGAAACTGAGGTGTAGAGAAGTTAAGTGACTTCTAAGGTCACATGAGTAGTAAGTGCTTGGTAGAGTCAGGAGTTGAACCCAGGCCCTCTGACTTTAAAACCAATGTTTTTTCCCCATGTCTTGATATAATGTTAGGAGAGTTGACCTCATTATCCGAAAGACCTGAATTCAAATCCCACTTCTGACATATATTAGTTGCGTGACCCTGTGCAAATCACTTAATTTTTTAATTGTGCCTGGTGCCTGGTACTTTGTTGGCTCTTAATAAATGCTTGTCAAATTGAAGGAAATTGAATATCCTCTTCCCAACTTTGCCACTCAGTACTCAGAATCACTTGCCTTCTCACCTTTTGTTGCTGCTTGAGATCATGCAAGAATCAAGCAACCTCAATTGAAAGGGGCCTTCAAGATCATCTGTTCCCACTCACCCACCGTTCTGCGCTGATCAACCAACATTTCAAGCTGTTGTATTTGTCAGTCTTTGGAGGGTTGATGAGTCGAAGTGTGATATAAAGTCAGGAAGACCTAGGTTCAAGTTCCTTCTCTGACTCTGAGTAAGTCACAATTTCTCAGTGCTCTGGGCCTTAGAAGACCATAAATTTCTGAGGAAAGTGCTAACCCGCACCTGCATTGTTAGAAGTCTCTTAGCAAAGAGTTGCCCATTGCAATGCAGTCCCTATCCCTATTCATCTAAGGTAAACTGAAATGCAAATCATCCTTTCAGTGGAACCTAAAGAAGGGAATGGGGGCCATCTCCAATGGTCCTGATCCATTATCTGCCCACTGGACCCACATGACTCCAGAGGAGAAAGTGAAGCTGGTGATTTTACACAGCACTCCCTCAGTTAAATCCCATTCATGTCCAAGTCATGACCTTACCTTCCTGATGTCATGGTCCTCTTCAAGAACAAAGGACAAACAACAAAAGAAGGAATAAAAATTATTTCCCTGACACTGCAGTGCTTTTTCCCTTCCCTGCACTCTGTGGTAGGCTATGGGAGGCTGAGTTTAGTGAGACCCATCCACACATTAGCCAGATTTGACAGTTTATGCAATATTCTACACTCCTAGAGGTGGTGGTGGTGGTCCAAAGAAATTCCTTATTGACTGCTTTTTAAATCTCACTGGCAGCTTCCATTCGACCTTATTCTGTGGGCTCCTTTTATTATTTTTTTCGTTTCATTCTTTTTTTAATTATTATTTTTTTTAAATGTTCTACAATCACTTCCTTAAAATTAAGATTTTTATCCTCCCTCATCTTCCCCCCACTGCCTCCCTCCCTCCCCATGACAGCATAAAATTCTGTATAGGTTCTACATATACTTTTCTATTGAGTATGTTTTTACTATAGTCATGCTATGTAGCCGCACTACAATAAATGGAAGAAATCATATAACAAATCAAACCCACAAACATGATCGGCTGCATTCTGCGAATGACTTCCATATTTCTTTCTCTGAGTGTGGAAGGCATTTTGCCTTAGAAAACCACCATTAGGGCTTTTTTTTTTTTAGTAAGTTTTTGCATTATTATGAAGTTCCAAGTGTACCAAAAAAAACTCTCGCACACTGTGGTCGTTGCTGTGCACAAAGTTCTCCTGGTTCTGCTCCTTTCGCTCAGCATCAGATCATATAAGTCCTTCCAGGCCTCCCTGAAGTCTTCTTGTTCATCATTTCTTATGGTGCAATAGTACTCCATTACATTCATATACTATAATTTATTCAGCCATTCCCCAATTGATGGGCATCCCCTTGATTTCCAGTTTTTGGCAACTACAAAGAGTGCTGCTATAAATATTTTTGTACATGTGGGACCCTTTCCCATTTTTATGATCTCTTGGGGAAGGAGTCCTCCCAGATTCTTTCTATGATACAAATATGGTTTTGATACCCAAACCAGGAAGGGACAAAACAGAGAAAGAAAATTATAGACCAATTTCTCTAATGAATATAGATGCAAAAATTTTAAACAAGATTTTAGCAAAACAAATACAGCATCTTATCACGAAAATAATACATTGTGATTGAGTAGGATTCATACCAGGAATGCAGGGCTGGTTCAATATTAGGAAAACTATTAGCATTATTGATCATATCAACAACAAAACTAACAAAAACCACATGTGGGCTCCTTTTAAATTGCTGTGAGACACGCTTCTACCTGAGGGTGCTAGAATATGATTTTAATAACAGAACTGTTTGTTTAAACCCTCTGTCTGGCTAGGAGAGGTCTTTCATATTAGATGTTGGATTGTGACCCTTACAGATGATGATGTCAATATAGAAGAGCTCAAATATTTAAAAAAAGATTGTTGTTGTTTGTCCTTTTTCTCCAAGAAGACCACTGACATCAGGAGGGTGACAAGAAAGAGAATAAATGGCTTCCCATGGTCACACAGTGTATATTCTAGTCTATATTCTATGTTCTTGCCATCTCAATTTGGGGGAGGGGAATGAGAGAGACTGAAACTGAAAATTTAAAAAAAAAATAATTTCCTCAGGGAGTAAAATTCAGCCCTAAGTAAAGGAATGAGCAAGCTGAAATATATATCAAAGGAAAAGTGACTTTTATTTCATGTGGCCTCCTCTTATCAAAGGATCTGAAGCATTAAAGAACATCTGCTTTATCTTTATTGGAGATCAAAGGTTATTGTTGCCATTTTGCAGGTGAAAAAAGCTAAATGGAGAGTTAAAAAGCCTCCCTACATACTAGATGCTAACTAGCAACCTAGACAGATGATCGTGTAGATAGAAGCACTTTTTACTACCACTTTTCCCTTGTGGGAAAGAAATAATGACCAGCATTTCACTCTCCACCACCTAGTTTTCCTTGAGTAGACCATCCCCAGATTGCATACCTTTCAGGTAGAAGTAGAGAAATGCTGAATTTGGGTAGAAAGAGTGGGCCAGGGTTACAAAGCAAGCCATAACCTCTTTAATGAAAAAAATAAAGTTAGATCATAAGAGAGAAAGCTGGAAGGACCTTAAAGACTATTGGATCCAACCTCCTCCCTTTACAGGCAAGGAAGCATTTTCACATCTTATTTTTCCTTCTGACTCAAAACCAAACTGACACCCCACTTTTGAATTTGGGGGAGCTGTCCTGTAGGGAAGTGAAGGCTTTCAAGTAAACTCTAAAGCTGTAAAGCTAGAGGCCTTAATTCCTCTGCTGGCATCATCTTCTGGAGGAGAGATACTATTTCCATGGTCTTTGCCTGCCAAATGGGGCAGCTATATAGTCTGTCAACCTAAATTCCCTCTGGTATTTGTTGCTTAAATTTCTTGCCGGTTGTGGGTCTACTGTTATGCAATAAACAGCTTCCATTTTCCTTCCCCAGAGGCAGCTGTGTTTCAGATGCTAGGGACATGGCTTTTTATAATAAGGCAAAGTCCCATTGGGACTATATAGGATGAAAGGGGATCCAAGAACAAATGTAAGCTATTGGGTTACTCTGTGGCGTTTGGAGGGAACTACAGAGAACCAATAATTGCTGAAATGGTCCTATTTGGCCACTGATCCACTGGCTGTACTTTGGGAAAGTTGTTAGACCCTTCTGTGACTCAGTCTTTCCACCTATCAGATGGGATAGTAAGAAGTATTGGCCTCTGCCTCCTGAGAATAGTTGAACATCTAACTGCATGTGTTTAACTTACATTGACTTACAAACGCAAGCTCTGTGAAGCAGTGGATAGGAGTTGGAGTCAGAAAGATCCGTATTTAAATCCTGCCTCACTTGCTAGCTGTGAGATCCTAGACAAGACATTTAAGCTCTGTCAGCCTCAGTTTCCTCATCTATAAAATGGGGATAGCAACAAGGCCCTCATTGGGTTATTATGAAGATCAAGTGAGGTAACTTATGGAAAGCACCTTGCCAACCTTAGAAGCCTTTATTTATGTTATATGACCTAAAATGATCATTTATTCGCTACTCCAAGCATCTCCCTTTTTTGTGCTCCTAATCCAAACTTCCATTCCTATGGAGATCTGCTAGGTTTTAAGACACCCAACTCGCTGGACTTGGAGTCAGAAGACTTGGGTTCATAACATAGTCCCACTATCCTCTCCTAACACCTCTGGCTTCGGAACCCTAAGCTGTTATGCAAGGTACTGTACTAGAGGCTCTCTATTCACATTTCCTTAGCACTTGAAGTGCCCACCTCCTAACTCCTGAAGGTAGGTAGGGAGTGTCAGTATATTTAATCCTGTTTTACAGGTGAGGAAGGGAAAGTTGGGTGGCATAGTGAATACAATGCCGGGCATAAAACTAGGAAAACTCATGTTTCTAAGTTCAAATCTGACCTCAGAAAAGTACTAGCTATATTACCCTGGGCAAGTCACTTAACCTTGCTTGCCTCAGTTTCCTCATCTGAAAAATGACCTGGAGAAGGAAATGGCAACTCACTCCAGTATCTTTGCCAAGAGTCAGACATGACTGAAATGATACAATAACAGATGAAGAAATAAGTTATTTGAGGTGATAAGAGAGGACCTTGGACTTTGTTCAAGGTCCCACAGACAATAAGTGTCAGATCCTGAGTCAAGCCAAATCTCTGCCTTCAAGTCCAGAACTCTTTTATCATTTCATGTTATCTCTAAGATCCTTTCAATTTAATTTTCCTATAGTTAAAGTAGTTCACAAATGAGTGAATTAATGACAACCTCCCCAAGAAGTATTTAAGTTTTTAAGGTGGAATTGTCATTCCAGGGGTGCTGTGCTTGAGCTCAGTTAGGTGACCTAGTGGATGGAATATCAGGCCTGAAGGAAGGAAGACACCTCCCTGAGTTCAAATCTGGCCTCAGTCTAGCTGTGTGACCCTGGATAGGTCACATTACCCCATTAGCCTCATTTGTAAAATGAGCTAGAAAAGGAAATGGTAATCCACTCTGGTACGTCTGCCAAGGAAACCTCAAAAGGAGTTATGAAGAGTCAAACATTGCTAAAAATGACTGAACAAAATCTAAGTGAATCTCTCAGTAATAGATTTCATCCTTAAAATCCTTACATCTGCCCTGAAATTCCATATACTAAATCTGTACTTATGAAGGCACATGGAAGCTATGAAGACAGTGGGTAGCATGTTGGACCTCCAATCAGGAAAAGTTGGGTTTAGATCCCACCTTATAGACACTTACAGCCTATGAGACCTTAGGCAAATTGCTTAACCTCTCTCTGAGATCCCTTCCACTTCTCAATTTGGAAACCAAATGGATATGGGACTGTGGGGTGGCTCAGTGGATAGAGGTGCTGGACTTGACATCAGGAAGATTCATCTTTCTGAGTTCAAATCTGGCCTCAGACACTTACTAGCTGTGTGACCCTGGGCAAGTCATTTAACCCTGTTTGCCTCAGTTACCTCATCTGTAAAATGAATTGGAAAAGGAAATGGCAAACTGCTCCAGTATCTTTGCCAAGAAAATAGGGTCATGAAACATGATCAAAACAATTGAACAACAAAATATGAATATGATATGAATAAGGTCTATGAAAAGAGGAGAGGGCAAATTTTCCAACTGGATATATTTTTCATTATATATCCACATATATCCATATATCCTGTCCTCAAGAGCCCAGTGAAGATATTTTTGGATTGGGGGTATGTGCTTTCCGAGAAACTTCCTGGAAACCTTCTTGCTGAATTTTAGGAATTTGAATTCTTTTAAAAGACAATTTCTTCAAGCCTCTCTCACTTCAGAAAGTTCAAGGTCTTTGAGTCTAGAGGAGCTGTATGACTATCCTTCAGATAAATAATTTATTCTGTGATTGGTAGGTATGAGAGGGTTTTTTAATTTGTCATTTCATCAAGTTATAATTTGCATCTAGAGGTTTTAATAAGGCTATTAATGGCATAATGTTTTTTTTTGTATTTAAATACTCTTTTTGAAGAGAAATTATTAGTGTTGAATCCTGATCCGGGATTCCTATCTTCTACTGTTTCATAGACTTAATGACTCTGCTTCCAGGGTTTCAAGTTACAGTGTTCTTCAGGACTGGTTTCCTTTTGTGACTCAGAGTTCCATTACCCCTCTAAGAACTGTGTATTAGTCTGGGTTAACAAGGTTCTTATCTGCAGTGGCTCCCTGTGACTTTTGGGATCAAATACAAGCTTCGAAGCTCGTCTTTGAAGCCCTTAACATTCTAGTTATAGCTCTCTCCTACCTTCCTAAACTAATTTCACATTACTTCTCGTTTAGGCATTGATTGTTCCAACCAGTTCGGTCTGCTTGCTATTCTCCAGACTTGATATTCCATCTCCCTCTCAGACTCCTTCCTCACCCCTTTCTTTTAGAATCCTTTGCTTCCTTTAAAGTTCAGCTCATTGGAAGCCTTCCCTGATCCCCTAGTTGTCAGTGTATATAGTTAGGGTGTATGGAGTGTTCAGGGAGAACTAGCACCTCTGGCGTGAGGGCTTGCTGAGCTCTTTTCAGGGCTTTTCACCCAGCTTTCATCTGTGGCTCCAAGAAACTGTAAAATGCTCTCTTGGCAGATGGGCTAAACCAGGTTGAGGGCAACCAAAGGGCCTCAAACCTATTGGTGAGTTAGTAGAGTATTTATCCCAAGTGTGTGAAGACTTCCTTGGCAGAATTGGTGGGGATGAACAATTTATTCCAATGAGCCAGAGTGGTCCAGAGTCATCAGAGTCCAGCAGCAAGATGAAAGTCAAGACAACTGGATGTGGCCCAAGTTGCGGTAAATGACCTTGGCTTCTTCAATGTCTGACTAAGCTCTTAAGTACTCCATGGTGCCTACTTCAGTCACCTTCAAGACCTTGGAAGAAATTGTTCTCAGTCATCCATTCTGTCTCAGAAGGAAGTCTTCACATGCTTGGGGTGGACTTTCCCCTAACTCATCAATGGATTTGCAACCTGTTGGTTACTCTCAACCTGGTTTAACCTATCTGCTGAGATGGTTTTATCAGGGTGTGAGTGGCTGTCCATGCTACAGCTTCTTGGAGCCACAGGTGAGAGCTGGGTGAAGATGGATACCAATGGTGGTTAAACAGCCCTCATACTAGGTACTTGTCCTCCCTGAACACCCTATACACTTAAGTATATGGATGGTATAAGCCAAATATGTATTTCCATTATCCCTGATAAAACATTTGGAATATTATAGCAAGTTATCATAGCAAATACATGTATTGCTGTTGTACCTTGGGGTCACTTATGGTTGTGATTTATCTGAGATCCTAATGTTCCAAGATTCCCAGCCACATAATATCTCTGAGTAAATGTCAGAGTTAAAGAATATGGATTTCCAGAGCAACCAGTAGAACCACTGGAAGTGCTGTCCAATTTCCCACCTGGGGTTCCGCCTACTCTTTTTACCTTTGCCTCAGCTCACTGTCCCTTCCAGGACAGATAAAAGAGCATAGAAGGGATCTTAAATGCCACTGGGTCCAGTTCCTTCATTTCACAGAGATGGGAATTGAGTGACTTGCTCATGTCACACAGGTTGAAGGGAGCAGAACACTGAACCTTTAGGTCCACATCAATTAAAAAACATTTATTAAACACTTAGCCATCTTTCCACTCTATCCATTAGGCAACCACATCATCATGACTCTCTTTCTTCCTCTCCTTTTCTTGACTAGCTGATGGAAGTTTCCATTCAAATATCCTCCTGGCACCCTCAGTTCCGCATGTCCCATGAGGCAGGTGGGTGGTACAGTGGGTGGAGCACTGGACCTTAAGGCAGGAGGATCTGAGTTTAAGTCCAGTCTCAGATACTTGATGCTAACTATATGGCCCTGGGCAAGTAACTTAACCCCAATTGCCTTGCATAAATAAATAAATAAATTCAGCTTATCCCAGACTGAATTAATAATTTTTCTTCTACTCCCTCCTGCTCCTCTAATCTAATTCTCCTCATTTTTCAAAGGATTGTCATTCCAAGTCTATAGTGGACCTCAGAGGTTATCTAGCCAGCTCAAACATCTCACTTGACTGATATAGAAACTAAAACTAGAGCTGGGTGGTACTTGCTCTTGTCATAAAATAGCAATTCATATAGGTAAGATTTGAACTCAGGTCTTTTGACTAATAGACAGCTGGGTGGCACAGTGGATAGAGTGCTGAGCCTAGAGTCAGAAAGACCTGAGTTCAAATCCAGTCTCAGATACTAGCTGTGTGACTCTGGAGAAGTCACTTAACTCTTTTTGCCTCAGTTTCCTCATCTGTAAATTGAGCTGGAGAAGGAAATGGCAAAATTTTGCCATTTTTGCCAGGGATCTTTGCCAAGAAAATCCCAAATGGGGGTCATTAAGAGTCAGATAGAACTGAACAATAACAGTCTTTCATTTCCATCGGTGATCCATCAAGTGTTCCACCTTAGCTACCTTGGGCAATTTACTGAGCTTCAGCTTCCTCATCACTAAAACATATATTCTCTACCTCACAGGGGTGTTGAGAGGATGAAATGAAGCAATATATAGAATTACATATATGTGTACATATATATACACATACACACAAACACAATGTAATTGTTTTATATATATAATCATAACATATATGTCTATATATTTGTATATGTATGTGCATGTATATATATGTATATGTGTGAGTGTATGTGTGTGTATATAATGACTAAGATGTAAATCACTTTAAAGTTTTCACTGTAGATTCCTCACAACAACCTTTTTAAATAGGCAATGTTTTTGTTGTCATTTTTTAGTCATATCTGACTTTTCATGACCTCATTTGGGGTTTTCTTGGCAAAGATACTGGAGTGGTTTGCCATTTCCTTCTCCAACTCATTTTACAGATGAGGAAACTGAGGCAAAAAGAGTTAAATGACTTGCCCATATTCACACAGCTAGTAAGGGTCTGAGGCCAGATTTGAATCCAGAAAGATGAGCCTTCCTGATTCCAGTTCTGGTGCTCATCCACTGCACCACCAAGCTTCCCTACCCCTCTCAGACCTAGATAAATATAACAAAAACAAAATCCATTTATTCTTATTACATTAAAAGTTTGCACACATATGATAGATTGTTAGAGATTATTGACTAGAAAGAGAAAGAAGTATATTACTCATCCGCATGTGGCACATTGACAAAAACTGACCAAATATTAGGGCATGAAAACATCACAAATAAGTTCAGAAAAGCAGGAATATTAAGTGCATCTTTTATAGTCTACAATGAAATAAATTATATTCAATGAAGGCTCCTGGAGAAATTATTAAAAATTAACTCGAGACTAGATAACTTAAACCTAAAGAATAGGTGGGTTAAAAAGCAAATCATGGAAACAACTGAAATTTCATCACAATTAGTGACAATAATGTGACAACATGCCAAAATTTTTTGAATGAAACCATAGCAATCCTTAGGGGAAATTTTACATCTTTAAACATCCCTACAATAAAAGAGACAAAGAGCAGATATGTGAATTGGATATGACACAAAAAAAAACCTTAGAAAACCAAAAAATTAAAATTCCCAATTAAATACCAAATTAGAAATCTTGAAATTGAAAAGACTCACAAAATTGAAAACCAAAAAAAAAAAAAAAGCTGATAGAATTAATAAAATTAGAAGCTTTTTTTGGTGGGGGGAGGAAAGGAAAACCAATAAAATAGATAAATCATTAGATAACAATTTTTTTAAAAAGAAAGAAAACCAAATTACTAGTATTAAAAGTGAAAACAATGAATTTACAACTAGTGAAAAGCAAATACATTATTAAGCACCATGTTGTCCAATTATATTCCAGTAAAACTGACCATATAATGAAATGGATGAACATTTACAAAAACATAAAATATCCTGTTTAACAGAACAAGAACTGGAAGAATTAAAAACCAAATATTAGAAGCAGAAATTGAATAAGTCATAAATGAACTCTCAAAGGAAAGCAAAGAAACCCAATACTAGATGTATTTAAAAGCAAATTCTATCAACCATTTCACCAAAAATGACTTACAATATTACATAAACTGTTTGGAAAAACAGGAAAAGCAATCCTAGCAAATTCCTTCCATAATACGATAGAATCAATATAGAGAAAGAAAAATACGGACCAATATTGCTAATGAATATTGAACTATAAAAATAATATAATTATATCAACAAATACACAAAAGCTTTTTTTAAAACATGATACAATACCTCTTCAGCCTACTAGCATTTATTTACTAGGCAATTATTAAGTGCCTACCATATGCCAGATGTTAATGTTCAACATCCTAAAAAGCACAGAAATAAAGGGATCTTTCCTTAATATGATGAATAGTATCTTTCTAAAACAAAGAGCAAGCATTGTCTGTTATGGGGGCAAAGAAAAGACTTTTCCAGTAAGATCACATGTGAGTCAGGAATGTTCATTATTACTATTTCAGTTATTATAGTGTTAGAAATTCTAGCTATAGCAATACAACAAGAAAAATACATTGAGAGAATAAGCGGTCAAAAAGGAAATCAAAGTATTGCTTTTGACAGACGTGCTAGTTTACTTAGAGAACCCTAGAGAGTCAGCTAAAAAACTAATTGAAACAAAAATTTCAGCAAGTTACAGGATATAAAATAAACTTACACAAACCATCAGCATTTCTCTCTATTACCAACGAAATCCAATAGAAAGAGATAGAAAGTGAAATTCTATTTAAAATAATTGTAGAGGAGTCTTCCTGCTAAGATACTCATAGGAACTTATTTGGAATTATGGAATAAACATGATTCTGAAATGATCTTTACCCAAATGAATGTAAATCTCAATAATTGGCAAAAATATTCGTTGTTCATGGATAGGTTGAGCTATAATAGGGTAGGCTGAATATAATAAAAATGGCAATAATACCTAAATTCATTTACTTATTGAGGGCCTTACCAAACAATCAATGGGTTAATTTAAAGAGTTAGAGGAAAAAATTCATCCAGATGTACAAAAGTTGAGAATCTCAAAAGAAATAATAAAAATAAAATAGGAAGGAAGCCTAGCAGTGCCAGATCTCAAACTATACTACAAAGCAGTAAGCATCAATATGATTTAGTACTGGCTAAGAGTTAGAGAAGTTGATAGGTAGAACAGATTAGGCACACATTACACATAAGCAAATGAGCACAGTAGTTTAGTGTTTGAGAAATCCAAAGGTCCAAGCTGTTGATAATTTGCAGAGAAGGTGCCAATCTTCATTGCTGATGGAAATTTTTCCACTTAGAATTCCCCAGGATGAAACCCCATATCCAGTAAGAAAAGAAGTCAATAAGATCATGGTCTTAATTTTGAGGGTTTAAGATGACTCTTTTTTTTTCTCTTCCTCTTTTCTTCCTGGGAATCTGTATTCTTTGGCAGTTAGAAAGACCTTCCTCTGGTTGTGTTTAAGAATAGTTATCACTTCCAGCGATTTCATGCAAATAGCTGGTCAAAATAATAGTATAACCTCATTTATCCAACTCCCTGTCCCAATGGAGATTAAAGTATTCATTTTAACTGGTCCTGACAACTTGCACCAAAGGATCTCAGCACCCTGTCCATTAGAGCTGATTCTTTGTATTTTATCCTCCAGCATCTAGCATACCTCATGGCATATAGAAGATGCTTAATAGTGTTTGCTGATTTGTTGACCTGGAAAAGTCTCAAATTGATGATCTAACCAAAAGTACTTCTGTCCTGTGTCTGACCTCCTCTAACTTTCTCCCATGTTTGGAAAGAGACCTGAGACATGACATGATCCCAACCCATGTGGGCAGGTGAGGTCACTCTGTTCACTTCCTTCTAGCAGCCTGGAAAGGTAGAAAGTGAATGGAACCTGGTATCCAAAGACTTGGATTTATCCTTGAACTTGCTATTTCATACCTTGAGTAAGTCATTCAATGTCTCCAGGTCTCAGTTTCTTTGCCTAGAGAGTTGAATTAGATGATATGGATTTTTATCTTTTACATTTCAAAGAACTGGGAGGGAGCTGAGGTAGAGAAATGGCAGCTAGTGATAGCAATAAGAATCCAGTCTGAAGCAATTGGTTCTTTTTCATATTTGTGGAAGCTGACCAAGTCAGGTGGACCTGCAATTGTCTATATCTGGAAGACATTCTGGTCTTACAAGCAGGCCAACTGACAGGGGCACAGTCAGTTACTGGAGCTGAGGCTTGCCTTCTGTCCTGTGCTCCCCCTCTGGCTCCCCCCTTTTCCTCTGCATGCTCCCTTACTGAGCTCAGGCAGCTAACCAATTATGAGACAACCCTTAACTCTGTTTCTGAGCTCCTTGATTGATAGCCCTGGTGAGTAAAATTATAAGCCTTAATGGGTGCATTAATTTCTGGGGAAAGGGAATTGATCAGAAGAGGGTTCTCAATCACAAGTGCTGCAATCAGCGGGTTGAATTCAATAATGGGCTCAAAAAGGGAATAGAGTTAAAAAAATTAACTTTTTTAAAGGTCATCGAAGTGTGTAAGAAAGAAAAGCAGACAGAGATGAGACAAAGACAGATATAGAGACACACAGAGACAGAGGAGAGAGAGACAAAAGCAGAGAGAGAGAGATAGACTGAGAGCAAAGGGTGGGGGAAGGGAAGAGAGATGCAGAGAAAGCAAAAGAGAGAGAGAGAGAAAGGGAGGGAGAAAGAAAAGCAGAGAGAGTGAGAGAGAAAGCAAGGGAGAGAGAGAGGAAGGGAGAGAGGCAGGAAGCAAGAGAGACAGGGAAAGAAGAAAGTAGAGAGGGAGAGAAAGGAAGGGAGAGAGGAAGGCAGAGAGAGAAGGTGAGAGAGAAAGAAAGGGAGAGAGAGGGAGACAGCAAGAGAGAGAGAGACAGAGAAAGAAGGAAGTAGAGAGGGAGCAAGAAACAAAGGGTGGAGAGAGATAGAATTAGAAAAGGAGAGAGAAAGGGAGGGAGGGAGACAAGAGAGACAGAGGGCAAGAGAAGGACAAAAACTAAGAGAAGGGGGAAAGAGGAAGAGGAAGGAGGGATGAAGGGACAGAAGGAAGGGAGAGATAGAAGGGAAGAGGAAGAAAGAATTTAAAAAAACCGGGTAGAGAGGGAAGAGCTGAATATGGGAAAAACTGAATAATATGGAGCACAATGAACAGGACCAAGAAAATAATAATTACAAATGACTGCAATAATGTAAAAAAGGGCAACATTAAGAGCCAGCCAGACTCTAATTAATTACAACGAGCAGACTTGGTATAAGAGATTATATTTCATTTTTTTCAGTAGAGAAGAGGGAGGTTATGGGTGTGAAGCTTATGCTATGAAATGTGTTCATCTGGCCGATCAGTTTAGCTGAAATGTTTTTCTTTCTTGCAAGGGAGAGCTCAATGGACAGACACAGACAGGCAACTAAATATGGTATGAAAATAGAAGATATCAATACAATTTAAAACAATTTTAAGTTGATAGGTAAGTTTCCCTACTAGAGCAATCTCTTTATATAACTCTTCCTATCCTTCTACATCATTATTTTTTTCTCAGCATCTTCAAATATTTTTTCGTGAGGATTTCCCATCCCCTTGGACCTGACTGTACTTTGTAGAATTTTAGCCTTTGAGGTCTTGTCTATTCTTTCTCTGAACCCTTTAAAGTTTATTTTCCTAAAATCAGAGGTGTATAGCAGACTGTGCCCTATTTTGCTCTCTCTATCACAAATTCTAATAAGTGGTCATTATTTCCCCATCAAGGTCCCAATTATCTTCACTTGAGGAGACAGTTTGTCCTTGATAAGAATCTGAACCAGCATAGAAGTTGCCTTTGTGGGTCCTTCAACCTTGTTGGTTCATGATTATCATTAAAGGCAAGACCAGAATCTATGAGCTGCTCTTGTGTTTGCTGGAGAGAGATCTCCAGCAGATATCAAGATTCCCAGAGTCCTCTATTTTGCCATCAAGGAATTACTTCTGAAATGAAGACTTGATTATTTTCAGTTTATCCTGTCTATAGCCTGTTTGTGCGTAATCATTTGCATGTTTTTCCTCCAGTAGTCTGTGAGAGTAGGAACTATCTTTTGTCTTATCCCTAGTGCTTAGCAGAATGCCTGGCAAACAATAGGCATTTAATAAATGTTTATTGACTGACTAATTAACCATCTATGTCCCATATTATAACACCAGCTCTGTGCCTGAGGTCAATCTGGCTCCACTGATCGCCACAAAGAACACTTTTTTGATTGAATGCATTGATCAAAACTAGGTGTAAGTCCCAAACATCTCATTTAGCACCTTCTTTACTCAATTAAAGGTTTTGGATGAGCGATCTGGTCATGTCCTGACCAGGAGGATACTCAGAGTAAAAGGAATGAGGATCTCCAGGAGCAAGTCAGACAGAACCTAATTCTACAGGGGCAAACAAATAGAATCTGGCACTGTGCTGTGCCAGAGAATGGAGATATTTTCCCTCCAGGCATCTCTGACAGTTAATGCCACTAATTGTGCCCACCTACTCAAGAACTGAGGGAAGAGAAAGGAGTAAGCATTTATAGCACCTACTATGTTCTAGGCAAGACACTTCATACAAATATTATTCCATTTTATTCTCAAAACAACCCTTCAAGGTAGGTGCTGTTATTATGTCTATTTTGTAATTGAGTAAACTGAGGCAAATAGAAGTTAAGTGACTTGCTCAGGGTCACACAACTAGTAAGTGTCTGAGGCTGGAACTTAATTGAATTGGATTGAATTAATTTAAGAGACTTCCTGAGTGTAGGCCCAGTGCCCTTTCCACTGCACCATCAGCTGTCAAGAAAGTTTCAAGTTCCAAGAAAGTGACTGCTCTTTTGCCAGCTTGCCCTCTGGGTGCCTGTCCAAAAACAGACAATGAAATCCATTCTGCTGCGTTGTTATCAAACATTTCAGGTAACCTGAATTTTGCTTCAAACACAAAGAGGTAAGAGATTAACTAGAAATAGATATACATGTAAATGAAGGCAGAAAGACCAACCTGTACTTAAATGTTAGGATGTTTCTGCATTCCCATTGGTTTTCCCTGAGATACAGAGCAAACTGAATTCAAATTTGCCTAGGGCTCCTTCCTACTCATCTCTAATAGGTAAATGGTCAAGTTTGAACTGGTCAAAATGTGCCCTTTTCCTTCACTTGTAAGCAAAGGGACACTTTATGCTTAAAATTGAACTCTGTATAGGTCGTCAGTAAGTATTTGTTCAGCACTTATAATACAGGCAATATGCAAAACACATTTGCTTAGCCATTCCCCATCAGGGTACATTTTTAGTTGCCATTTATTTAGTATAACAAGAGCTTCTATAAATATTTTTGTACCCAAGTGTCCATTTCCTCTTTATCTGACCTTTTGGTGGTTACCCCTGGGTCCCTAAAGGCTTTGTTAGGTGACATTACCAGCTATCGGTGTCCAAAGAACTTTCATAGGATTTGGAAGCTATTAAAGGAAATATGTGAAGAACTGTGCTTATTTGCTGAGCCTTTCAATGATGACACTTTGGAATATATGGTCATCAAGAACTCAAAGCAGCAGGTCAAGAAAAGTAATTGACCTGATTTAGAGATCTTTGGGATGAAGTATGAACAAGCCTTTAAGGGTTAGTTGACTATCTTGCTTTCACTAGTGTTGTCTTAGGTAGAGGCAAGTTTGCTGCACAAAGATAGAAGGCTTGGGAGCCATCAAGACAATGATAATCACTAGAAAATTACTATCAGAAGAGTTACTGTGAGTGAGACATGTTCTCCCATAGAGTTCTTGATTTTGAAGTGGATTGTCACTGACAAATCCCCTCTCTCCTCAGTAAACTTCAGTGGCTCCCTATTATCCCCAGGCTCAAACATAAATTCCTCTGTTTGACATTTAAAAAATCATGACCTGGCACCTCCCTACCTCTCCCCATCTTTTCACCTGTTATTATTAACATTATTATTATTATTTTAAAGTTATTATTATGTTAAGATATAAGTTCCTTTAGGACATGGACTATTTTTGCCTTTCTTTGTATCCTCAATGGTAATATCAAACACCAAAGATAACAATAAATTTATTAAGAACAAAAAAAGATAATTTATGAGTGTAATGGAATATTATTATACCTTAAGATATGATGAAAGGGATGATGTCAGAGAAACCTTTGAAGACTTGAATGAACTGATGCAGAATGAAGTAAGTATAGCCAGGGGAACAACTGATACAATAACAGTGATGTGGTCAAGGAAAAGAACTTTAAAAGACTTAAGAACTCTAATCAACACAATGACTAGTCATGATTCCACCTCCATACTGAAAGGTGATATACCCAAGATGTATGAATTAGGAGCAAGACTGCCCTTAGAGTTCCCAGAGAAGAGATAATCTCTACAACGGAAACTGTGCTGTGTTGCGTGTTGAGCTACTTCTGCGTTCATCTCCTCCAACCAATCAATAAACATTTATTAAACACCTACTATGTGCCAGGCACTTGCTAAGCACTGGGTATACAAAAAGAGGAAAAAGACAACCCCTGCCCTCAAGGAGCTTCCAATCTCATTCTCCTCATCTCTTGGATAGTCAGTTTAGAGTTGTACCATGTACTGCAAAGGCTAGGAGGCATTCAACTAACCAGCTTCATATTTCATGGAAAGAAGGAAACAAACATCAATTAGGCGCTATTATATTCCAGGCACTGTGCTGAGGGCTTTATACATACCTTTTTGGTCCTCACAACAACCCTGTAAGGTAGGTGTTATTATTATCCCCATTTTGGAGCTGAGGAAACTGAGGCTAAGAGAGGTAAAGTGACTTCTCATATACTAGTCAGTATATGAGATCAGATTTAAAGGAAGGTCTCCTTAACTCCTGGCTCAGTTCTCTATACATTGTTCCATCTGGTTATCTATGGGCACACTCTGAGACTTATTTTAGAAGTCATTTTGACCAAGACCTGAATTTAAATATTTGAAAAGTTAAACATTTTGAAATGTAATTTGAAAGAAATACACTTTCCTTTATTTTGCTAAAAGGGCACAGTGCCCCTGAAGCAGCTATCCAACTAAGGATTTTGTAATCTAAGCCAAAATATGTGCAAGTCAAAGTGCTTAATCCTTAGATATTTTTCTTGATTTTTTTCTTGATTCTTGAAGAAGTTACATGAAGGACAGAGCCAATGAGCAATGTCAATAGCAGAGGCATTCAATCATTAGTTTATAGTTTGGACTTGAAGTCTTTTGTTTTAGGTGAAATAATTTTTTTTTCAATTTATCCTCTCAGATGCCTCAAACCATTTCAAAACAAAATTAAACAAAAGCCCCTTGGCAAGAATCCCAACAACACAACATGTAGGTGCTACAATGTGTAAATGTCACCTTCCACTAAGGCAAGATGCAGTGATTTTCTTTTTAATGATGAGAGCATGTAGAGAGTTATGAGTCATAAAATGGGATAATAGAGAGCAAGGAAGAAATTGGCTTTCAGTTTTATGGATAGCAGAAGAAGTTCATGAACAAACAAGAGATAGAGAGGCTCACAGGAGGTAAAATGAACAACTTAAGATTTGTAAAATTAAAGTCTCTGCACAAACAAAACCAATATAGATAAAATTAGAAGTAGGCAAAAGGGGGAAAATAATCCTTACAACAAGTCTCACTGATAAAGGTAGCATTTCTCAGAGAATAGATTAAAATTTATAAGCATAAGAACCATTCCCCAATTGATAAATAGTTAAAGGATATGAGCAAACAATTTTCAGAAGAAAAAAGCCAAACTTTCATAGATATATGAAAAAATCCTCTAAATCATTAATAATTACAGAAATTGAAATAACTCAGAGGTTCCACCTGACACTTACCTAATGGCAAACAACATGATAAAAGAAAATGACAAATGCTGGAAGGGCTGTATTAAGAACAGGTATATTAATGGCACTGTTGGAGCTGTGAACTGACCTAGTCATTTTGAAAGGTAGTTTGAAACTGTTCCTCAAACTGTGCATAACTTTTTCTGTTTTGGCCATTGAAGGCCAAGCAACCCTATCAAACTAACTGGTAAACAGAGATGACCATTTTCTAGAAGGTGATGAGGCTTAACAGTTATTAAACTGTGCATAACTTTTCGATTCAACCAATCAAACACTATAGGGTCTATGCCCCCAAAGAGATCAAAGAAAGAGAAAAAGTATTTATGTATACAAAGTTATTTATAGCAGCAGTTTTTGTAGCAGGAAAGAACTGGAAACTGAAAGGACAATCATCAACTGGGGAATGGCTGAATAAATCATGTGGCATATGAATATGATGGAATGCTGCCATACTATAAGAAAGGATAAATAAGATGGTTTCAGAGAAATCTGGGGAAATTTGTGTGAACTGATGCATAGCAAAAGGAGCAGAAGCAGGAGAACAATTTATACATGACAACAATACTGTGAAGACAACTTTGAAAGACTTTAGAACAATACAATGACAAATGGTGACTGTAGTGGGCTCACTGGGATATTATCTGCCTCTTCAAAGAGAAGTGATAGACTCAAGACCAGATTGAAATTTTTTTCCCCTCTTTGAACATGACCAATGAAAGAATTTATTTTGCTTAACAGTACATGTTTGAAAAAAGGACTTTGTTTTTCTTTCTCAATATGGGAGGAGAGATGGGAAGAGGGATAATGGATTTTCAATAACTGAAAAATAAAAATTTGAAAATAAGTGAAAAAATTATAAAATGAAAAAGAAAAGAATTAAGGGTTACTTCTAATAATCAAGTTTGGGGTATCCAACATCTAAGGTTGGATGCCTTCCAACCCCTTATTGCAGTTATTGCTACTCAGTTGTGAAAATCTTATATTTTGTCTGGGGTATGTGAAATTCCTTTAATATGCATAGATATTAACTATGTCAGAAGAGAGATGGTAATCACTGATCTTAGACTATTGTGGATCATCAGACATTGCTCCATCCCTGCTTTCTTGGACATTAACAAAATATGTCATATTCTCTCTACTAGAACATAAAATACCGGAAGGCAAATATTATGTCAGCTTTTTAAAATTTTCTCTAGTACCCTGTTGAATTATATTAATAAGGAAATAAATTATGTAAATAACTTATTTATTTGGAAATTCATCATTGAAAGTACATGCTAGCACCTTATATGAGCTAAACTAGAGAGAATTTAGTATTCATTTATTCATTCAATTGTGCTAGATCCTGGGAAAATCAGAAAAATAACTATGTCATGGTCCATACTTTCATGGAGTGAAATGTGAGTTCTGTCTTGAAACCTATTCAAGGATATTTCATTGCTGAAGTACCAAACAGAATTCATTATAAAATGCTTAAAACATATAAATTTGACTAAGTTGTGGACCCACAAGATTGTGTTACAAGGACTCTCCCCCAGAAGGTTGTTAAGCCTCATCACCTTCTAGAAAATGGTCATCTCTGTTTACCAGTTAGTTTGATAGGGTTGCTTGGCCTTCAATGGCCAAAACAGAAAAATATTGAGAAAATTGATCCATCATGAAAGCCACTTGATAAGGTCTTACAACAGACAGAAATCACTTACTGAAGTGTTTGATTTAGCAACACTGGAGTCTTTAAAAATAAATCAGTTGCCAGAAATTGAAATGATTCCTGTTCTGGGTGGCCAGGGATTTGTGGAGTCTTGTAGGGACATTCATCTTTTTTCTCTTTAAAGCCAGCTCTCAGTTAGTTATGATCATGATGACTATGGGATACATGATGGATTGAAATAGCATATCATTTCCAGTCTTCATTTTAATCAATAGTTTCAATTCCCTCAGTAAGCAAACCTTTTCTAGGAATGATGATAAATAGTAGAATTGAGGGCTGTGAGATTTTCTCCATTTATTCTACCTCTATTCCCTCTGAAGAAAGTGCTGATGACCTGCAGTTTTGAACATCTGGATCTGAAGTACATTTGCCCTTTCTCTTGCTGTTTCTCCTCCAATCACCTCTTATTTCTCACTATCCACTCACTTTGTCTAGCTCTGCGTGATTTTTTTTCTGATTATTGAAAAAATCAATTTGTGGTTGGAATTGAAATGTTGGCAAGATAGTGAGAAATGGAGAAGTGAACAAAACCTGTTTTAATCAGCCTCTTTCTCACATAGTAATTTTTTCCCTACAGATGCATTTCTAGTTGAGAGATGTGGAGAACAGTTTTTGTTTTATTCTTTTATTTATGATTTTTATACATGGGATTTGCTATTTAAAAAAATAAGAGTCTTTTGTCTCACAATCCTTTGGACATTCAGTGTGGAGCATAATCTGAGCACTAGGTATTTAACAGTAAATGTTGATATCACTTTGTATCTAAGGGATAGAAACTAGCAAGAGTGATAAAATTGAGGGAAGATGATTTAAATTCAATATATATTTTATTCTTTGTAAATACAATGAGTACAACTTTTTAACTTTCACAAATCTGTTAATTCACTTTGTACAAGAAAAGTTTTACTCATCCTATGATAGGCCAAGTGCTGATTTTTCTCAGGGCTAGTATCTAATAAATCAAAACATGAAAAGTACAGCAGCTATCTTCAAATGTTTGTTTCTACATTTCCATAAGTATAGTCTCATATCCAAGAAGCAGCGTATAGTGTAAGTTTGTGTGTGTGTGTGTGTGTGTGTGTGTGTGTTGTATGTGTGAACAAGGCTTTACTTAGAACCCAAAGTTTTCTGAAAGGCATTGTAGAGTCTCAGAGACTGTTAGCAGTTTATCAATTAAGAAATCTTTTAGTGTCTATCTCTTTGAAGTTCATTCTAGCATGCTGTGTATATTCACTTGCTGTTCTGCATGTCTCATTGGACCAAGAGTTCGGACCCCATTGCCTTTGGTTTCAGCACTACGCCAACGGGACAGCAATCAGCTGACACTCAGTGAGACATCTCTGCTTTATTTGGTTTTGCTGTTTTTTTCTTTCTTCTTTGACTTGTATTCTTTTTGTAAAACTCTTCTGTCTTTGAGATGGTATCCAAACTGCAGTCTTGATGAGAGAGCCATCTATGTTCATCAGCTGGTTTGATAGGGTTGTCTGGCCTTCAATGACTAAAATAAGGGGGAAAAATAATCAATCACCTAAAACACTTTTCAGTTCATTATGAAAGCCACTTGATGATGTCTACAACAGAAGGAAAATGTTTGGTGCAGTATTTGATTTGCCCACTGTATTCAGAACAAATCTGTCAACTTAAGTTACTTTTTGAAGGCTGCAGTATACTGTATTACCTCAGCATTATTTTTGGTAACCCAACTTCATAAACTGAAAAGGAAAAATGAAATATTGTATTTTGGCTTTTGTTATATCAGAATAATCTTCCTGATGAGTGATGGAATAGCATGGCCAGTGGCAACCAGCAATCATGAGCCCCTCCCAGGGAGAAGGGGACTTGATGAGTTCTCTCCATTCTGGGTGTCCTATCAAGCAATGCCCTTTCTTCAGGTCTACAATCTTCTGTAGAGGCAGCAGGTCATATCTACTGGAATAGTTTTGTGCCAATTAATTCTTTTTTTTTCCTCCAAAGGCTACACATCCCCAGGTTTAGGCTTCCTGAAGGTTTTGTTAGTTGAGGCTTGTTCGCCAAAGGTAAAAGTTCATCTGACACTGTCCATCCTGAAGACTGTGTATGTTCAGCAGAGATTAGATATCACTGGATTTGTACATATCTGAAAGCAGTCTCGTAATTGGCACATTGCCAATGGTTTTTTTGAAAAACACTTCTTCTATTGTAGATGGGCTAATGGAGCGTAAGGCTGGCAGAAGCAACAGGAGTTTCCCAAAGCGACAAGGTTGAGTGGGATACCTGGAATAAAGAAATCAGGAGAGTTAGATGAGCCAAAGTGCTTCCTTCAACGTTTGTTTAAAAATCTTAATATTTTGTATTTGGACAAAAACCACATCCAAATGTACCAAATGAGTTTTTGATCTGATTTCATTAATAACAGAAGTAATTAGAAACGAATTTACAAAGGGTAATATCAATTTTTTTGCAGAGGGAGAAATGGAGGCACACTAGCCAGACCTTTTTAAAGAACCTACTGTGTCATAGGATCTGGTGATTCAATTACAAAAAATGAACTACCATGCCCCCTTCCTCTCAGTTGTTAGAATAGTTCCCCTCTTTCAATCACTTAACTGTGTAAACATTGTATTTGACCAATATACTTCTTGAGGGCAGGGACTAATTTTTTTATCTTCATATTCCTAGTGCCTAGCATAAAACTCTGAACTTATTAGGGGCTTAAGAAATGCTTTTGTGAATGAGTGAAAGTTTCTTCTCCCCCAGACTGCTTTTCTCAAGTGAAATGGCTCGTTTTTCTAAGTAATTCTCCAAATTATTATTCAAGATTTATACTTAGTCACTCACAGGAATAATTCTATTACATTACAAATTAAAGACTAAATTCTGTTGGGTGGGAATGCCACCCAACTTACATGTCAATGAAATTGGCATCTAATTAAAGATATGAAAAAGTGTTGAACAATTCTCTCTCGAGGTCCAACATCCATTTGGGATCCGATGCACAAGCTTAAGTCTCTGTTGCCTGTACAGCCTCAGAGACTGCAGGCCTATGCCAATGTAATCTCTATTGTTTCCTTCATCCCCAGATAGTGACAGAACTTGTCAGGTGGGTTGCTTTCTCTGGAAATAAATCACATACAAAGGCCAAACATTCCTTGGGTCAAGTTTAAGCTTCCATGATGGAAACTGACAAGCATATGAATTCATTCAAAGGAAGTACCAAAGACAGAGTTAAGTGGTCTCCTCCCTTGTCACTGCAAACACTAGAGGGTGAGTGAGTCAAAGTCCAAAGTCCAAGTACCATTTCCTTTATTAACCTCTTCTTCCTTTTGATGCCATGAAAATTCTTCTCATTCTTCATTTTTTGCTCCAGTCTTGGATGAGGAAGTAACCCTCTCATTAATGTCAGCTTCTCTACATGTAAACTTGTTCCCACCTTACTCTCTAATCTTCAATATTTCCTTATCTACTGATATATTCTGTCCTGCCTAAAAATATATCCATGACTTTCTCATCCTTAAAACAAAACCATTATTTTACCCTACTATTATTCAAGCTATTATCCTGTATTTCTGTCCTGTTTTCATCGCTAAAATCCTTGGAAAAAAGCTATCTACTGTCATTGTTTCTATTTCCTCCTATTCATTTCTTAACCCTTTGCAATCTGCCTTAATTGAAACTGTCCTTTCCAAAGTTACTAATGGTCTCTCAATTGCCAAATATAATGACTTTTTTTTTTATCAATCTCGATACTTCTTGAACTCTTTGCAGCATTTTCCTGTTGATCATTCTTACCTCCTAGACCCTCTCTCTTCTCTAGTTCTTGTGACACCACCGTTCTTTCTTGGTGCTTCTTCTCCTTGTCCAACTGTCTTTAGTTTCCCTTGCTGGATCATTATCCATATTTTACTTCTTAACTGTGTGCATACCTCAAGCTCTGCCTCAGATCCTATTCTTTTCTCTCTATACACACAGTCACATTCTCTCTCAATGATCTGGTAAAGTTCTGTGGGTCTATGATCATCTCCATACATATCACTCCTAGATCCATTTGTCTAGATCTAGTCTCTCTCCTAAGCTTCTGTCCCTTATCAACTGCATATTGGATATTTTCCTATGGATTTCTAATTGGATATGGGTATCTCAAAATTATTATATTTAAAACAAAACTCATCTTTCTCCTCAGACCCATACACCTTCCTAATTTCTGCCAAGGGCACCAGCATCCTTTCAATAACACAGGATTATAGTGTCAGTCATTCTTGCCTCTTTACCCTCCCTTACCCCAGTCATTTGCTTTGTCTGGCTTATTCTACCTCTAAAACATCTCTTGTATCAGTATCCTTTTTTCTACTAATAGCACAACCACCTAAGCTTGGACCCTCATCACTTTTTATTTGGACTAACACAATAGTCTCTTCATCAGCCTCTCTGCCTCAGATCTCTCTCTCTTCTCCAATATATTGATTTTCCTAAAGTACAACTCTGACCATTTCACTCCCCTGCTCAAAATGTTCCAATGTCTCCCTCTTGCCTTGAGGAGAAAAATCCAAATTTCTCTACAGGGTATTTCAAATCCTTCACAATCTGACTTTCACCTCTCTTTCCAGGCTTGTTGCAAAGTCCTTCCCCTCATGTTGATCTGTGCTGCAGCTAACCTGGCCTACTTTTTGTTCCTCATTCAAGACATTCCACCTCCTGATTCTGTGCCTTTGAATAGCTGTCCAATGGGCAGCCTGGAATGCCTTCTTGATTCACCTCAGCCTCCAAGAATCCCTCAATCTCCTCAAAGTTCAGCTCAAGTGCAATCCAACATGAGGGCTTACTTATTCTCCTAACTATTAGCACCTCCCTAAAATATTTTCTACTTACCATGTACAAACTTAATATTTCCTTATATGTATACATATTTTTCTACAATAGAATTTAAATTCTTTGAGGAAAGGGATTTTTTTGTTTTTCTCTTTGGGGAAGGAAAGCCTACCATTATCACACCCAGTAGATACTTAATACATATTTGCTGAATCGATATCTGATTTTTCTCCTGAAGGAGCTTTTGGAGATAGGCAAGGGACCCAAGACCTGAAAAAAATATGGATGTCAATGGAAAATAGAAAGGTCATAAGTCAGAGGGTTTCAGTAGCATGTTTCCCATCACTACAAGTGGGTATACAAGTAAAGCCTGGATCACTACTTGTTGGAACTCTTATAGAGGGATTTCTTGTCTACATACAGGATGGACTATGTGTCCTATGGGGTCTTTCCCAAAGTTGTAATTTTGTGACTGTGTAAATGTTGCTGGGTCCGCAGTGGAGAATGGTTTTAAAACTGGCCTCTCAGGTGGAAACCAAAAAGATTTTTCTCAAAAAAACACTGGTACTCGCATGTAGTCAGGGTTCACATTTCAGGCATTATAACCATAGACTTTTGTTAGGCAGACCTGGGAGCCAAAATGTAACTTTATTTTTATGGGAAAATGTATTCTTTATTCTAAATAACTTATTGAGATATGAACCTTGGGAACAAAATCTTTCAATAGGTTGAAATTAGCCTGTATGGAATCAGTGATTGTTCATCAGCATTTTTCAGGTCTGTCTTAAATAACAGCAAAGCATTTAGAAATCTTATGAAAGTTGTTATTGCTAATTTTATTGAACCTGTTCATCTTATTGGTCAGAAAACTGAGGCCTAAGGAAGAGATATGATTGTTCCAAAGATGCCACTCCTCACTCTTAATTGCCTATAGTTTTGTTTTTAAATTCGTACAAACGATTCCTAAATTTCCTTTATAAACCTACCATTAAGAGCAATCCTTCCTTTTCCTCTTTACCACACAGCTTCTTTCCCTTACAGTTATAGCAGAGAGACAAAGTATCTCAGGGACATGTCAAAGGCTAATTAAGAGTCCAGAATGAGACTCTACTATGTCCTCAGTAGAAAAGGGGCTCAATTAAAGTACCAAACTTGAAGTTAAAGTGCCAGACTCAGGAGCTATCAGTTCAAATCCAGGCTCTGAAACATGCTATGTATTCATGGACCTCTCTAAATCTCAATTTCCTTATCTGCAATATGGGGTAATAAAATTTACAGACCTCACAGGGTTGCAGTGAGAAAAGTGCTCTGTAAATGTTAATGTTTTGCAAAGTGGCATATTAGATACAGGGGTGGCCTTGGAGTCAGGAAGACTTCTGACATATATTGGCTGTATGACCCCAGTTAGGCACTTAGCTTCACCCTCTAAGACTATGTATTAGAAAACAGATGTTGAAATGCATTGGTAGACAGGGGCCTCAATGAGTTCCTCTACCCATGAAATTACAAGTCTGGTCCAAAAAGAAAAACTAAGCCTTGTAGGAGTCAATTACTTTCTCAAAGATAGTCAACTCTTGATTACTTATGAGTAAATCATTCAATCTATAGTCTTCTCCCATAGCTGGTCCTGAGTCTTAAAAGGGAGGCTGTGATGAATCCATCAAAAGGCATGAATTGAGCATCTCATTTTGGGTGTTATTGTACTCAGCAGGAACAGAGAAAGCCATATACATGATCTTAAGTGTGTGTGTGTGTGTGTGTGTGTGTGTGTGTGTGTGTGTGTGTGTGTATATATATATATTTGTCAATTACCCTGTGTCTTTAATTTCTTTTTTTAATAGCATTTTATTTTTTTCAGCTACATGTAAAGACACATCTTAACATTCATTTAAAAAAAATTTGGGGTTCTAAATTTTTCCTGTCCCTCCCTCTTCCCTAAGATGGTAAGCAATTTGACATAGGTTATACATGTGCAATCATGTAAAACATATTTCAGTATGTCACTAATTTCTAAATGTGGTTTTGAAAAAAAAATTTAATAGGTCTTTTCACACACCCAGAAGCAAGAATATTTGAGAACTGATTCTGCCCATATGGGCTTGTATATTTTATATGGCACAGATCAGTTGTGTTGACCCTTCAATCCTAGTGGGGACTGGGAAGAAGAGTAATATCCAAAGGTCATTGAGTCAAGGATGCAGCCTTAAGTGACCCTGTGGCATCACAGATCACTTCCCAGAGGGTTAATTCACACCTAGACCTCAGGTAACTTGTAGCAAGGTGTGACCTATGAAACTCCCTCAGGAAAACATTCATAGGACAGGGGAAAAGCACTGGTACAAAATAAAAAAGGTGCTCAGGACCCAGTCTTCCCCCATAATTCCTCATTGGTCCTTTGAAACAATACTCTTCATCTTCTCTCTCTCCTATTAAAATGATCCTGAATGCCAGTTTTCAATCACCAGCAGGGGCATCTCTGTTTCTCCAAGCTTATATATGCTGACCACAGACAGCTTCAGTATAGGAGAGATGCTGGAAAACACATTCAGAAAACCCCTTGCAACTATTCCATTTCCACATCCCAGAATTTAGGAGCACTACCATCTTTGCTCTGAGAACTCAATAGCATTTGTTCCTTAACCATTCCATTTTTCACAAAGGCTATTGTGAGTGTTCACTAGTTTCATGGAACTAAGAGCTGACATAGTGAAAATCTCATTATAAGTATGATTCTAAAAGTGCTAAATTAATATCTCTAGGCTGAGAGCATAAACTGAGAAGGACTGGTCAAGGCAGATATTCTATTGCTCCTAATAATGGAAGGCTGTGTGCTGTGGAGAAAGCACATGACATGAAGGAAAAATCAAACTAAACCAAACCCTGGTTTGAGAGTTAAAGGACCTGCATTTGATTCCTAGTTTACAACCTCCTAGCACTTCAGACTTTCATCACCTTTCACCAAGATTATTGCAATTGCCTCGAAATTGTTCGCCCTATCTTGTGTCTCCCCACTTCAGTCCATCCACCACACAGTTGCCAAAGTGATTTTCCTTAAGTGTTTCTGACCATGTCACTTCTCCATGGAATAAATTTCAGTGACTTTCTATTATCAATAGCTTCAAATCCTCGATTTAACTTATAAAGCTCTTTACAAGCTTGCCTCAATCTACCTTTCCAGACTTATCTCTTCCTACACTTTTCAGTCTAGACAAAATGACCTTTTATCTGTTCCTCACACTGACGTTCCATCTTCCATCTCTGTACCTTTTCAGTGGCTGTCCTCTCATGCTAGAAGGTACCCCCTCTTCACCTTTACCTCACAGAATCCCCCTTTTCCTCCAAGATGCAGGTCAAGAACTAACTTCTATGCAAAGCATTTCTTTATTCCCAGCTTCTTGTGCTCTCACCTCCTCCCTAACTACTTTGAATTTAGCTAACATATTGATTTTACATTTATTTCATATTTATACATATGCTTACATGCAGTCTCTCATCATAAAATGTAGGCTCCTTGGGAATGGAGATTGTTTCATCCTTTGTAGGTCTACATCTACAGCCTAGCAGAACACTCAGCACTTAGCAGACACCTAATAAATACTCATTGATAAACTGTTTACAAGAAAACCCTTTTATCTCTGTGAGTGTCACTTTCCCTATCTGTCAAAAGGGGATGGTAATAGTTACATTATCTACTTAACATATATACTAAGTCCTTTATAAACCAAAATAAATGCAATCATTTATTTTGGTGGTAATAATAATTATTTAGGTGAGCTAGGTGCAGTGGATGGACTGTGGGCAAGTCACTTAACCTTATTTGCCTCAGTTTCCTCATCTGTAAAATGAGATAGAGAAGGAAACAGTAAACCACTCCAGCATCTTTTCCAAGAAAACCCTAAATGGAGCCATGAAGAGTTGAATATGACTGAAAATGACTGAGTAACAACAGCAATTATTATTTCCTTGCATTGGAGGATTGAAGTTTGACAATTGCCTTCCCATAAGACACTTTTATTGTATTTTTACTTCATCATTATTTCATCCAAAGTCCATGTAAGATATGAGATTCTTTGTAGAAAGCACCATGTATTGTTTTCTATGACTATTACTCAGACCAAAAATAAATTTTAAAAGAAATCTAGTTTGTAGTTAACTAACTAAAAAAATAGATTTCAAATCTGTCCTGCCCTTAATTTAAAAAAAAAAACACACACACACCTTTAATATTGAGGAAAAATGCCCTACTTTTACTTGATAACTCAATATAATTCTCAGAGTATATAGCAGCTTCCCACACACAAAAAAAGGGATTTTGTAATAGAAATTAAGAGTCTCTAGGGGAAGAAACATCAGCCAAGACAAAAATGTTGACTTGGGCAGGAGTCTCTCATCCTGACTCTTTTTAGATTTGGCCATATCTAGAGAGTTAGAAATGAGTGTTTATAATAGGTTGAATTTGTATTTTGTGGGACTGATTGTGAAGGGGTGACTCCAATGAAGTTTTCCAAAGTGGATCTCCTTTTTAATTCTTTCCTTCAAGATCAACATAGAGAACTAGCAGCCAGAACAACTGGGGCCACTCCTTCATCCTGCCATCAACTAAAAAGTAAGCAAAGATGAAATTGTTTTGCTCTTAATAAACCTGTCACCATCTGAAAAAAAATGGGAGCAGAAACTCTATACCTCAAAATTTTGTTTCTTGGCTAAACTATATTTCTCAAGAGTTTGGAAATCTTTGGGCAAAAAGTGTTTTAGAACTACCATGCAAAATAGAGTTGAAGGCAAGGAGTGAATTTTGATCTCTAAATTCTCTTCCATCTCTAAATTCACTATGACATGAACGCAGTTGTGGTAAGGAACTAGACCCTAGTCTATGATGTTATAATTATCACTCATTAGAATTCATTTATCAAGTTATCAAAATAGCAGTCAACACTGCCCACTATGCCCTGCCACTTAGCATTTTGAGGGTAAAGGATGTAAAAAACAAAGATGTAAAGAAAAGATGGATCACTGAAAAACATGACTATCCTTTGATGTCTTTCATGGTCCACGTATATCCTGTTTCCCTCTCCCTCTAAATCTCATGGCCAGCATTCTGCTTGGTACCTTTCCGCATCACCAGTATATATAGCTGAAGTAGCTGGAATAAGATTTCCATTCATGTTTATTTAAATGGTCAAAATAGTTGACATATAAAGAGAGAAAACATACCTCTTTCTCCTTTGCCCCCACTTCTCATCCCAACTAACTCCAGCTACTCACCTAGAACTCATCCTCTCAAATGAAGGGACAATATGGGTAGAAACACAGCATACTATTCTATGGAATAAGGAGAGAAATGTGGGCTGGGGTCATTAAATTGCCCACATATTTAGAGTATTAAAACTTGGCTGATTAGAGGGTTTTGAATATAATGGAACTGTTTCCTAACAAGCTTGCTCATTTTAGGGCATAATAACAGATAATCGTTAGATAGTGCTTTAAGGCTTGCAAAGTACTTTATGTATATAACCTCATTAGATTATAAGCTTTTTGAGCTCAGGGAATGTCTTTTGCCTCTTTTTCTATCCCCAGACCTAGCATGTGCCTAGCACACAGTAGGCATTTAAGAAATGTTTACTGATTGATTGATAGAGGTGTATATTTGGCTGGTTTTTTTATACCATCTCTCTGGCACTCAAAAGGTAGAAAAATATGATTTATATTTGATGGTGATTGATTGACTAGAGAAGCCAAGTGTACATTTGCATAAATTATATAATAAGAGCCCTCAACTGTTTTGTGTGTCATGGATACTTTTGGTAGTCTGGTGATCTTTATGAACTTCTCAGAATAATATTGTTAAATGCAATAAAAAAACACATAGGATTACAGAGAAATCAAATATATTGAAATGCAGTTATCAAAATTTTGAAAAAAATTTACCTACTTCAGGTTAAGAATCCCTGTTTTAGGGGAATATAGGTTTTTTTTCCCTCTAGCAGGGAGGTTATAACCTGAAACAATGCTGGCAGCTAATAATAATCCATAGAATCATAGGGTAGAAAGCACTGTCTTCTATTTTTTGCAAATAAGTAGAAATGTCATTGTAAAGCTGGTGCCTGGAAATTAGAATAAATTCCATATTATTGACTTCCCATGCTCCAGTTCACTATATTTTCTAATAAGGTTTCCCTGGAATGTACTTCCTGTTGCCAGGAATAGTGTGACGCTATCCACATCTATTCATGGCGGCCAATCAAGAAGATCCATTCTGCCTGCCTTCACAATCAGAGATGGAGCCAATCACAGAGAACTTACCAGTCAGGGGGTTAAAGAAGCCTCAAATGAATGGTCAGTGTGAAAGCCCATTTTTTCTGTGGGCAACCAGGTGGCATCCCCATAAGACACCTTCATTTCTTTAGGATTATCCAATCCCATTCAAGATGTCACTGTCCACAACCATAAGACTTTGGTCATTATTTTTGACCTTTCTCACTCTGACTGGGTCTAAGCACAAATATAAGTTGGACCATTTTGACTGAACTGATTGGACTCAGTGGTTAACTATTCTAATTGGTTGAACTGGCTTTTGGGGACACACACACACACACACACACACACACACACACACACACACACACACACACACAGCTTGAGTCTCCACAAAAGTAATTTCCTGTGGTGCAGTGGAAAGAGTGCTATACTTAGAACTGATTCAAAACTCTGCCACTTTATTATTTGTAACTTACATCAGTTACTTCACCTCCTCTGAGTCTAAATTGAGGAACATGGCCTAACTGATAAGTCATTCTAGTAGTCAGTGCTCCCCCCTTAATATGTAAATATTTTCACATAACTGTACATATTGCCTCCTTCATTAGAATGTAAGTTCCTTGAAGGTTGGCACTATTTTATTTTTGTCTGAATTCCCATTCCCATACCATAACCAGGTTTGGCACTAGAAGGTGCTTAAGATGCTTTTTGATTGATTGATAGATTAAATGATCTCTAAAGTGTCTTTCAAATGTAAAATTTATGATCCTTTTTAGGTAAATAATCAAAGCAAATGAGATGATGTTGGAGGGGGAGGGGAAACACTTTGTAAATTATATCCCACGTAAAATAGGGTTATTGTCATGGCTGCAGTTATTGTTATCCTTAATTATTAAATAAATAAAATTCACCTGGTGTGGATATAACTGTTAAGTGTTAGCTGAGCTTCATCTTGAAGTGCTGCAATGGCCGCGGCATTCCGGAAACTTCTCAGTTCAGAACCACTGTGTGTAGGTACTAGAAAAGAGATCAGGAACCAGTCGGTCAGTTGACCTCCAGGTGGGTGCAACGGTATAAAGCAGCGATGAAATGCAAAGCTGGTCCAGCATGAAAGAAGACCGTGGCTCTCTAAAATGGAGTCAAAGGGTCCGAAAGATCAGCTCCATTTTATGAGGCTCTTTCTGACGCTGAAGTGGCTGTTATCAGGAAGGGAGCAGGCTGGGTCAGGGGCAGGGAGGGGGAGGGGAAGCTGTTAAGATAGGGGAGCGGGATAATGAAGAGGAAGAAGAAGAAGAAGAGGAAGGGGTTCACATCTGCTTACCAGCTTTGAAAGTGACAATGCATTTGAGACAGGCAAATTCAGTTGCGTCCAGCCGAAGTTGTCTGAATCTGGCCACTACCTCCTGCAAAGCCTGAATTTCAGAGATGATCTTACTCAGCTTCTGAGAATCTGTATTTTCACCATTCATGCCTAGAATGGGAATGTGAAATTAATGTCCTAATATTAGGGCATTTTCATGATTTCATATTGATTTTTGACAAAATTCTGCATATAAATATCTATTCAATTGTCACTCTGAGATCTCTGATTCCATGTAGACTGCCTATATTGTATGGAAGTTAATATAAAATCTTCTCTGGGATGATAACAAACACAGTAATTTGCATTTAAATAACAATGCAAGCAGTCATGAATACAACAAAACAACATTATTTGCATTTAAATATAGATTTATAAATGACAGGTATACTCTATTGTTCAGCAGGAATTTGTTATTCTTTACATGTTGTTCTTTTTTCAGTAATGTATTTTTATGGTAATTTCTACAACAAAGTCATTAAATTGTGCAGTTCTTACCAGATACAGCCAGTAGAGTGTTAGCATCAACTGGAATGGCCCATTGTGCTATTCCTAGAACAAACAGTTCTCTCCAAGCATCTTCCAAAAGCATCAGCTGCCATACAATAGATGTATAATAGAATATAGTGTATAATTTATAAATTTATAAACAATCTCAATATGTAAATTTCCATTATTTACAAAACTGTTTTAAATGCCTGTCTTGGTAATTTCTCCTGAATATTTTAGCTTTTTCTTTTATCTTTTTCACAAGGTGCCTATAGATATAGTAATATGTTACTGCAGAGTCTATTTTCCCAAAGTTTGCTTCTCCCAGGAAAAGGTCTGCTTTTCCTTTAATGTCTTTTTATTCCAGCCAAACCTAGGATTTGCTAGTACTCCTATAAGATGCCAAACTATAGCATACTGGAATGCCATGTAAAATGACCCTTCTGGAATATTAACGCTGAAATTCTCAAGAATTACAGACTGGTCCACTGAATCTCTGTCTGATTTTTATTCTCAAAGAAGAACTGGAGAACTAGAAGATCAAGGAACAGTATGTATGTGAGGGATAATAGCCACAGTACTTATCAAAGGCAAGCATTAGAAGAGGAAAAATAGTGATACAATTAAGTTAATCAGCATTTCCACATTTAACTCTTTGTTGGTTGTCTGATTTCTCAGATAAGCATAAAGGGACAGATTGCATTAATTTTTATGTGATGGAATACGGACAAATTAAAACCAAAATTTGATTGTCTCCGAATTATCATCTTCAGCTCCCTTTCCCACTCTGACTTGTTATTGTAGGGTTTTCTTTCGAAGACAGAAAAGAAAACCAATTTACGTATGGCTACCAATAGTCTCTAGAAATTTATTTGGAAGAGTTTTAAAACGGCACAAAAATGGGCACTTCAAAAATGGATCTAATGTTAGGTAAATGAATAAAGATAGCTGATGAATATTTTTCAATGGTTTTTGCCTTTCAAAATGAGCAAAAAAAGCTCATTTTAAGTGGAAGGTTTTTTTTTTAAAAAAATAAGTTAGTCTCAGGAACTGATTTATCAAATATTTATCAACAATACTCTTAATGACTTATACTTAGTTCTAATCTTTAAAAATCAATGCTTTGTCAAATTTATTACATAAAGTACAAGAAAAAGAACTGAAAATTTTGGGGAGAAAAGTCACCCAATTTTGGCTATTCTTGATGTATGATACAAACAGACCTTACGTAGAATAAGTAAATGATTAGCATGTGTCTTAGTAAGGAAATGCATTTAAGACAGCTAGTACAACCTAACTAGGCACAACAAGATTAAAATCTTTAAATTATTATTTTTTAAAAAGGATTCATATCTTTTGCTTGTATGACCACTTAATAATTTTTGGTCTTGCCACCAGTCCCTCTGAATGTATTTGCCCCAGCCAATTCTTCAGAAAGAAATCCAGACTGTATTTTCTTTGTAGTCATTTATTTACTGTCAAAATAATTCTAGAAGGTGTTATTTTAAATAAGATGAATAAAAAGTATCTTCTTCCTGGGGCATGATGAAATTTTAGGTACAATATTACTTTAGTCTTTTGAAAGTTTTTGTGACCATAGGATTGTAAGACATGTTTGCTTTTAGGAATTTATAAAAAACTTTAAGAATTAAATAAACTCTGGGTTCCTATTTGCTGTTTATCTCCATATAATTTAATGACCCAAACTCTAAAGATCATCTTCAGAGAATACAGAAGTATGAACATAATGAAATGGGAACAATTCTTCAGGTGAGGAATGGAAAATCTCTCTATTTATTAGTCACTCACCTTGTTTCTCCATTTCCTAATTTCCTACTAAGGTTTCAACAATTTAAAAATATACATGGCAATATTTTAAAATTCCACTTGCAGGAGAAGAGCATATTTTCTTACACATTTTTAAAATAAATTTCATCCTACTTTCCTGAAGTAAAGGAACATTCTAACTGGTGGAAATACGAAGGGAACAAGCAACTGCTCTAAAAGAATTCTTTTTTTCATTCAATTTACTGAGTTTCTCAAATAAGCTTTATCTTAATAATTTCCTTGGGTGTGTTTGTGTATCATCAAACCTACCAC
Organism: Bettongia penicillata ogilbyi; assembly: GCA_023548195.1. NCBI lineage: Eukaryota > Metazoa > Chordata > Mammalia > Diprotodontia > Potoroidae > Bettongia > Bettongia penicillata. The sequence continues at coordinate 4,579,909 of JAJHZJ010000119.1, forward strand.
AAGGCCATGTAACACTTTTTAAGTCTGAATTTATAACTTCATTGGTGTTTGAATGTATCCATGGATGCAGTTCAGTAATTTATCTGTAACTTATAGTCTCTGAGACTTGCTGAGAACCTAAGAAGTTAGTATGTTTCAGAGGAAGAATTTGAACACAGTTCTTCTTGACCTTAATGTTAGTCCTATGCACATACTAAATGCTTAACATTACTGCACATACTAAATGCTTAACAAATATATGTTGAGTTGACTTCATGGTTATGTTTTTTGGACATCACATAACACTTTGTTATCTGTGGTTGTTTAGCCAGCTAAAGATTTCAGGCTGAGATATTCACCTGACTGATAACAAGGAGTTTTTACAGATGATATCTCCAGATCCCTTCCAGCTTTGTGAAATTGGGATTAGTCACTCTTATTCTCTCTTGTGTTCTCTCTCTCCATAATCCTTATTGTCTGAGGATCCCAAAGCACACTCAAGCTTACCTGATCTTGCAAGGACAGAGTGGAAAAGGCTGGAACACTTTTGGCCCATTTAATGCTCATGAAGAGGAGTCTGGCTGCTGATTCACATACAGACTCAGTGGCCACTTCATAGAGATACATGGGAGCTCCATTAACCTCATGAGGATACTGGAAGGGGAGAAGAAAGGAGGAAGATTGGATTAAGGAGGGGACCAAGTGAGAAAACCACAGCATTTTAAAAAGAAATCAAGAATAGAGTTTTGAATAAGAGCCAAGAATTCCTAGGAAAAGTCTACACTAAGGAAAAAGGAAATACTTAAGTTTTATATATTTTTTTAATAATTAAATACCTGCATATAGTATAAGAACTATCCCTTGTAACCCTCTGTGAGAAACCACACCCAGCACCAACTTTTTTGATCCCCTTGGGAGAGGTCTCATTTCTACGCTCTTATTTAGATGGCTGTATTCACTTTGGAGAGTTGGACCTTGGCTGAGTCACTTCCCTTGTTTAGAAGTTAGTCTTCCCATTTGCAAAATGAGAACGTTGACCTAAATGATTGCTAAGGTCTCTTCCAGAATGAGTAGTCTATGAGTCTCTCAGTCTTTCTCTATCCTCACCAGCAAATTTACACAGGACTGAGCCAAGTGGCAGGCCTGGCTCCCAATTTAGACAAGAGCAGCTTGTATTTGTGTAAATAAAAATAGACATGAAAAAGTATAAATTAATAGGCATCCAAAACACAAATATGCATATGAATATTTTTAGAAAGGATTAGTATATTATGGAAATATTTCAATTAGACATTTTAATCATTCATAGAGCATTCTCATTCACAACTGACAACATATTCATAGCAGCACTTTCCCATGCTTATTATACACATCAAGGGGTAAGGGAAAAAAAACCATTAAATATTGTGTATGCATGTGTTCCTGTACAGGGTGCACAGGTGTTTTGCTTTTCTGAGGCTGTGTGTGTGTGTGTGTGTGTGTGTGTGTGTGTGTGAACTCTGAGAGTGTAGGACTCCATGCAGTTGTTGGATATTCTTTCAGAGAAATCCTGAGGTGACTATCTTAGACTCTCTTGGATCATCACAAACCCTTAGGGGTTATAAATGCAGTCTCTAGATGGCACCATTCTAAATTGGTGATAAATGTCATATCCTTTTTTGTGCTAGACGACTAGCACTGGAATAAATCCAAGCAGTTTGGAAGTGACTAAGGGGTGTCAGGGAAGGAGCCAAAGCAATCCAGATGGGTTTGCAATATTTGTGGGTTTTCCCTCTTTAATGGTACGATAGACCTTAACATTTTCATACTAGCTAATGAGCAACTCCCTTTCATCTTCTAGGCCTAATGTTAGATTTAGGGTATAACAAGTTGATAGCTGATCTAATCCCAGCAGGTTGTAAACTCCTTGGTGGCAGGAACTGCTTTGACTATTGTCTTCTTAGTACTAGCACCCTGGACAGTACCTTGTACTCTCCACGACTACTTCTTGAATTAAATCAGATTGAATTTTGAGGTCCTGTATCAATGAGTTAAATTAAGCGCCAGTTTGGAGGTTATTTTCCCGTAAGGCACGCTGCTGTTCAACTAGTCTACAGGGAAATCCAAATTTTAACAAGGATGGGGTATTATTGGAAGCAATGAGAGCCAGTTCCTGGTTCCTCCTCCCCACCTTAACCAAGGGTAGAGAAGTCCTAAGATGAATACTCCGATTTAAGGGAGTATTTCTCCCTTCCAAATCCAAGGGGAAAAGAAAAAAAAAACCACATAACCTTATTTCCTTCCTCAGTCTTCTTAGTGAACCTTTGACACAGCCCTCTGATCCCTCCGATTTTTTCTCTGTTGAAATGGGGTCACTGACCTTGGGCGTAGGCTGGGCCAGCCCCACCAATGTTTGCCTTTCCGGGGTGCCGGACACGGCCGCCAGTTCCAGGTTATGTTGCTCCAATTGCGTGACTGCAGTGAAGAAAGCCGGGGCAGGCAAGGCTGCTGAAGGGAAGTGAGGGGCTGCACCGTTCTCCTCCTTGTGGCCGCGAAAATACAGGGCAACTTGCTTGCGGATAGTAGACGTCCTGGGCCCTCGCTCGTGTTGCACAGCTGCAGGGACAGACAGATCGTGACAAGGCTGAGCTTGGTTCTAACGAGTTTGGTAATCCAAGAACTCGAGCCTCAGCCCATCAGCCTCACGCTGGGTTTGGAATCAGAAGATGCGGTTTTGAATCCTGTCTCCTTTACTAACAAGCAGTGTAACCTTGGGCAAGTGGTTTCATGGCTCCTGGCCTCGTTTCCTCATCTGCAAAACGGAGGAGTTGGACCAGGCTATATCTAAATTGCTAGCTCCCATAAATCCCTAATCTTACTTTTCTAGGTGTGCACTAGAGATCTGGATAATCTCGCTGTTTCTCGCTTCACCACTGGGTCTTCTGGAAAGACTCAGGACCATCTAGGTTCCGAGCCCCAGAATTAGTCCAGGGACGCGGGATGAGGAAGATGATAACTTCAGTATTTGGGGACTATTTTTTGGAAACCGGAGACACGTGCAGGCAAGGTTGGACACGGGTGTCTTTGTCACTTGCCCACAGACTGATCTGAGAGAGAGGGACAGAGAGGAGCGCTCATTGCAGAGTTCCGATATGTGCCTTGCCTTTTATCAGGCAACAATTTTAGGCCTTGTCGCCCCCAGGCCTAGTTCAAAGGGCAGCCCTGGCTCCCACCTGCAACAGATGAGGCAAGCAAGTGGGTTCTGAGCCAGTACCAATGGGGAGCCCGGGGGGGCGTGGAGGATTTGACTTTCTGCCTCCAAGGCTTTGAGAGAGAAGAACCAGCGGTCTGGGGAATGGAGTGGAGAAAATGTGATGTGAAAGGGAAGGAGAGCTAGCCTCGGAAGAGTGTGCGGGAAGGGAGGCAGGCAGGCAAACAGCAGGAGAGAGATGTGACAATTACCGCAAACAGTTTAAACAAACAAATTAATTCAGGGGCAATCTCCCGCCCGCGGAGCTTGACAACTTGTCAATACAGAAGTTCAACAGGTTTTCCGCTCCTGCTTTTTCCCCCTGCTGCTGATGCAGAGCTTCCTGAACTGACAGCTAGAGGCTGCGGGACTGTGGTCCCTGGCCCTGGTCCCGAAGGTCAAATCCTCCCCAACCTTGACCTTGGTCCCCAACACTGATACCTCAGCCCGGGCAGCAGCGGTCTCCAGTTGGGCATTTCCCAAACTGTTCGGAACTGTAGTATATACATTGTCCCAGTCCCCTGCAGAGTCCCAGTCTCTAGTCCCTTCTCCTTGTGCCACAAAGAGGGCATAGTACCCCTCGGAAGCACGGAGAGAGGAGGACCCATAGGAGATGCTCCCTTGCTTCCCAGAGCCATTCTTTCCTTTTCATCTCAGTGGAGGATACAGAAATGTTCCTTGTGGGATCTCAGAGTAGCAGCCTCGGAGAAGCCTCCTTTGCTGATTTGCTAAAGAGGGTTTTCTTCATCTTCAGAAAACTGGTTTCACGAATTCCATTCTCTCTCTTCCAGGTTCACTCAGGATGAAGGAGTAATGGGATGCCAAGGTCCTAGGGATGTCTAACAGACTCAAAGGCTGGTCACAAAAGGGAGGCAAAGAAAAGTGACTCCGGAAAGAGGCGAGAAGAGGGATTAGGACAAGAAGCTGAAAATATTGGCGGGATCACTTGCTATTCCTTCCCACAGTGAACGGGAAGTATTGGACCAGCATTTTACAAGTAGTCTCTCCCCACCCTATTTTTTTTCCAAGAATGGTGGGTAGTGATCCTGGACTCTCTTCGTGAGAGTGAGAGACAGGTCTCATAGTTCACAGAATGACAGAGCTGGAAGAGATTTCTAGTATTCCTTCCAACTCTATGCCAGCTCCCACATTTTACAGAAGAAGAAATTGAGGTTTGGAGAACTTCGATGACCTTCCCAGACTGACAGAACTAATGAGCATGCAGAGGCATGTCTTATGATTTCAGTGCCCATACTGCCTCCTACTAGAGTGGTTCCCCCTACAAGGGGGAACTCTAAGTGGACTGGCACAGATCAGGGTCGAAGGGAGAGATTTTGGCTGAAATACTGGGACAACTTCCCAGGCATCTGGTAGAAAGTGTTTGGGGAAGATGATTTACATGCATATGAATGCAATGTATTTTCTGTACATATAATTTACTTACTACTCAATCAACATTAGAAGAATAAAGGAATGTGCTGATTACCATCTTTGTTCATGTTGACTTCCAAACACTTCTTCAAGCGACAAGCCCTGCATTGGTTTCTGTGCGTCTTATCCACTGGGCAGCCTCCCTACAACAGAAAGGGAGAATAAGAGTCTAGAGGCAAGAGGAGGAGGGGTGCTTTTTGTTCATAGAAGGAGGACAAATCAGGGGCAGATTCAAGGAAAATAAACAAATCAACACATAAGAGGAGAGTTGGAGAAGAATAGGACAGAATGCTGACCCATTTGTCTGATTTTTGCCTTTAACCTTAGTTGCTTTTGGCCTCCGAGTCTCCAAGAAGGGAGAGGTCTTATATCCTGAAGGCTAAAATCCATAATGGGTTTTCCCAACTTGGGATAACTCCTTTTGGGTGTTTTAGAAAGGCAATAAATAGGCTGGGGTTTGTGATCTGAGTTGGCTTCTGTAAGCTTGAAAATATCAGTTGGTGTTATGAATACTGGTTGCCTCAGTCAGACAATCCTAGGGTAAATGACCAAAAGCAAGAGAAAGAGGAAGAGCTGAGAGAAGAAGAATACTGAGCTGATCATTCTCTTAGAATCTGAGTCAAGTTTGAGACTACTAAATTTTGAGAGGAATTTTTCAAAATTTTTGACAAAGAGCTTGGTGAGGACTTTTCAGCACCAAAGACAGCAGCCTACCTTGAAGGCTTCTTTTCTCTTCCCCTGCCTCCTCCCCGGTGCACCCTTAGTGAGAAGGCTTTCATCACTAGGCTAGGTTGGGACAGAACTCTGAGCTACAGCTTCTCTGTCTCTCTGTCTCTGTCTCTGTCTCTGTCTCTCTCTCTCTCTCGCTCTCTCTCCATTCTCTCCTTCTTTTTCTGTGGATACCTCCTTCCTTTACACTTTCTCTAGTCAGGTTTTCCTTTCAGGTTCTACTTCCCTGCTATGGGACTCCCTTTGGGTTCAGTTCTTTTTTGCATTCTTAAATCAATTCTTTGGTTCAATGTTTTGAATGCTTTCCTGAAGATTTGACTCGATCTAGAGTTATGAAAATGCACATTGATATGAGGGACAAAAGCGGCACATGAGAGAGGCAAATTTAAGGTTAAAGAAACCAAGGGACAAGGAAACCACAATGAGGGGTGAAAAGGGGAAGACTTGAAAGGTATGAACAAAACCCCAAAACTATAGCATACAGTATAATTTCGGGAAGGAAGTAACAGCATGTATTGAGATCAGCAGGCCTACAAACACTAACTTTAAAAAGTCAGTTCAAATTTCTCAGATTCAAAACTCAGAAATAAATATGAGAAAGGAATAATTTAGCTCAGGCAATATGCTGGGGAGACAAGACCTTTAAGAGAGAGAGATTAAAACTGGGAAATTTCTTATTTATTTTAAAATAGTGTTTACTACCAAGATTTTGTGATCATTAAATGATAGATATGCATACCAATGTATGTATGTATGTCTATATATATCTATGTATACATATATAGATATATATAGTGTGAGAGAAGAGTATACTTTTGTGTTTGTTTACATGTGCATAGCTACATATTTATTAACAAACACACAGAGAGGAACATGTTGAGGATGTGCTCTGTGTTTATTTTATTTTTGATTTTTATCAGTGTAGGAAACTTGAGATGTGAAAATTCCCTCTATTAATGGCAGTTCATCTGTAACAGAATCTTAGAGAGCTGCGGAAGTTGTCACATAGCTACTATTCGACAGGGACAGAACTTGAATCAGGATTTTTCTGATTCCATGACCAGTCCTTTATCCACTAAGGGCAGGTGCCTCACTTTTTGTATAGATCAATACTTCTAAATGAGTGGTAGAAAAAATGGAATAAAAAATGCACTTTAAATAAAAGTTTGCTTTTTTAAAAAAGTTGCTTCTGAAGTTCAGGTAAATCTATATAAAGCAAACTTGGATTTAAACATTCAGATGTGTCCTTCTGAATTCTCTGGGGGGAAGGGGAGGGGAGGGGGAGGATATTGTCCTAGGATATACAGTTATATCAGTGTAGTATCCACACATTTATTGTGTAGGTGGTGAGAAAAGAGAAGCTACCTTTAAAGTCTTTTAAAGAGGTGGTAAAGGGTTCATAGTAGTTTCTAATCATTAAAGTTCTGACTCTAAACTGAGTAAAATGAAAAATATCTTTTTTTGGAGGGGAATCCCTAGGGCAATTCTATAGCACATGTTTTCTGACCACAAAAAAACAATTCTTTTCAAAGAGATTCCTAAATTTTTTATAAGTTTGGTAACATTTAATTAAGAATGCCATCTCACTCCTTGGACAAACATTTTAACTCCAAATAAAGGCCTTCATTAGGGCTTATGTGCATCTTCTAATCAGGTTAAATGTATATCACTATCAAAAGTCTGGGACAAAGGTACTTGACAAAGATCAATTTATATATACTGCCTTGCAAAGTGAGGAAAGAGCAGGCAAGCTAAGGCCCATTGCTGCTCATTTACAAATGCTAGTGTCATCAATATGTTTTGAGTTGGGCTACTTTCCCAGTGTTTAAAAGAACATTCCCCATATTTTGAATCCCCCACTTCTGTTTGTTGCATGTGGCATGCTGTATTTCAATAACTAAAATCAAGTAGAAAAAGCAGCATGATGAAACCGATTTGGAGTCAAAAGATCGGGTTAGCCACTTCCTACCTGCAACCTTGGACAAGTCAATTAATCCCAATCAGGGCTCAGTTTCCCCTCAACTGTTTTTATGTAGAGGGGTGTTGGACTAGATAACTTCAAGGATCTCTTCCATTATCTACCACTGTGATCTCATGATTCTAGGACACCATTCCAATGGGCAATATTCCTCCCTACATTCCAAGAAGCATATATGTATGGAAATATTTGTTGTTCAATCCTGTCCAAGTCTTTGTAACTCCATTTGGGGTTTTCTTGGCAAAAAATACTAAAGTAGTTTCCCATTTCCTTCTCCAGTTCATTTTACAGATTAGGAAACTGAGGCAAACACAGAGTTAAGTGACTTACTCAAGATCACACAGGTAGTAAGTGTCTGAGGCCACATTTGAAATCAGGTCTTCCTGACTCCAAGCCCAGCACTTTATCCACTGAACCAGCTAATTGCCCATGTATGGAGATATCCAAGTAAATATTAGGTACATAGCTCTGATTTATCAACAAAGTGGCAAAATGACCAATCAAAAAATGAAAAATTCAGTCAAACTAGATTTTTTTTTGGGGGGGTAGACCCCTCCTTCAAGTTTTGCTGTATTCATATGATTTTTGAAAATAAAATTCTATCAAGTTAGTCCATAAGTGTAGATAAAGCCCAAGCTAGAAATCAGAACAATTTAGTAACAACAAACAGTGTAGTGCTTGTGTACACATATATGTATGTGTGTATATATGTATATATGTGTATACATATGTATATGTGTGTATATATATATAATATGTATATATAATGTGTGTGTGTATAATGGGTTTCTATAATTCCATAAAGCAGCAACTATCTCTGTGGTTCTGATGATTCTCTCAATTGTATGATGAAAGCTTCTAGGTTCTTGATATATTGACACCATGCATTTAGCTAGAGCTCTATCTTCACTGAAATGAGCATTTATGATTTAATGGCTGATGAGAGGGAAGATTCTGTGACCATAAGGGCGAGTATGAAAAGGAAAAGCTAAGCCTATTAAAAAGCTGACCATCTCTTTTCTGTTGATAGAGGCATCTGTTTTTTCCTTTCAGGAGGCTTTTCTGAAATTCTCATACTGCCCTGGTGTGGGCTCTTAGTTGGTCTCCCCCACTAGCTATGTTAGAATTCAATTAGTCGCATTGGTGATTGCTGAATTCTGCAGGAACACGCTAGTTACAATTTCACTAAGCCTCCAAAAGCCTTTCTTAAGTCATTTCTTTGATAATTTGATCTGTGCATTATGATGCACAAGATGGGGAAAAGGAAAACTCACTCTGGGTTTAGGGGGTTGGAGGAGATTGTTTTGATCCCACCTACCTTATCATTCACCCTGCCCTAATATTCTGTGCAAGTATTTCTAGAGTATGCTTCCTCTGAAACTATAAATTTACAAATGAAACTTGAATCCCTGTATCTTGAATGGTCCTACCTTCTGATTGGAAACCATTCAGATGGATTCCTCTAAAGGTTTTTCCTTTTCTCGGGCTGAGTCCAGAGTTTAGAGGAAGAGAAAAAAAACTCTCCAGAATTCTCTAAGGCATCAGGGCACTTCTACAGAACAAGATTTGTGTTAGGGTGGATGCACGCAACTGAGAATAAAACAGTGCTCCCCGAGGGAGGTATCTGTTCCAAGGTTTTGGGGACAGGAGGAAATGTGAGCACTTACTTGTTGCTTGATTTTAAGAAACTAAAAACCCTGTTCTGGGTTCGAAACTGTGATCAACTTTCCAAGCACTTTTGCCTATGTCTTACCACTTATCAAAATCATTCCTCCAGGTCTAAAAACACTGTAACCTCTGTGTTCCTGCTTTTCTTATTGAAAACAAATCTATTTCTCCTCTCACGCCCCTTCTTTTTCTACTTTGCCTTTTACTCACGTTCATCAGGCGGAAGTTTGACGCCTGTGAAGACCAGAAGGAGGAGATGAAAGGTTTTTAAAAAAAAAAAAAAAAAAAAAAGTACGGAAAAGATCCCAAATAGAAAAACTGTGAGTGCACTCTTTAGCAGATGACAGGAGAGACTCTGAGTAGGAGGAGGGAGTGATATCTGGGGAGGAGGGGGCGAAGCAATTGGTACCTGGTTTCCAGATTTGCAGACATACGTCCGATTTCTCCTGATACTGCGTTTGAAAAACCCCGAGCATCCATCACAGGCATATACTCCATAGTGCTTTCCAGAGCTGCGATCCCCACACACTTTACAGGGGATGTCTAAAATACGACCTGAAATCAGAAGGGAAGAAAAACCGAAAGAAGGAAGAGAAGAGAAAAAGAAGAGAGGAGGAGAGGAGAGAGAGAAGAGAGAGAGGAGAGAGAGAGGAGAGAGAGGAGAGAGAGAGAGAGAGAGGGAGAGAGAGAGAGGAGAGAGAGAGAGAGAGAGAGAGATTGAGGCTAAGCAATCTGACCTGAAAAGGGATTAGCACTAGAGCTGTGGTAAACGCAAATAATGAAGTTATTTTATAGCCAACCTTTCCCCCCACCTTCCCTTGAGCAAGTGTCAGTTTCCTACAATGACTATTATTCATGCACCGCTACATTTATTTGGATTCTCTACAATCACCGAGGCCCATTTTGGAATAAAAGGGCCCTGCAGCTCCGGACTCGGGCGGCGGCAGCCAGAGCAGCAGTAGACCGGAATAGCAAAAAGCGTCCTTCGCCCTTTCTGCTCCGACAAAGTTTGGTCTGCCTGCTTGGGCTCCTTCATTGAGCCCGGGAAACTGTTAGTGATGGAGAGACACGGTAAACTTGAAATTTAAAAATGGACAAGAAAAAGAAACCTTCTGGGAACCTGCGATGGAATCAGGGCCCAGATCTGAGATCCATTGTTGTTAACTATTGTTATAGTTAGTAGCAGAAGCGGTAACAATAATACCTCATAGTTGCAAAACTTTCACCTTACTTTTCTTTAGTGAATCTTAGAAATAATTTCCCCCTTCTTCCCCTCTCCCGAGGCGCTTAGCACAGTAGTTTAATAAATACTTGTTTAGTAATATTAATTATCAGACTGGGGGTCTGAAAAGAATCTCCTTTTCCTCCCCCCCTCCCCCCTCGCCGTGCCAACTTGTCTGAAGTATCTTTCCCTTCTCTCCAAAACTCAGTTCCTCAGTTGACCTTTTCTTTAAAGTAGACACACTCTTTGGCTCTATCTGTCCCCAGGCTTGGGGAGGAAAAAAAAAATACTGGCATTTGATTGGAAAATCATTTCACTCCTGTTCTCCGTACTCGGCGGCCCTCGGGCAAACACACACACACACACACACACACACACACACACACACATACACACACAGACAACTTGATTCTACTTCTCTCCCAGCTTCTTTCCAGTCTCCTTTAGTTACTTTCTCATTACAAACCTCCGCTCTCCCGAAGTGGGCTGGAGAGGGGGAGTAAAGCGCAAATTAGGGCCCCGGAGGCCGGGGATGGGACACAATCCAGCTTCGCGATCCATGGAGCCCACAGGGACTTATATATCCAGGGGCTCAGAAAAGCTCCCTTTCGAAGACAATGAGAACATTAAGATAAAGTGTTAACTTAATGATTTTCTCATTGAAACCCATTTGACTGCTCCCAATCAGTACAACCCGCCTGCTTGTTCCCTAAATGAAACTCGACAGCTGCTACATACAACATAGCTAGAGGACTGGGGATTAAGTTGGGGACTTGGGGGGGGGGGGGCGAAGAAAAAGAAAAGCGGAGGGGGAGGGGAAGTAAAAAGGCGAGCTGTGTGTGTGTGCGAGTGCGTGTGTATATGTATGTATTTGTGTATGTGTGTGTGTGCCGGAGAAGGGTAAACTTTTCTTCAATTCCTAACCACTTTGGGCACGTCCAGGCCAGTTTTCCCCGCCAGGGGTGCAAGGTCAGTGATGGCCGAGGGACTGGTGCAGGTAGGAGGTCGAGGGGCAGAAATGAGAGGAGAAGAGAAGGGGGAGGGTGGGCGACAAGGAATGGTTCCTGGGACTGTGTAATTACAAACCCTTCTTACCACCTGCCTATAGAGTCACCAGTGACCCGTCAAAAAGGGTAGCATGGGAATTCGGATATCACACAATGCCAAAAGGGGAAAGCACTCAATTCTCTCTCTTCCACTGCGCGCCAGCCCCCCCCCCCCCCCCCCCCCCACCCCCCCCGCCCCATCCAACTCCAGTCTCCTCTCCATCTCCACATTAACTGAGACATTTTCCGCGCCCACAGGCTCATACAAAGCAGGCGAAAAGTGGGGGGAGTGGGGGGGTGGTGGTCTAGAGGGTGGGTGGAGGGAAGACAGTGAGAATGTACAGGCAACGGTGCCATCTCCCCTCTCTTCATGTGGCGGGTCATCACAGCCAAGAAAACTCGTTGTTGCCCGGCTCTGGCGTCCTGGGCATCAGGCCCTCTCTGCAGGAGGAACTCCCAGGCCACTCACTGAATTTGGAGCAATCAGAGAACTTGAGGTTGCCTCTAATGGAAGGACTCTGTCTGTCTGTTTGCCTGCCTGCCAGCCAATCTCCTTCCTTTTTGGACTAACTCTAATTTTCTTGTGTGTCTGTGATCGTTCTCTCTCTCTCTTCCTGAAATAATTTTGTTTCTACTTCCTATACGTCCTGTATTTACTTCTTTGCTTACTCTTTGTAACCTCTCAGTAGAAAGAAGAGAGTTCTTTGAGGGGGACAGACTTATTTTTGTCTTTGTACCCCCCCAAGGGCCTCAACAGTTTCTAGTTTCTTTTGGGAACTGTTTCAAGCATTGAATAGAATTGGGAGTTGCGGTCACAGAAAATGAAAGTGTGAAGAAGTCCTTTCCTTATCCTCTCTTTGCAGCTTCCTTAGTAAATGGGAGGGTACAGGGTTCCAAGCCAGATGCTCTGGCTGTCCTTCAAGTTGGGAAGACTTGTTGCAGTCCCTGTTGCTCTTCTACTTCACGTTGGATAACGCTGCTAATTTTTTCGGGCTGACTTTGTTATTTATTGCTGCTGTGGTTGTCCCTGTTGTTTTTCCTTAATCGAGCTTTCAGGAGAAAATTGACCCTTAGTCCCTGGACAAACGCAAACTTCTGCAGCGACCTCCAGTTGTGGAGATGAGGGAGCGAGGGGGAGTGGCTCAACCAAGACAGACAAACTCTCCATCCTCCCAGCCCCGACGTCTAGTCCTGATTCTAGCTCCCTGGGCCAAATCTGTCCTCCAGGGTTAGCCTTAAGCTTCTAGGGCCTTCTCCCACCCACACTCTAGATGCCGGGCCCCCTGGCTGATTAGAGACAGCCCTAGTAGACTGCTCTAAGCGGAGGGGGTTGGGAGGGGGAGGAAGCCAGGGATCCTGGGGGACCAGAGGGGATGAGAAACATTTCTGGGCAGATCAAATCTGCTAAAAAAAAAAAAAAAAAAGACTCAACAACAACAACAAAAACCCCAACCCTACCAAGTCACGTCACGGTGACATGGGGTCACGGTCTTGTTGTAAAGCTCCTCTGATTTGGCCAGCCGAGGTACAACGTGAGGAAAGTGGGATTTTATTGGGGCCGGGAAACCGTTCTTAACATCCCTCGCCAGGGGGTCCCCTCGGGCTTTTTGTGTGTTATAATTGCTTAAAGATATATGGCAGCTTCGATTACTGTAATTACCATCAGAGGCTGTTGAAAGAAGTTAGTCTGGGCTGGAGGGGTGACTGGTTGGGGTCTTGTTACCACCCAGGCAGGGATCACATTTGACACAGCTCTACACTCCAACCGAGGGAAGCCAAGCGAGGACAGGTCTGCAGGTCGGGCGTGCCCCCCCTGCCCCTATTCCCGCCTCCTCCCCAGGCGACCTGTCTAGCCCTACTCCACCAGCACCCCGAGCCCAGCTTAGGGCCTAGAACCGGCACCGCTTGGTTCTGGCTCCGCTGGGACACGTACTATTTCTAGGCCTACATTTTTACGAGAGGAGTTTCGGTGTACCCCGATTTCAGGAACCGGTTGGGTGGTTGAGGGAAAAAAAAAAAGGGAAGTCAGAAAGGCAGGGATCGGGGCTCTACTTGGGCCCTAATCACTCTCGGAGAACGAAGAGCGAACTCTGGGTTTTGTTTGGCTGGTCAGATAGGATACACGCTATGGAGTAGATAAGAGCCGCGGGAGTTTGTGACCTCTGTCCGTATTACTCCAGGGTTCTGGACCTGACCTAAGGCGTCCTCTCACAAACCAGCTTGTAAAAACTAAACATTAGAACCTCAGAGAAAGTTTAAGAGATTTGCACTTTGTGTCTTCTCCCAAAAACCTGAAGTTCCTTTCTTCACTTTCCCCCCCACCCCCCACCCCTAACCCTCCAGAATATAGCCGCTCCTAGCGCGAGGCTCAGGAAAAAACCAGCCTTCACTTTTATTTTCTTTTTAACTGGCTCAGTCCGACAGCTTCCGATGAAGAATAAACTGAGGTCTGTTTGGGGGTGTAGGACAGGCAGCCAAGCGCCTTGTCCTATCGGAGTGAAAAGGTGCTTTGGATTTCTACTTACGACCCGAGACAGAATTGGTTACGTTAGGCTCCACTTTTCTCAGATGCTCTGGGTTCAGTCAAAGGCGGGTAAGAAATGTTACTTTTTGCTCCTTTCGTGAGAAGAAATCACAGGAAGCAATCCACCAACACACCAAATGACAAAGATCAACTCCAAATTACTTGCACACATGACTGGAAATGAGGGCCCCAGAAAGGCGTATTTCCTATTGCTGTGCGTTGCAAGAAGCAGAGCAGGGACTTTTTGCATTACCTCCGACTACGGTTCCTCACTTCTTCATAAATAAAGCTTCTACTTTCCTTCTTCCTTCCTCCC